>CM040422.1:88817966-89347518 GCA_022702705.1 Papilionanthe hookeriana x Papilionanthe teres
GAATTTTGGCAAAATGGAATTCGATTATGGTTGGGAAGTGTGGAATAGCTTAGAGTGAGCCATGGACCAAGAAACTTTTCATTTTTTGAACATCTCATAGGTTGTTCCTGACCCTCTTAACCAAGGGCTAGGGGTTTGGACTTAGCTACATGAGTGTTCCAATGAACCAGGAGTCAAGATTATGTAGAGATGGTTCAGGGTTTAGGATGGGTGTGAGAGTACAGTGTGTACAAGTCAGACCTCACCAGAACTAGGGCACCCATGGTAGTTCTTAAGGCTTGAACAACCTTATAGGAGCTCACTATTGACTCTCCATATCGTGGTCTTAACCTTCTAAGGTGATTTAGAGGTTTGCAACCATCCAAGTGGGGTCCCAATAGGAGTCAAGAAGTAGTTGAATTGCTAAAGGGTGGGTCCCCAATTCTAGTCCTCTAGGATAGTCAAGGAGAAGTCCTATGGCTAGATCTTAAGCACTAAGAGAAAAGAAAAGACCTCACCAAAATTGAGGTCAACAAATGGACCCCAATAGGTGTGGTGTGCTAACCAAGCACACCGTGCGTATTGGCGTTGACCGAAAAGATCAAAAAAACCAACACAGCTGTCTAAGTGACACACTTAGAACAAAGCGTAGAAAGTTTCTGCTGGGCAGTATCAGGTAAACCTTTAAGAATGAAGTTTCCAGAACTCTCGCTGGGGAAAGGAGGTGAATTTCAAATCACAAGATCTGGAGAGATCGGATTTTAGATTCGTTTTTTATTTTTTTATTTCAAGTTTTAATTTTGAGCTTGATTTCTGATTTGTTCGGAGTTTTAATTTTGATTAAAGTTTGATTTAAGATTGATTTTAAGGGTTTAAGATGAGAATTGGAACCTAGGTTCCAATCTCGGGACCGCGAAGAAGAATGGAAATTAGGTACCAGTCTCGAAAGAGAGTCGGAAGTTAGGTACTGACCTCGAAATGTAGGTAATTGGAAGTTAGATACTAGCCCCAAAAGGGTGAGAACTGGAAGTTAGGTACCAGTCTCGAAAGAGAGTCAAAAGTTAGGTACCGACCTCGAAAGAGAGGGAACTGGAAGTTAGGTACCAGCCCCGAAAGGGTGAGAACTGGAAGTTAGGTACCAGTCTCGAAAGAGTGTCGGAAGTTAGGTACCGACCTCGAAAGGGAGGGAACTGGAAGTTAGGTATCAGCCCCAAAAGGGTGAGAACTAGAAGTTAGGTACCAGTATCGAAAGAGAGTCGGAAGTTAGGTACCGACCTCGAAAGGGAGGGAACTGGAAGTTAGGTACTAGGCCTGAAAGGGTGAGAACTGGAAGTTAGGTACCAGTCTCGAAAGAGAGTTGGAAGTTAGGTACCGACCTCGAAAGGGAGGGAACTGGAAGTTAGGTACCAGCCCCAAAAGGGTGAGAACTAGAAGTTAGGTACCAGTCTTGAAAGAGAGTCAGAAGTTAGATACCGACCTCGAAAGGGAGGGAACTGGAAGTTAGGTACCGGCCTAAAAAGGGTGAGAACTGGAAGTTAGGTACCAGTCTCAAAAGAGAGTAGGAAGTTAGGTACCGACCTCGAAAGGGAGGGAACTGGAAGTTAGGTACCAGCTCCGAAAGGGTGAGAACTGGAAGTTAGGTACCAGTCTCGAAAGAGAGGGAACTGGAAGTTAGGTACCAGCCCCGAAAGGGTGAGAACTGGAAGTTAGGTACCAGTTTCGGAAGAGAGTCGGAAGTTAGGTACCGTCCTCGAAAGAGAGGGAGCCGGAAGTTAGGTACTCGCCCGAAAGGGTGAGAACCGGAAGTTAAGTACCGGTCTCGAAGAGAGTCGGAAGTCGGTACCGACCTTGAAAGAGAGGGAACTGGAAGTTAGGTATCAGCCTCGAAAGGGTGAGAACTGGAAGTTAGGAACCAGTCTCAGAAGAGAGTCGGAAGTTAGGTACCAACCTCGAAAGAGAGGAAACTGGAAGTTAGGTACAGCCCCGAAAGGGTGAGAACTGGAATTCAGGTACCAGTCTCAGAAGAGAGACGGAAGTTAGGTACCGACCTCAAAAGAGGGGGGACTGGAAGTTAGGTACCAGCCCCGAAAGGGTGAGAACTGGAAGTTAGGTAACAGTCTCAGAAGAGAGTCGGAAGTTAGGTACCGACCTCGAAAGAGAGGGAAATGGAAGTTAGGTACCAGCCCCGAAAGGGTGAGAACTGTAAGTTAGGTACCAGTCTCAGAAGAGAGTCGGAAGTTAGGTACCGACCTCGAAAGAGAGGGAACTAGAAGTTAGGTACCAGCCCGAAAGGGTGAGAACTGGAAGTTAGGTACCAGTCTCGGAAGAGAGTCGGAAGTTAGGTACCGACCTCGAAAGAGAGGGAACTGGAAGTTAGGTACCAACCCCAAAAGGGTGAGAACTGGAAGTTAGGTATCAGTCTCGGAAGGTTGACGATTGATTCACAAAGATTTCAATGATTAGAAGTGCAGTAGGAGATTGTAATGGGACATGAAAGTGTTTCACGTTTCGAAGGATTTCATCAAAGGTTGAAAGTTTGGCGAAGGAAGTGAATCCACGCCATCAGAACCAAATCGAGAATCTCATGGTTCTGTGTCAGTAGACTCAGCGACCTTCTCAAAAGAGGGGAGAAATCGCTGAGAATCGAAAAGATTTCGAGAACAGTCGGAGGATGGGGATATCAGATTCGGAGTTTCGCTTTTATTGTTTTTTTTAGTGATTTGATTTTGATTTTGATTTGCAAGTTTTGTGCTTTATTTGGATTTTGAATTTGGATTTTTTTGATGTTATTATTTTATTAATAATCTTTCTTTTTATTTATTTATTTATTATTCAAATCTTTAATCGTTCAATTTTTCTTTAAATCAAGTAAAACTCAAATTTGGTGGCGTTTGGAGTCAATTGCACGAAACTGAAGGCAAAACACGACATAGTCGTTTCCATTAAAAAAGTCGAAAGTATATCAGGTGATTCCATCAAAACATTTCTGATGACATCTTTCTGAAAACAAACTTTTACAAAATTCATATATATCTGAACACAGACTGTACTGATATCTTCATGTATTTTGACAAAACTGTCTGTCTGATTCATCCATGTCTAAAAAGTAAGCTGCATAGGTAATAACATCACCTTCTAAGCCACTTTCCGAAGGAGAATCCCACGTAAGTGTGTTTTAGAGGTGTGCTACCACTATGTAGCTTACAGCTTGTAGGGCTGCAAATTCTCTAACTCTGGATCTGGCTGGAATTAGACCGGAATTTTACTCTCGTCCATCCTCCTGAAAGTGATGGAGATCCATTTGTAGGGAACGCCCGGTATGCAGTGCTTCGCCACATCTGCACAATTTCCTTATAGTACGAGAACAGAGCCTACCGGTAGAGGTATCTATACTGGCCCTTGGAATTTTCCGGGGCTGACTATCCGGAGTTCTATTCCGAACATGATGTTGCATTGGTTGATAAAGGAAACAGTGCAAAAGGGCATCACAAAATCGTGATGATCTATGTGAGGTGGATTGTAGTCTCCTTCTGCATAGATGTTGATTATACAGCTGTTTGGTATGCAGTCAGCGGGTAAAACTCGCCAAGCCACCATCCTCTTTATAATTTTCTTAATCAGAACTGGCATTGGATCCACTTCATCGTAACGGAGTATCCCTGGTGGATTTCCTTTCTTGTCATCAACGATTTTGAAACAGCATCCAAATTGAATAGTAATCCTCCCCTTGCCTCGTTTCCATTTCTTGGGCTGGGAGTAAGTCCTGCTGCATAGTTGTCCTGCACGACCCTGCTTCTTCAGCTCATAGATGTAGTCCACGATCTCACTCTGCTCCTAGTGAGAGAAGACATCTGTATGCAACTCTAGTCCTTCCAGGATGTTGACATATCTGCCTCAGATCCTCTGAAACTATTCAAAATTCTGCTTTCGCACCCTCTGGATCATCTCCAACTCATGCTCCGAAATTATCTGCAACTGTCGGGGTCTAGTGACGTACTGTGGGATGTACGATTCCACACCGTCACGCTCTCCTGGAATCATCACTGTCTCAGGTGCAGGTTCTATATTAACCTCCTCTGGAACAACCTCTGCTATGGTGCTCCTAAGGACTGGCCTCTTTGGGACAACTTCTGTGGTCGCTGGAATTTCCTCTTTATTCTGCTCTTCTGTCAATTTCTTCAGCATCTTGGCGATACGGCGATTCTTGTTTCTTCTTTGAGTCGGGGTCAAAGTGGCTCTCCTCTCCCCCTGGATTTCAGTAGGGACAGCACTGGCAAGCTTTCCTCCTGCGGCCATTATCATTGATTTCATCTTGTTTTCTTCAATCGCGCTAATCTTCCTTTTCTAGTTCGCAGTATAGGAAACTTTCTCGTTGAGCCTCATCACTGTCTTACCATGGGACTGCTCGGGGTCCGTAGTAGCCCAAGCAGTTTCTTCATATTCTAGCTCCAGCTATGCAAAGTCTGAGCCAACCTCGATCACAGCACCAGCTTTCAGCTCTTCTTGGTTAAGTGCAAGACTTACACCATCCTTAAAGTTCAGGAACAACCGCCCGTTCGACATTTCCCTGAAAAGAAAACAAGAAAAGGATCAGGGGCTGTACTCAGAACGAGAACAATAAGAAAACTTATTTATTAATGGAAAATTCTTATTCATTCATTTTTTCAAACTTTAAGGGAAAGGGAAAGATAAGAAAAGATCGTGAATGAGATTAACTCGAAAGGAAGGATCAAAATTTATTATTATAATGATTTCACATGTTTTCTCTTAATGCGTTTTTAGTGATTTTTATCGTTCATTTTTATGTCTTGGGTTCGTACCCAGTTTTAAGTGATTACTTCACCCGTGCTTCTAGGAATGAGATTTCATTCTCCGAAACATCAGGTTGCGTAATACTTCTTCAAATATCGTCCATTAATTGGAAGCATAGATCGTTCTCCCTGGGAATTCACAAGCTGGTAAGAACCTCCTGAGTAAACTGTCTCAACTACGAACGGCCCCTCCCAAGGCGGCTCAAATTTACCTCCTATTGATCCTACTTTTGTATTTCCAAATACAAGGATTTGTTACCACTGCTAGAAAATTTATGGCAAAGGCGCGAAACACTTGACCTGGAATAACTTGCTATATAGATGTGTACCAAATTTTAATTTCGGCAATAACATTAAATAAAACTTGATTGCTACTTAATGCTAGGCCGTTAATGTTTAATACTTTTTAAATATATGTTTATATAACAAAATATAATTTAAAAAGAAAATATTTTTTTATACTTTTTGGGTACTACGCAAGTATACATATCGTTTCAAGTAATATAAGACTTTGAAACAAAGACCCCAGTATCGATCCCACGGGGAAAAATATGGTAATAAATTTTTAAATATTGTATTTCAAAAATCATTTTGTACTTTAATCTAACTATAAATTACTTTTAATTTACTAGATGCAGATAAAGAAAACAATAATAAGAAAACAATTTTGTGAAAACTATATAAATCAAACAAATTTCTTCCCTTCAATTAATCTAAGATTTTAAAGATAATTTAATATTCATTGGAGAATTTGATTTAAGGTATTGTGACAAATAGAAGCATTCCTATTCTTTACCCTTTGATCCAGGAGCAAAGAACATTGGCTAATTTACAGATCAGGTTCGGATGTATTGTTAGTAGAATGAGTTAATCTAGACTCACACTACTAGATGTCCAAGGGTGGCTATGGTCGGCCTTACTAGTGACCCTTTCCTAATCTATAAATCAAATTATAAGAATTTAGTGTGTCACTCTAAAAACTTATCAATTCTACGCCCTTTAATTCTTATCTTCCTATTTATTTGCAATTCACCTTGAATAGCCCGCACATGGCCTTCGACTACCCAAGGATTCATGTGACAATTACAAGTTAAGAGTTCTTCTCCATCTAGGTCTCAAAACTCTTCAATGGGTTTTAACAATTTAAATGGCTAATTTAAAAAGTAAAGTAAGATCAGGTATTAATGTCATCAAAATGTTTTGAAAATATTTTGAATTTCAATTCTCCATCGAATCTTATATTATCTTATTTATCTCTTCATAATTGAAGGAAGAAAGTAAACTAACTACTCAGAACACATTGAATATAAACAACAAAACATAATAAATAAACTTTGAATTAAAAATAAAATACTTATCTCAAATACTCCTTCTACAGATCTTCTGATTCCTATTGACTCTACAGTGTAATGAACTCCAGATGCAACAACTTGAAAATAAACTCACTAAACTAAAATAAAAGTGGCCCTAAATTTCTCTCTAAGGATTAGAGATCCTAAAGTGGATAAGAGAAAGGGGTTACAATGGGGGGCACGTTTTTCTGAAGAAATGCACTCCTATTTATAGGCTTCAAGGGTTGCCTTGAGGCACCTCTTCAAAACATGTCCACATTCAATGAATCTTCTAGAAGGTCTGTCTGGCGCCTAGGCGCCGGACATCGCATCCAGTTCTTCGCACCACTTCACTTTGTCTCGCACCTCTTCGCGATTAAAATCATTTTGGAGCGTCCAAATGCAATGTATCACATGTCCTATTATCCAGGAACAGCTGCCAGTCTTCTAGAATGTCCAATAACCGCTCACTCCGTCAAAATAACCGTTCAAACGTTGTCAAAAACTTGACAGTTCTGTATCGAGTCTGGCGCTTAGGCGCCAACTTCTGGCGCCTAGGCGCCAGGCCATATTTTTTATAATTTTTGTATTTTGCTCCATTTTTGCTCCTTTTTGCTCCTTTTTCCTTTTTTGGACCTTTTTACATTACCTACATCCAAAAACACAAAAATACATTTCATTAAAGCATAATATCCTTAGAAATTGATAAGAATTAAGGCGTAAAAAATAGGTATTTTTTTATGGATCAAAATCCCCCAAACTTAAATTTTACTTGTTCTCAAGTAACTCTTTCTACTATATAAAATGTATAACCTTTGGAATAAAAGATAAATATTTAAGATTCCTTATAATTTTTTATTTTTTAAAGTTTTTAGTAAATTATTAACCCAATTTCACTAACTAGGTTTAATTTTAAGAATTTAAAGAATATTTAACTACCAAATCATAAGATTTCAAACTTTTCATCCATTTTGAAAATAATAGAAGTCTATTATATTAAGATCTCATAGATTATTTACAAGAAAAGGATCTTCTTGAAAAATCTTTCCTAAATAAATATTCATGCATAAAAATTAAGTAAAATATGTAACTAGTTTTCTTCCTATAAGATAATTCAAGTGAAGACAATTTTTGATTTAGGCATTTCCTCAAGCTTCTCCTCTCTTTTTTTTTCTTTTTCTTTTCTTCTTCTTTTCTTTTTTTCTTTTTTTCTTTTTTTTATTTTTTTTATATATATAGAGAGGATTACTATATCTGGATAGCCTGTTAATGGTTTTGAACTTCACTATCCTTAACTTATATTTTCAAAACTTATACATTTCCACTTGATTATTATAAAATGAATAAGAATTCAAAAAGATTTCCAATCTTTTCTTTTTCAAGTGATAATTTTTTATTACTTAATATTTCTAAAATTCTATTATTTCTATCATGAATAGAAAAATTTCTTAATCTTATTCTTCTTTAAGTTAAATAATTCTATTCTTAAAATCAATCAAAGTTATTAAAATTTTGGTTAATTTCACTAAATTGTTTATAATTTCAGAAATAAAAGTGACCTCAAATAAATTCTTCATTCCTTAAGTTATGTTAAAAAGTTTTTATTTTTAAGAAAATATTAGCTCTTTAAGGACAAATAAAATTTAAATTTGAATGTATTTTCCCTTCCCTCAAACTTAAGTTTTGGTATACTATAACAATTTGAAAGTATGAGAGAAAGAAAATCATAATTTTAAAAAGGAATTTTTTATAAGTATGTAGAAACGATCTTAAAAAGAAAAATTAACTTATACTCATGCTTTTATGAATAATTAAGATAAAATTAAAGCAGGTATAAAAAATAAGCAGGCTAATTTTTATGATTATACTAAATTTGAAACAAAATAAAAGCAGAGAAAAATTACTAATTACTAAATAGTAGACTAAAACAAACATACCATAAATTAACTCTAATCTCAGTCTCAACACAATATACTAAGAATATCCTAACAACAGAATCTTAACACTAATCAATCCACACAGATACTTAAACAAAACAACATACATCAAACATAAAACTAAACAAACAAACCAAACAAAACAAACCAACAAAGTAACACAATATAGAGATCTATAAACTACTAGTCACTGGCTGTAGCCTCATCATCATCATCGTCACCAAAGGAAAATTCTACATCCTTAGGATCAACAAATGGTGTGAAACTAGGAAAAGTAGGGAAACTAACATCAAGTTCACCCTTCAGAAATCTGACTAGGGCTTCATCATACTCAGCATCATAGCTACTCTTCCTCTAGGTATTACCAGATAAATGATCAAGTTTCCTATCAATAGTATCAATCCTGCAGTGAGTTTGAAATAACTCCTGCTGCTACTCTATAAACTGATTATGCATTGATTCTCAGAAACTCGATGGTGGCTCAGCAGAAGTGGAGGGTCGAGAAGTAGAAGGTCTACCTGGAGTAGGTACGAAGAAGAAGGAGCGAGTCGATTTCTTCCTCGAAGACGATCATAAATGCTAATGCTCTCCCGACCAATCAGCTTAGTAGTCTTCAACCATTCCTCTGAAATATCTGTAGTGACTCCATTGCTAATACATAATGAATAAATCAGAAATGGGAATCCCAATCCAACAGAAGTGCTGGATCTCGCAGTAGAATCCACAGAATCATAAATAATACTGCCAACATCAATAGGCTTTCTTTCCTGAATGCAGTAGTTTAAGATCGCTCGATATCTAGTCACTTCACTCATGTGGTCGGAAGGTAACAATCTTGCAGAAATAAAATAGTTCCATGCTTTAGAAATACCATTTAATTTGGAGCATTTGAAGTTTACTCTTTTTCTGTTCTTGATCTTCCAAGATCCAGTACCGTCAGTCAAATAAGCAACGATCATATCCAAATCTCCCTCAGATAGTGATAATCCAGAATAGTGGCACTCTATAGTTGGTGGCAGGCCATAAAATACATTGATTCTTTTAGGATTAAATCCTACTCCGATACCACTGACAAAAACTTCATAATCTTCGGCATCCAGAAAATTTGCATAAAACTGTCGAACTATAGGGATAACAGCAACAGCAGTGAAATAACAGAATCGTTGCCAGTTGTGTGCAACGATAGTGTTTTCAATCATTTCTCCCGGATGATAGAAACTTTGTTCTAAAATAAACTTCATAGACATCGCAAATTCGTGGAATCGAAAATGTGCAGCCGCAGTAGAAAATTTGCTGCTATCAAAGTTATCTCGTGTCTTCCCGCGTTTAGATTTCGGAGCCATCTAAACGTGAAAGAAAACAAGAACAAATTTAGGAATAAAAAATTTAAACTCTTTTTAAGTTTATCTAACTTAAAATAAGTTTAAAAATCCAAAGAAATCACTAAAAATCAAAATTTTTTTTAAAATTTCGATTCTTAGCAAAACCTAGGGAAATCTATGGTGAAAATCGAAAATAAATGGTTTAAAGTGTAGATCTGACCTTGAGAAGAAGAAATCAAGTGGTTTCACGCTCAAATCCTTGATGTTTTGACCTCAAAATGGATCTAAAAGGTGTATTTTTGTGAAAATGGGGAAGAAGATGAAGCTTAGGCGTCGAAAATGACTTTTGGGGGGTATTTAAGGAAATTTTCGGGTACAGGCTGAACCGGCGCTTAGGGGCCAAATTCTGGCGCCTAGGCGCCAGACTCGCCTTTCACAAAAAATATTTTTAAATTTAATTTTCCACCAAAATTTATAAATTCAATTTCAATTACTCACATTAGAGTAGGGCTTCAGTTTCGAACTTCCACAACATTTTTCAAATATTTTAAAATCTAAATATTTAATCCACCAATCAAACATAAAGTTTAAATCAAACTCACTAAATTCCATTTATAATCTTGAATATCGGCTCAATACATTCCAGATAAGTATTATTCTTGATTCAAGTTCCTAATATACACTCAAACACAACAATTTCTAAGCAAAAACAACACACATTGAACATGAAAGCAAATACACAAACAAACACAATCGATTCACTAAATCGATACAACGACTCAACAAACCAGATAATAACTATCTCATTACCAGAATATTCTAATCGTCACAAGGGAAATTGTGTATTCCACTTGCAAAGAAAACTAACGCTCTCAGGAAATCCGTAGCCGTCTTTTCGTCAATCCACTTGTTCTTCGCATACATTTCAACTTGAGCATCTTGATAAGCCACAAAATGATCAAATTGAAGTTTCATCTGCCATTCTAGATGTTCAATTTGATGAAACATCTCATGAAGGTGATCTCTAATGCTTTTAAACTCCACCTCAAACTTATCCAAACAACTAGAAATTTTTTCTAAACTTACCGCGATGAAACCATTGAAGTAGGGTTGAAGATCCTTTGAGAGCTTGTCCCTAGCTTCTTCTCCATGATTTCTTCCTTCCATTTCTTTAAAAATTTCTCAAATCTCTCAAAAATGAAGTGTAATGGACATAACTTTGATTGCTTGATGGTTAGAGAAGAAGATAGGTTTGATTTAAAGGTGAAAATCATGTGAAAAACTGAAAATTTTTGGTTTTTGCACGACTCAGTAACCGTGGCGCTTAGGCGCCGGACCTATTGATACATAGTTTGACTCTGGCGCTTAGGCGCCGAATTTTGGTCCCTAGGTGCCGGAACTATGTTCAACTCCGTTTCGCCTAATCGTCAAATTTCAAAATTTCATTCTCCAAGATAGGTAAATTATACTGGTAAGAGTAATCTTAACTCAATAACTCACATTGTAAACAATCATAATGAAGGTTAACTTGATCTCCTTTTTATATTTAGAATAGAGTGATCCAATTTTTAAATCACCCTAAGTCAACAAAGACTTATGAGCATCAAAAAATTTTAAAGTAATATAAAATTAGTCAAGATCGAGGCATAACCTTACATTAAAACATAAAAACACTCATTACAAAAGATAATTATGGGTTGCCTCCCACAAAGCGCTTGGTTTAACGTCGTCAGCCCGACTTAAGTAAATCTTTAATCAGGTTGACTCAATTCATAAGCCTTTTTATAAATCATTTTAATATCTCCCAAATAAGGCTTCAATCTTAATCCATTTACTTTAAAAATTTTTCCTATTTTGGGATCTTTAATATCCACAGCTCCATAATGGTATACTTTCTCAACTATATAGGGTCCAATCCATTTAGATCTTAATTTTCCAGGAAAAAATTTAAATGAGAGTTAAACAGCAATACTACTTGTCCAGGCTCAAAAATTTTTCCTGTAATTTTCTTATCATGCAACATCTTCATTTTCTCTTTATAAATCCTTGCATTTTCATATGATTCATTTCTTATTTCTTCCATCTCATTCAATTGTAATAATCGCTTTTCTCCTGATTTATTTAAATTAAAATTAAGCTCCTTTATCGCCCAATAAGCTTTATGTTCAAGTTCTACAGGTAAGTGACAATGTTTACCATAAATTAACCGGTAAGGTGACATTCCGATTGGTGTCTTATAAGCTGTTCTATAAGCCCATAATGCAGAATAAAGTCTATCAACCCAATCAGTTCTTTTAGGATTAACACTCTTCTCTAAAATTCTTTTAATTTCTTTGTTTGATACTTCAGCCATTCCACTTGTTTGTGGGTGATAAGCAGTTGCAATTCTATGTTTGATTCCAAATTTTTGTAGTAATGATTGAATTCTTATATTCCTGAAATGACTTCCACCATCAGTGATAATTACCTTAGGCATTCCAAATCTTGAAAATATCATTTTCTTTAAAAATTTAGAAACACTCTTGGAATCACAATTTGGTAAAACAACAGCTTCAATCCACTTTGAAACATAATCAAGTGCTAATAAAATATAAATTTTTCCAGATGATGGAACAAATGGTCCCATAAAGTCTAAACCCCATATATCAAAAATTTCAACTTCCAATATATAGTTTAAAGACATTTCATTCTTCCAAGATATATTTCCCATCCTTGGACATCGATCACATGTTTTCACATAATGTCTCACATCTTTAAATAAGGTAGGCCAATAAAATTCAGAATTTAAAATCTTAAATACAGTTTTATCTATGCCAAAGTGTCATCCAAAATCGGAACCATGGCATTTTTGAGTAATAGCAAAAGTTTCCTCATAAGGTACACATCTTCAAATCATAGAATCTTTACCAATTTTAAATAAATGAGGTTCTTCCCAAATATAAGATTTAGAATCATATTTAAATTTCTTAATAAATTTGTTATCCAATTCATAAGGCAAAATATTGCTAACTATATAATTAACAATATCAGCATACCAAGGTGTTTTCCATCCTTGAATAACATATAAAGATTAATCAGGAAATTTCTCATTTATATTTTCTTCCAAAATAATATCATTTTTAATTCTAGATAAATGACTAGCAATTTGGTTTTCTGTTCCTTTTCTATCTACTATTTGAAAATCAAATTCTTGTAGAAGTAAAACCATCTTATAAGTCTAGGTTTAGAATCCTTCTTAGATAATAGATATTTAATAGTAGAATGATTAGTATGAACTATGCATTTAGTACCAAGAAGATAAGGTCTAAATTTATCAAAGGCATATACTATAGCTATAAGCTCCTTCTCAGTGGTAGTGTAATTTCTTTGTGTTTCAGTGAGAGTTTTACTAGCATAATATACAACTTTGAAAATCTTCTCATATTTTTGTCCTAATACAGCTCCAATTGCAAAATCACTTGCATCACACATTAATTCAAAAGATTTATTCCAATTAGGTGCAACAATGATAGGTGCAGTTATTAAATTTTCTTTTAGAATATTAAAAGCATTAATACATTCTTTGTTAAATTCAAATTTTGCATCTTTTTCCAATAAATGACAAAGAGGTTTAGCAATTTTAGAAAAATCCTTTATGTATCTTCTATAAAATCCAGCATGACCTAGAAAACTTCTCACATCAGTAACAGTAGTAGGTGGTTGCAATTCAGCAATAATTTTCACTTTTGCTTGATCTACTTCCATCCCTTTTTGTGACACTTTGTGACCAAGTACAATGCCTTCTGTGACCATGAATTGACATTTTTCCCAGTTAAGAACTAAATTTGTTTCTTCACATCTTTTCAGAACTTTGGCTATGTTTTCCAAACAAGATTCAAAAGAAGTTCCAAAAATTGAAAAATCGTCCATGAATATTTCAATTCCTTTGTCAATCAAATCACAAAATATTGACATCATACATCTTTGAAAAGTTGCAGGTGCATTACATAAACCAAAAGACATTCTTCTAAAAGCAAATGTTCCATATGAACTTGTAAATGTTGTTTTGTTTTGGTCTTTAGGAGCAATAAGTAACTGATGATAACCAGAATATCCATCCAGAAAACAGAAATATGGGTGTCCAGCTAATTTATCGAGCATTTGATCCAAGAAAGGTAAAGGAAAATGATCATTTCTAGTGGCTTTATTTAATTTCCTATAGTCAATACAAATTAACTATCCAGTAACTTGCCTTGTAGGAATTAGTTCATTTTTATCATTAACAATGACAGTTACACCTCCTTTCTTCGGAACACAATGAATAGGACTTACCCATTGACTGTCCGAAATAGGATAAATAATACCAACATCTAACCACTTAAAAATTTCTTTTTTAACAACCTCTTTCATGATAGGATTTAATCTTCTTTGCGGTTCAATAGTAGGTTTAAAATTTTCTTCCATTAAAATTCTATGCATACAAATGGAAGGGTTTATTCCTCTTATATCAGCAATAGTCCAACCAAAAGCTTTCTTATAATTCTTTAACACACCTAGTAGTTTTTCTTCTTGATCTTTACTCAGTTCAGAAGAAATAATAACAGGTAAAGTTAACGAATTTCTAAGAAATGCATATTTTAAATGTGAAGGTAACATTTTTAATTCCAGTTCAGGGGCTTTTTTAGTTGATGGTAAAAGTATATCATTTTGAGTTATGTCTAAAGTTTCCCAGTTATCTTTAATAAAATGAGTCTCTTCTTCTTTTTCATCAGTTAAAAATTCAAATTTTTCTTCAGAAATGACTTTAAATTTTTCTTGATAATGTTTTTCAATTAAATAATCAATTATATCCATTCGATAACATTTCTCTTTATCAGGGTACTTCATTGATTTAAGAACATTGAATTTAATTTCTTGATCATTAACTCTCATGTTTAGTTCTCCTTTTTTCACATCAATCATAGCTCATACGATAGCTAGAAAAGGTCTCCCTAAACTAATAGGTATCTCTTTATCTTCTTCCATATCAAGTATGATGAATTCTACAGGGAAGATAAATTTATCCACTTTAATAAGGACATCCTCTACAACTCCTTTAGGATAAGTGATAGATCTATCAGCTAACTGAAGGGCTACAGTGGTGGGAGTAATATCTCCTAAATCCTATCTTTGAAAGATAGAAAATGACATGAGATTAATACTTGCTCCTAAATCACATAAAGCTTTTCCATAAAATTTTTCTCCAATAGCACAGGGTATAGTGAAACTTCTAAGATCCTTAAGCTTTTCAGGTAATTTCTTTTGAATTATTGCACTGCATTCTTCACTTAATGTAACCATTTAAAAAGCTTCAAATTTTTGTTTCTTGCTTAAAATGTCCTTCATAAATTTTGCATAAGTTGGCATTTGTTCCAAAGCTTCAGCAAAAGGTATGTTAATAGTAAGTTTCTTAAAAATTTCAAAGAACTTAGAAAATTGATGATCAAGTTTCTGCTGTTTAAGTCTTTGAGGAAAAGGTGGTGGTGGTTTTTCAACTTCCACATTAACAGGTATAACAGTCTGATCTTGACTAGGAGAGAGAGTTTCTTTAGGTTTTTCAATCTCTTCAACCTCAATCTCTTTTTCAATTTCATTATGCATTCTTTCTTTTAATTCCTTTCCACTTCTAAGTTGCACAGCCTTAACATGTTCATGTTCTTTTCCAGTTTCCTTTGGATTAATTTCAACATTACTAGGAAGTGTTCCTACAGGTCTGTTATTAATTAAAGTAGCAATTTGCCCCATTTGATTTTCAATATTACGAATAGCAGTATTTTGATTTTGTAATTGATTATTCATTTGTAAAATTAATTCTTCTATTGATAGCTTTTTCTGTTGATTATTAAGTCCAGGAGGTTTATAATTTGGATTAACTTGATTATTCCAATTTCCAGTGGGATGAGATTGATTATTACCCCATTGTTGTTGTGAATTATTCCAGCTTAAAATTAGGATGATTTTTCCACCCATGATTATAATAATTTGAATAAGGATTATTTTTACTTGCAATAGCTTGTAAAGTTTCAATAGTCTGAGAATCTTCAATATTAGCACAGTTATTATGTGAAATATTAATTACAAAATTATCTAATTTCTTAAACATTGCTGCTACTTGTGAAGCTAAGATAGAAAAGGCTTCATTATCGTGAATACTTGCCATCTTTTTAGGATTAATCCTTTCTTAAGGCCATTGAAAATTGTTATTAGCCATTTCTTCAATTAATGTGTAATCTTCTTCAAATGATTTAGACATTAAAGAACCTCCAGCAGCAGCATCAATAATTGATTTTAAAGATCCAATTAATCCATTATAAAATGTTTGAATAATTAACCAATCGGGTAAAGCATGATGAGGACATTTTCTTAATAGTTCTTTAAATCTTTCCCAAGTTTCATATATTGTCTCCCAGTCAAATTGACTAAACGAAGTAATATCATTTCTTAATTTAGCAGTTTTAGAAGGAGGAGAATATTTAGCAAGGAATTTTTATGTCATTTCAGCCCATGTTTTAATAGAACTAGTTGCTAATGAGTTTAACCACATCTTTGCTTTATCTCTTAAAGAAAAAGGAAATAGTCAAAGTCTAATAGCATCATCAGAAACATTGTTATAGTTAAACGTAGTACAAAGTTCTAAAAAACTAACAAGGTGTAAATTTGGATCCTCATTTGGTGTTCCACCAAATTGATTGTTTTGCACCATTTAAATAATAGATGGTTTAAGTTCAAAAGAATTAGCATCTACAGTGGGTATTTGAATACTACTATGAAGTTCATCAACTGTAGGGTTAGCATAATCCCTTAATGGTTTATAAACATTTTGTTCATTAATTTCTATTGGATTTTGTAAAGTAGCCTTTTCTTGAAATTTTTGAATTTGTTTTCCCTTTTTAATTTTTCTAATTATTCTTTTTAGTTCAGAATCTAAAGGTATTAATCCTTCAGAAACAAAAATTTGCATAAAAAAATAAAACAAGCAATAATATATATATATATATTATTTTTTTTATTATTTTTTTTATTTTTATTTTTTTATTTTTATTTTTTTATATGTTTTTGGAAATATAATATTTAAAAATCTATAACTATTCTTATTCCTTCCCCGGCAACGGCGCCAAAAACTTGACCCGATTTTTGTATTTCCAAATACAAGGATTTGTTAGCACTGCTAGAAAATTTATGGCAAAGGCGCGAAACACTTGACCTAGAATAACTTGCTATATAGATTTGTACCAAATTTTAATTTCGACAATAACATTAAATAAAACTTGATTGCTACTTAATGCTAGGCCGTTAATGTTTAATACTTTTTAAATATATGTTTATATAGCAAAATATAATTTAAAAAGAAAATATTTTTTTATACTTTTTGGGTACTACGCAAGTAAACGTATCGTTTCAAGTAATATAGGGCTTTGAATCAAAGACCCCAGTATCGATCCCACGGGGAAAAATATGGTAATAAATTTTTAAATATTGTATTTGAAAAATCATTTTGTATTTAATCTAACTATAAATTACTTTTAATTTACTAGATGCAGATAAAGAAAACAATAATAAGATAATGATTTTGTGAAAACTATATAAATCAAACAACTTTCTTCCCTTCAATTAATCTAAGATTTTTAAGATAATTTAATATCCGTTGGAGAATTTGATTTAAGGTATTGTGCCAAATAGAAGCACTCCTATTCTGTACCCTTTGATCCAGGCGCAAAGAACATTGGCTAATTTACAGATCAGGTCCGGATGTATTGTTAGAAGAATGGGTTAATCTAGACTCACACTACTAGATGTCCAAGGGTATCTATGGTCGGCCCTACTAGTGACCCTTTCCTAATCTATAAATCAAATTATAAGAATTTAGTCTATCACTCTAAAATCTTATCAATTCTACGCCCTTTAAATCTTATCTTCCTATTTATTTGCACTTCACCTCGAATAGCCCGCACATGGCCTTCGACTACCCAAGGATTCATCCGACATTTACAAGTTAAGAGTTCTTCTCCTTCTAGGTCTCAAATCTCTTCAACAGGTTTTAACAATTTAAATGGCCAATTTAAAAAGTAAAGTAAGATCAGGTATTAATGTCATCACAATGTTTTGAAAATATTTTGAATTTCAATTCTCCATCGAATCTTATATTATCTTATTTATCTCTTCATAATTGAAGGAAGAAAGTAAACTAACTACTCGTAACACATCGAATATAAACAACAAAACATAATAAATAAACTTTGAATTAAAAATAAAATACTTATCTCAAATATTCCTTCTACAGATCTTCTGATTCCTACTGACTCCACAGTGTAATGAAATCCATATGCAACAACTTGAAAATAAACTTACTAAACTAAAATAAAAGTGGCCCTAAATTTCTCTCTCTATTTCTCTGTCCAAGGATTAGAGATCCTAAAGTGGATTATAGAAAGGGGTTACAATGGGGGGGGCACGTTTTTTTGAAGAAATGGATTCCTATTTATTGGCTTTAAGGGTTGCCTTAATGCACCTCTTCAAAACATGTCCACATTCAATGAATCTTCTAAAAGGTCTGTCTGGCGCCTAGGCACCGGACACCTCGTCTAGTTCTTCGCACCTCTTCACTTTGGCTCACACCTCTTCGCGATTAAAACCATTTTGGAGCATCCAAATGTAATGTTTCACATGTCCTATTATCAAGGAATAACTATCAGTCTTCTAGAATGTCCAATAACCGCTCACTCCATCAAAATAACCGTTCAAAAGTTGTCAAAAACTTGACAGTTCTGTATTGAGTCTGGTGCGTAGGCGCCAGGCCATATTTTTTATAAGCTTTGTATTTTGCTCCATTTTTGCTCCTTTTTGGTCCTTTTTGGTCCTTTTTCCTTTTTTGGACCTTTTTACATCACCTACATCCAAAAACACAAAAATACCTTTCATTAAAGCATAATATCCTTAGAAATTGATAAGAATTAAGGCGTAAAAAAATAGGTATTTTTTAATGGATCACCTGTCTTGCAGTGTGCAAGAATAGGCCTTCTGAGAACTAGGTCTAAGTCACCTACTTTGAATGTCCTTGGGCGGACCAGTTTGTCGTGGGCCTGGACCATCTTGGCTTGACACAGCTCCAAATTCTATTGAGCTGAAAGTCATTTCCCTTCCAAGTTTTCTAATTCTTCCAGTTGTAATATGGCATTCTCTTCTATAGTAATTTTATCTGCAACTGCAATTCTGAGTGATGGGAGCTAAACTTCCAAGGGTATCACTGCTTCGGACTCGTACACTAGAGCGTAGGGCGTAGACTGAGTAGGAGTCTTGAAAGTCGTTCTGTAGGCCCATAAGGCTTCTAAAAACTTCTCGTGCCAATTTCTTTTGTTGTCGTCCAAAGTTTTCTTTAGAATTTGAACGAGAGTTTTATCAAAAGCCTCGGCCAAGCCGTTTTCTCTTGGGTAGTAAATCGTTGAATAACGCCAGTTGATCCCGTGCCTTCTGATAAAACTGTTGATCTTTGTACTGTTGAATGTTGACCCGTTATCTGAAATAACTCTGCGCGGCACCCCAAAACGGTAAACAAATTGATTCTTGATGAAATGTAGTACATGGTTTGCTTTCACTTCTCTGAGCAGTACTGCTTCTGCCCACTTGGAAAAGTAATCTGTAGCTGCAAGAATGAAGCAATGTCCTCTTGAAGAAGGCGATTCTATCAGACCCACAATGTCTGTGCCCCAACACTCAAATGGCCACGATGCGATTGTCGGATGTAGCACATTTGGAGGTTGATGTAGAACCACTCCATGCACTTGGCACTGGTGACAACTCTTGGCGATCTTCATGTAATCGGTCATCATTGAGGGCCAGTAGTACCCTAGTCTTTTAATCTTCATTTTCATCTTCGGACCCGACTGATGAGCGCCACAGAATCCTGAGTGTACTTCTTTGACAATTTCATGAGCTTCAGACACGCTCAGGTACCTTAGCCACATATGGTCGAAAGACCTTCTGTATAACGCATTATTTATCGATGCGTAAGACAAAGTTCTTTTCTTGATCTGATGGGCTAATGACTTATTGTCTGGAAAATTTCCTATTTGCAGGTGATCTATTAACGGTTGTCGCCAATCTTCTGCATTTTCGGTTATTGCTGCAACTGATTCTTCTGCTTTTTTCAATTTGTGTATTACATCCATGTCGAGCTGTGATAGGACCTGTCGTCCCTAAACTGACATTTCAACTGACTCATCTTGTAATCATACAAGTTCTTTTGCAAGGCAGGCTAACACATCTGGGAGTGCATTTTTTTCTGGGAATTTTTTAGATCGTTACATTAAGAATTAGTTCCAACAATTTCATGGCATACTGAAAGTACTGCTCGAGTCTTGGCTTCAGAATTCTATACTGTCCTGCGACCTGTTGAATGATCAACTGCGAATCACCGTAAATGTTGATATCTGTTATACCCATCTGAATGGTTAATTCTAGTCCGGTTATAAGGGCTTCGTATTCTGCTTCGTTGTTCGTACAAGGTCCTGTTAGATGGTAGGAGTACCTTAACATCCCCTGCTCCAGTGTTATAAAGATTAGTCTGATTCCTGCCTTACCAGGCACTATCGTTTGTGATTCTTTGTCTTTCTGTGCTGAAGATGCTCCATCGAGGTACAACCCCCAATGCTGATCGTCGGGGTCTTCTAGGCTTATTATTTGCTCATCTGGCAAGTCATCATTGAGAGGCCATTCTGCCGGTAAAGGGTGTGCTGCGAGGAAGTTTGCTAGGACTTGTCCCGTTACGGCACGAAGCGGCATGAAAGTTATATCGAATTGCAATAGTATCATTGACCACCTCGCAAGTCTGCCAGAAAGCTTCAGGCGAGTCATCAAATATTGCAATGGATTAACTTTCTAGATAAGGTTGACCTTATGAGAGAGCATGTAATGCCTGAGCTTTTGAGCGGCAAAGATCAGGGCCAAACAGTGCTTCTCAATGGGAGGATACTTTACTTCCGTCGAAATTAGACGATGACTTAAGTAGTAGAGAGCATTTTCTTTCCCCTCCTCATTGACCTGGGCAAGCAGGGCTCGAAGGGAGTCTTCTAAAGCTGCGGTATAAAGTATCAACGGTCTACCCGAGACTAGGGCTGCTAAAACAGGAGGTGTCATTAAATATTGCTTAATGTCCTCGAAGGCCCGCTGGCATTTCTCTTCTCAAACGAATTTGGCATCCTTTTTAATTAATGCCGAGAAGGGCTGACACCTACCAGACAAATTTGAGATAAAGCGTCGAAGATACGCCAACTTCCCTTGAAAGGATCGTAGTTGTTTTAAGGTTTTGGGAGGCGGCAATTTTAAGATAGCTTTAATCTTCCCCGGATCGATTTCAATTCTGCGATGTCAGACAATGAATCCTAAGAATTTCTCAGAGGCGGCACCGAAGGCACATTTCAAGGGATTCATCTTAAGATTAAATTGTCTTAATCGCTCGAAAACAATTCTCAAATCATACAGGTGATCTTCCTTCAATTTGCTCTTGATGACCACATCATCCACATAGCACTCGACTTGGTTGTGAATGAGATCATAAAAAATCCTCATCATTGCTCTTTGGTAGGTTGCTCCTGCATTCTTCAACCCGAAAAGCATTACTGTGTAGTAGTATATTCCGATTGGCGTTCTGAAGGGTGTGAGATTTTCATCTTCCGGTGCCATCTTTATCTGATTATATCCTGATGATCCGTCTATGAAAGAGAAGATTTCGTACGTCGAAGCAATGTCGATCAGCAGTTCTAGAATTGGTAGCGGAAACTCATCTTTTGGGCATGCCTTGTTCAAGTCTCTGAAATCTACGCAGATTCTGATCTGACCATTCTTCTTTCTGACCAGCACCACATTGGCTAACCAAGTCGAGTATTTCTCTTCATGGACAAATTTGGCATCTATTAGCTTCTTAACTTCAGCTATTACTTGTTATTCAATCTCTGGACGCATTCTTCCGGAAGTCATTCGACCTGGAACGAAGTGGGATCCACCCCTAGCCCGTGAACCGCAACTTCGAAGCTAATCCCGGCATTTCCTCATAACTCCAAGCAAAACAGTCTCTGAATTCCATTAATAGCTTGACCATGTTGTCGGATTCTTCTTTATTGAGCAAGGAGCTAACAAAGGTCGGCCTTGGCTCTTTTCTAGTACCTAAGTTAACTTTCATTAACTCGTCTATTGTAGATTTAATTTCTTCTTCAAATTCTAGCGGAGCATCTCCGACTGGCAGATCTTCGAGGTCATCTGAAGTTTCCAAGCAATCTTCATTAGGCTCGTAGGTGACAACCTGTTGACCTCATTTTTGATGAGGTCTTCTCTTCCCTCTTTAGTGTTTAGGATCTAGCCTTAGGCTTTTCCTTTGACCATCTTAGAGGACTAGAATTAGGACCAATCCCTTAGAAATTTAAACCACTTCTTGTCTCCCCGTAAACCCCACAAGCTTGATCGTAGACCCCTAATCACCTGGAGGGTCGAGATCAAATGTGGAGGTTTAAAGGATGAGTTCCCTATAGGACTCTTTGGCCTTAGGACTACCCTGGGTGGCCTGGTCTGGTGAAGGTTGACTTATACACTCACTACACTCACACTCTACACTCTCTCACACACAATCCAAATCCTAAAACCACACCTATACCTAACTTGACTCCCTGACTCATGTAGGTAATTCATATGGATGAACCTTAACCCCTAAGCCCCTGGTTAAGAGGGTTAAGAACAACATAGAGAATGCCTCCAATGATTCCTCTCATGGCTCATATGGGCTTAGTATGGCTTCATGGCTCAATCAAAGTGATTCTATTTCACTCATATTTGATCAACCTTCATTCTTCCAAAATTTCAATTTTTGACCCCGGGGACCCTACACCCATCAAACCTACCAAAAGCCCTTGAAATTGCCCAAATTTTTCAAAATCTCCAAATTACCCAAAATTCCTCAAAACCAATCCCAAACATTGCCACATTACTTAAATTGATCATCCATAGCCAAATATACCAAAATTTCCAAAAATACACTCCAAATACACTAAAAATACACTTTTGGCCAAACTTTTATAAATTCCAAAAATTCCCAAAAAATTCCAAAAAATCCCAAATATTCCCAATTTCTTTTTGTCCAACTACACCATGGGTCAATTTTGTCAATTTACCCTACTTTTACCAAAACCCCCAATTTAGCTCATTTTAAACCCAAATGAACCCAATGTCAAACCAAATCACCCCAATTGACCTCAATTTTGGTCCAATTCAATTCTAAACTTCAATTAAATATCCCCAATATCAATCTAGACCAAATTGAAGCCCAATTTGATTGACATTTGAATCCAATTTCATTTTTAAGCTTAAGGCCCAATTTTAACCCATGACCTAAACCTACCTCAAACCAACCCAATTCAATCCCAATTTGACCCAAATCTTTTCTAAAATCTTCCTAGCATCCCCATAAACAAAACACTAACATGATTTGCCCAAAATTTGTACCAAAAACTTACTCAAATTCAACCCAAACCCAAAATTCCCTAAATGGGCCTACACCCAAACCTAACCCAAATGGGCCCAAATCCTAAAATCAAAACCCAACCAAAGTTTAAACTTATTTGTAACACCCCCATAAAAATTTACCAACATTAATTTTACATCAATTTCAACATTAACCCAACTTTAGCCCAAGATAACTCATTTTGACCCATTTGGACTCTATTACCAAAGAGACCCAAATTAGGCCCAATCCAATTCCAAATCACCTCAAACTTGCTTCAAATCAATCATGGTACATCCCTAAAATAAACCCAACATTATTTGGCCCAACCTTTTACAAAATTCCCATCCATAAATTTATTTTAAAACCTAAGGCCCACTTCCTTAAGCCTTCCTAAAAAAGCCCACTCCTAAAATAATTTCAAAGGCCCAAATTTGACTCCGATGCCCACATGACACTACACTTCATCATCCATTCCAATTAAAACCTTCCCTAACTTTCAAATTCATCATCAAACCATTCCAAATCAAACCTCATGACAACTCTCACCAAAATGCCAAAAATCACAAAATCCTTCCTCATGAAAGTTGACTTAACTTTTCCCAAGCCAAATGGAGCCATGAAGCCATGCATGAGCCACATGGGAGCCATGAAAGCCTTGGACACCTCAACATACCCAAGATGGCAAGAGGAGGAGGCTCTTTCCATATTCCCTTAAGGGGATTCGCCACTTCCATGATTCCACTAAACCTTGCTTAAACTTAATTGTACTTGGATGGTGACCCTTCCCCACTAATTAAGCTGACCTAAACCACTTTCTCTTCAGCCTAAACTAGCCATGGGCAGGTGCACCTAGCCCAATCCATACATTTGACCAAACTTAGCCAAAATACACCCTTACCCCATTCCATATTAATTCAACCACTTTACACATGGCCATTGCCAATTCCCTACACTAAACCACAGCCCTGGACCTCCTGACCCTAAGGGCGATCCATGCCTACCGGCCAGCCACCTGGGCCGCCGGAAAACACCACACCCGAGAGCATCATGTGAGCCCAAGCTTGGAATTCTCACCTGCTGAGTTGCCCCATGCCCAATGGCCACCATGGCTGTTCTTCTCCTCACCGCAGTAACCGATCCCAACCCCTAACTCCCCCGGGAGGCCCTCCAGCCACTCCTATTTAAACCCCACCTCTCTCGGCCATGGAGGAGGTGCTGAAACAAACCTACTGAAACTCTGCCAAAATTGTCCCAAACCACTCTCCACACCTAGAGCAATTGAGCTCCAGTGTCCATTTGCCCTAATCCCTATTAACAGAGCTCAATTTCAGAGTCCAAATTCCACCCAAAAATAGGACACTTCACTACAGTGAGCCAATCTCCAAATTGATTGGTCCTACACCTTCACCGGACCAAGAGGAGAATTTCCCAGATGAAAGCCCCTCTCAGGCCACCCGGCTTGCTCCAGCCTCCAAGCTTTGTGATCGGCCGTGGTCACTTTTGTACCTAGGCAATTCGCCGTGCCAAGGGACTTCATCGGGAGCTTGCTTGGACCCAATCGAACGTGACACAACTCTCAGATCAAAGCTTCACTTCTCTGAGCAAAGGTATGAGCTCTCTCTTCTTCCCGAGCTTCTGAACATTCTCCATTTCAAATGCCTTAATTTCAATGGATGATCACTGTATAGATGTATTCGTTTCTTCAAGAAGAATCCATAGAGCACAAGAACACAAAAATTCATTAAGTATTGAGTAAGATCTTAGGGTTTTAGTGTGGACGGTCACGGGTTCACACCAGTCGTAGACGATGACTGGGAGCCGTAGGATCGAGCGTGTATCAAGCGGACGGTCGGGTTTGAGCTGGACAGCGTGATGGTACATGAACCGCGAGCCCCTGGAGCGCTGAGTCGGATGGCGGCGTCGAACCAGAAAGCGCCGCGTGGCTGTTCGGAGATGCTAAGGATGACGCGGCGCCGATTCAGATAAATAGAAAAATAGGATTTTATGGATTTTTTTAATTACCAGAACTTAGAAAATCCATAACTTTGTGTAAAAAAATCCTAAAAATAAAATAAAATACCCTCTTGCTCAGTGAACAGAGGAGAATAATGTGGAAAAGAAATCAGGTCATTTCATCAAGTATTTTATTTTTAATAATTTATTTACTCTCTGCACTATTTCAATTCTCCATGCATATAGGAAATTCACCATGGCATGAGACCATAGGGCTTTTAAAGCCTCTGAACTTGGGAACATTCCTTGAATTTTCCAAGGTCATATGCCATCCCTATGAGAAGTTATTGATTTTTCAATTGCATGTTACTGTTTTGAGTATTTTAATTCCAATAATTAGCATGTTGAGAAATAAATTCTAGAAAAATTTGGTGATGTTTCTTATGACCAGAGGAACCTAGGAAAAATATGTTTTGAGTTAATTCACTTGGAATAACCCTAATTGGTCTAAACACCCAAAATTGAACTATAATTAATTAGGGTTAACTATACATCAAATTGACTTGGAAACAATTCTTCACTGTTCTTTAGGGTCAGGAGAGTCTCACATAAAATTTGAAACTAATTGGACTTGATTTGATCCACCAAATGGGTTGATTAAGCCCCATGAGTAAAATTAAACTTTTAAAAATTCATAACTCACAAAATACTTTTCAAAAATTTACAAAAATAGTTTTAGAGCTTCTCTGATATTAGAGGAACTTAGGAAAATTAAAATTGTAATTTTCTAAAAAAGTTGATTTTTATCATTATTTTAATATTTTTAATATTAAAAAATAATAAAAATCATAAAAATATTAAAAATCACTAAAATGTCACATTTTGAATCTTAATTACTTAGAAACAAACCAAATATTTTTCTTAAGTCCCTAGGATAAGATATTGAATTTTAAAGGCTTAATGTAATTTTTAATATTAAAAAAATGTATTTTCCAACCTTTTCACTAAAATAATTCTAATAAATCAAAGAAAAATTAGAAAAATACAAAATTTGTTTCTCTAAACTCCTTGAGGTCAGAGAGGTTTAGGAAAAATATAAAATCCATTTTTCAACTTTAATTTTATTTTAAAATTAATTAATACGCAAAAACTAAAAATAATTATAATAAATAAAATATAATTCAAAAAATCACCAAAATTGGTCCAAATGGTCTTCTAGGAATTAGGAATATCCCATAATTTTTCTAAGTTCATAAACATTTTCTTGGTCATGTTATTGAATTTTTCTTGAAAACCCCTATTTTCCATTAAAAATAATTACATAAATAAATTAAATATAAAAAAATCACATTTTCTCCTCTAGTGTCTTAATTGACATGTGAGTGAGGTTACATAAAAATTTCAAATTTATTTGAGCTTAATTTAGTAAGTTATAGAATTATTAAGCTTGAAGGCCAAAATGGTAATTAAAAAATTTCAACTTTTAATTAAAATTTTAGGATTAATCAAAAAGAGGAGGGTAAAATATTTTATTTTAAGTTGATTTTGGATGATTGAAACTTAAATGAATAAGGGTAGAAACCTATTAATCATTTCAAATATAATTAAAATAAACTTTAATTAATTAATTAATTAATTAATTGAAATTTTGGGAAAATGATGGAAATTGGAATTATTAAAGTAGTGATATTATTAAGAGGATATTTATTCTTTAATTTAAAAGTCCCTAAATAAACTACTTCAATAATACTTAATTCTTAATAACTAAAAAAAAATTAATTAATTAAAATAATAATCCAAATTAAAATTAAACTAAAATTAAATTAAAATTAAACTAAAATTAAACTAAAATTAAAATTAAATTAAAACTTAAGCTAAAATTAAATTAAAATTAAAATTAAATTAAAACTAAAATTAAAATTAAATTAAAATTAAATTAAAATAAAATTAAATTGAAATTAAATTAAAATTAAATTGGATTAAATTAAAATCAAATCAAATTAAATCAAAATTAAATTAAATTGAATTAAAGTTAAATTGAATTAAATTAAATTAAAATCATTTAACAACAAACCTAAATCCTTAAGAATTAAATCTAAAATAACTTGAACACTATTCCAAACTTAAACTAACTTTTTATAATTAGGTCAAAATTAAAATTAAATCTTTAAGTTTAAATCATTAAAATATTTAATAATTTGATTTACCCTTTTAAAGCTCTTATTATTATAACTCTTAAATGAGGTATCAAGTGAAGTGTTACTTCACTTATAGGATATTCAAATGTCCTAGTTCACTGAGCAATAGAACAAAACTTAAACTCCTGGATGATTAATTCACTTGTATAATTAAATTCTCCTGGACTTAAAACAATACTAGAGGTATTGAAAAGATGTTTAAGACTCGTCTTAAGCACTTCCTCAATATGATGGGATGTTTATAAGAACAATTGAACTTAATTGTTCTTTGGTGAAGAAAACCATCCTTAAACCAAAACACAAGAACCTAGACGTCATAGGAGATGATTAGCTATAGGATTAGGACTTTGGTAGACAACCAAAATCTTTCCCTTAGCTTTACCTAGGTACTTGTTGAAATATTTAAATGCCTTAACATGTGTTTTAAGTGTAGCTTGGGATGACGGGAAGACCCTCCACATAAACTTTTATTTTATTGCAATTTACTTTATTGCAATGCACTTTACTTTTCTTGCATGATAAAAAACTGTTGCATGAAAACCAAAACCTTTAGGATAGTCCCTAAACTGAAACCAAAACTAAATTAAAAGTCATTACAAGATAAAAATTACCGCCACAACATTTCAAAATATAAAACAAATCAAAATTTAATCACAGACAGAATAATAAAACTACAATTGCAACTAAATTAAAACGTCTCATTGAATAATCGGGAATACCTCGGATGATGTAACCCACGTGTTGCTAACGGGATTTCCCACGGTCTAAATGAAAGTGTGGAACTCATTCAGTTGAGTTTAGCAAATTCATCTGGACTAAGTGAATTCGATGAAAATAACGGGTGCTGGGATGACGTAACCGTGGGATCTTAGTCGGTTCTGTTTAAACAACTTTAAGATTTGTTTTAATTAAAATATTAAAAACACTTGGATTTTAAGATTCTCTCTAAACCAAAACACTTCTCTCATCTCCTGATTTATGACTTCTAAAACTAAACCTCTGCAACAAAAAGGAGCTTGGAGCATGGTGGGCAGCTCGGCCATCGTCATCAGCAAAACTAGGATCTACTTCAACAAAACTTTCTTAGATTTAAATAACCAAGCCATAAGATTTCGAGGTAGTTTGCTTAGTGAAACATAAATCCTTAACACTTTTCGTTAGGCATTTGCATAATCATGTTATGTAAATTAAGCCTTAACCGGTCTTAGGACTCCGAGGTAGTCGTTCTGTACGACATAAACCCTCACATCTTCGAGGCTGTTTGTATGATCATGTCATACGAATATAAGTCCTAAATAATTAAAATTGACAAGATCGAAATTCTAAATAGTTCTTCCTAAATTGAAGCCAAACAATAGGATAGTTTGGGAAGTTGCCAAGATTTTTCTTGGATCTCCAGCTTCTCCTACCTCTCTTCCATTGGACTCCAAAATATACTGTTCCCAATTTGAGCTAATCCCTATTGAAATTTCCAAAATTCAATCCTTTGAAAACCTTAAACTTTGCAATTCTTGAGAGCAAAACCACTGATCATTATCGAGAGTTTTCTTAAATGATTCCCGTCATTTAAGATGTAATTAACTATAGGGGCTTGCCCTTATAGGGAACTTTAAGATCCTGAGTAATATAAACCCTGCTTAATTCATTTATATTAAGTAGGGGAACTTGTCGGCTTATAAAATTGGTTTGCAAACCAAACGGATGTCACAAATCTTCTAGTTTATTTAATCGAGCCCCATCATCAAGCAGTGTGTCTATTCTCCGGGATAGATATACAGTTTGTGGTACCGTGCTCGTTTATATAAACTATTCGGGATGTGAGATCAGTTTGATTTCATATCTTAAAATTTTGAAACTCAAAATTATTTTCAAAATCAAATATCACTTTTCAAATTATATATTTAAATTAAATTAAAAATTCACCGACAACTTCTGTAGGCGATCCCCTTTTCAAAACACATGACCTAAAAATATGCCGACAACTTCTAGCAACTCCGCTGGGGACTAGTTCCTCTCTCCATTTTGATTAGATGGTTTTGCTTTCATAAATCGGTAGTGAGTCCATGCCCCTAGTTGACCAAACTACTATTCTTTTCGTTGGAATACCCTGTTCATTTCTGTCTTGAACGAGTATAACCAACACCTCTCGGATTTAGGAGCCATTGTTTAGACACCCCTAAACAGAGAGGTTCCGAGATCCTTTTACCTCTTTTCTGAGGTAGGGTGGACCCCCAATAGGTGTTAGATTATGAGCGGTCCTTCGAGTTGAGAAGTCTTGCATAAGACTTTCTCTTCCTTTCCAATTCTAAATCGGGCCCTTTACCTTTTCTATAACCTTTTTCCTTTAATCGTTTTGTTTCTAACAAACAAACTACCTAATAAACAACCTCTTTTATAAATCACAAATGCACTAACATAAACGAAAATGTGTTCGGACGCTTTCTTTTTCGTCCTAAACTTTACGATGAAAGGAAGTATAATTCGGGATCGACATTCGGAATGCGCCTCGGAAAATGGATGCCCCAAAGTTAATCTTCTCCTTCACCAATGGACTGGACTTTGCTGTTTACAAGGATGAGTTGCTCGACAATGGGATTATCCATTTTGGACAAGGATTTGGCAACACAGATGTCAAGATCGCTGACGTCACTCTCTTAACACTAATGGAAAAAATGTCAGAAACTGAAGAGCCCGTGATTGAATTCAACCTGAAGTTAGCTCAAGAGTTCCCTCCCCTGCAAAGGGTTCCAGTTGAAAGGAATACTACTGTTCGTAGGAGGACTGTTGTCTCTACCCCCACCGGTCTGGTCGTCTCTGCACCTATCCCGGCTCCCGCTAAACTAAAGGGGAAGGAAGTCCAAGTTTGTAATGAGCCTGTTACCGTGGAGGGTACAAATATCCCTGCGAGACCTTCTGTTTTCGAAATTGGGTCTAGCTCAAGGGTTCAACCCCTAACACGGACTCAGAGGAGGAACATAAGTAGAAGGATTGCCAGAAAGACCAGAGCTGCTGAAGTCGCTTTCTTAAAAGAGATCCCTGAGTACACACCATTGCCTGAGTGTACACCGCTTTTGGAAGGGAGTAGATTCCATCCCCTCTCCACCGCAGCTGACGAGGAAAATGTCCGCAAGATTGCTTTTACATTACCTCAACCCGCATACTATAGCAACAGCCGAAAGAAAAGGGCTAGGATCACACCATTTGCTCGACTGCAGATCGTGACAGAGAAGTTAGCAAAGAAAGAGAAATGTCCTGTATCAGAGATTTTCAGAAGGATAGGGCGGGTGCCAGCCAAATCCCGCCTTGGGCCGCGAATAGAACCCTTTATCGCCACAGAAAAGCTAAATAAGAAGATGAAAGCTAGTCCACCTATTGTTGTTTCAGGTTTACAGAACAGGGAGGATACCACCTTCCAGGCATTCGGTCGACGGACCATCCGGTCCTAGCGCCTTCGTCGCTAGAAGGATGGTATGGCGTCCTACTACTGGCCAAATAAGACCGAAACAACGACCTGAAAAGGAAAGTCTCGTCAGGAGACTCCAGTCCGAAGAGAGCGCCACTGCGATGAAGGGGACTCCTAAGAAGAAAATCCAACAGCCATCGCATGATAACTGCGAAACTGTACGAAAAAGACCATTGGAGGACGTTATGGAAAAGCTAAGAACCGACATTCAACGATTAGCAAGAGAAAGAGAAGAAAAGTTTGGAGATGAAGTCGATTCGTCGGAATTCATGGATGACGAATATATGGAGATCAACGTGGTTGAGACACGAGCATCGTCAGCTTCACAAGGTGCTCCGGTAGCTGCAGAGAGAGATGAACCGGAAGCATTAAGAGCACAACTTCTAGAAAAAGATGATACAATCTCTCAAATGGCAAAAAGGATGGAAGAGATGGCTGCAGCCCTAGCCACTCTTTAGAGTCAGGTTCAACCCCCAAGAGAAACGCCTCCAGAAGTTATTCATATTACAGATGAAGGAAAAGAGATTACATCCGTTAGCGGAGACGATCAGCCGAAGAAAGATTCTACCCAGAATATGATTCCGGAGAAAGACATCAAGAATATGGTAGAACAGCAGGTGTGAGAAGCCTTAGCACAGTCTAAGAACGGAGCATCTATTCAGATGGGTAGACCTTACCACGAAGAATTTGATGCAGTACAATACCCAAAAGGCTTCGTACCACCTCTGTTCAAGACTTTTGAGGGTACCGGAAACCCTCGACAGCATGTTGCACATTTTCGTGCTACTTGTTGCAAAGCCGGTGGAAGTGACGCCTTACTCTTCCGACAGTTCGTCAGCAGCCTGTCAGGGATCGCCTTTGATTGGTACGCAGAGTTACCGAATGGTTCGGTAAAGAAATTTTCAGAATTAGAGAACCTCTTTGTGAAACGGTTTGCTGGAGCTCAACACCATATCACCATTGGTGATCTAGTGGTGGAGAAACAGAAACCGAACGAAACTTTAGTGGACTACATACTTCGATGGAGGAATCTAAGCATGAAGTGTGAGCCATAGCTACAAGAGCAGCATGCAGTCGGTATCTTGCTTAAAAGAATTCACGGCCCGATAGCACTTCTCCTTAAGGGATTTACGATTAAGACTTTTGAGAAGTTGTTAAGCAAGGCTGGAAGCTTGCAAGAGGAAGCGAAGAAACTAAGTTTCGTCAACAAAAAAGATAAACAGAAGCCTGTGAAGACATTTAAAAAGAAATTTGGGATCGTCGCGGTAGTCGATAAGGGCAAGCAGCCAATGCAAATACAGCTGGAGCAGTCGTAGCCCAGCTATCAACAACCTCAGCAGAACTACCAACAACCTCGACCCGGTTATCAACCAACTCAACAGTATGAGCAACCGCCTAGCCCGCAGTGCACGTTAAAGGAGCTTATAAATAGAGAATATCCATTCAAGAATGAGGCAGTGCCAAAGATGTTTCGCGAGCTTGATGAAGACTCGGATTTTCAATCGCCGAGCCCGAGGAAGCCGAAGAAGTCAATAAGAAAGACCATCCCATCTATTGCCCTTACCACCGGATGCTCGGGCACAAGATAGAGGATTGCATTACCTTCAAGACTTGGCTCTATGTCAATCTCCGAAAAGGGAACATAACGATTCTGAAGGAATACATGAAGGAACCCCAGAAAGGCGGTTTCGTCAATGTTATTTCAACGGATCCTATTGTTCCTATAGATCCCTACCTGAAGAATGATGGATGGAGTACCGCTTGGACGAAGTCATCGAAGAAAATTTTGGATCGCATCCAAACCGCTTCGGTGCGTGCTTCAATTCAAAGTTTGAAACCTGTCAAGCCGGCGCTATCGCTTGCGATTGAAGAACCACCCCAGGAAGAAAATATCGTAGAAAAGAAGGAGACTGTAGAAGAAGAAAAGACTGAGGCTCTTAAGGCTAGGCTAGGGGCTGCTTATCTTAGGATGGTTGTTTCCGATTCGGGGAAAAAATTCCTCGAACCTTTGACTCTGTATGATTATTTGCTCGCTCCGGCGGGATCTTATAATGATAAGAGTTATGGCGTTGGCTACGTTTTGACTGTTTCTAACGATTACGCAACTAAGACAACCAACCTAATCCGGATCTTGTTTCTGATACAAATAACAATTCTCAAATCATACACAACCTCGACAATCACGATGACAAAGAAGACATTCACCAAGAAGGCTACGAAAGTTCAACGAGCAATGAATCTATTTGTGAATTTCGAGGAACCCCAATCACAATAGAGTTAGAGCATTCGGATTCCGAAGCGACTCCAGAAGAACTTGTCATGCCAATTCAAAAGGAGACACCAGTAAACTCAGTACCAGATTTAGAAGAAGTCACAGAAGTCAATTTAAGGAGAGGAAGGGTTCTACCTCCGAGAATAGGTCCAAAAGACAAAGGAAAGCAGGTGGTTGTTCAGGAAGAATCAACTCCAGCAGAAGAATTGCCCATTTGGGAAGAAACTGAAACACATAGTAACAAAGTGGACTATAACGTGCTAGCCCATCTTAGGAAACTACCGACCAAGCCGAGCATCTACGACGCTCTCATCTTATCAAAAGAGATGAGGGGAGCTCGATCGAGGCCTTACTTGATCCGAGAGATTTATTTAGCTCGGATGGCCGGAGATTCCTTAGACGAGGTTTGCTCGTTAAAGGAACAGACGAGGTGTTACCTTTGCGGACGATGATCTATTACTTGGGACGGCCGATCACAACCTACCGTTGTACATTTCAGTTACAATCGGAAAGTTTATGCTCTTCAGAGTATTGGTGGATCCAGGAGCGTCGATCAACATAATGAATCTTCGGACGTTAGCATACTTGGAAATTGATGCTCGCGAGCTTGAAGCGGACAAGATGTTACTAAGAGGATTCAACTAGAAAGGAGAAAGAGCCCTCGGATCAATAATGCTGTTGATGAAGACCGGTGATTTAACAAAGACGACCGCAAAATTCCATATAATTGATTCTTAAACATCGTTCAACGCACTACTAGGCCGACCGTGGATACATGAGAACCGGATGGTACCGTCGTCTCTGCATCAGTGCATAAAATACTACGATGGAGGAGAACAGTGCATTAAAGGTGACTTGCAACATTTCTCCATACATGAAATTGGAATTCATGAAGATGCAGCCTACTACGCGCCTCCAAAGAAAACAATCTTCTCCAGAAATACCATGCAAAATGAAGTAAAAGAAGTTCAAGATGACGAAGAACCTGAAGTTCTAGTCCAACAGTCACTCACCACTCCCTTACGGCGAGATGGTGAAGGGTTCTTCACAACTTGCACCCGAGGTCGAGGCCGGGGACGAGGTCGTGGCAGAAACGTTGGGACAGTTGGACAGAAAAAGCCGGTAATCAACGTGAATTGGGAGAACAGCTCTGAAGAAGAAGAAGAAATCAAGAAAGAAACAACTACAATAAACCAGAAGGAACCACAATTCAAGATCTCCCTCGAAGATGAAAAGAATGAAGATTATAAATCAATGTACGAGAAGATTAACTACCATGTACACACTATGGCCCCGACCCCGATCCGATCTAATAAGATCGAGGGTATGGTGGTCAAGGAAGTGCATGGCGGTGGTGCTAAACCAATCAAATTTTATCGTGGTACTTCTTCTTCCAATAATAAAAAAGATGTACAATTTGAAGATGTCACTTCTTCCGAATTAATGGAATTACCGTTTGAGTGGTACTCTCCCTATGTTCAAAATTTAATTCAACGTGGTGTCTTACCACGACAATGGACAAAAGGTCAATCACAACATTTTGAAAGACTATGGAACAATGCCGGTCGGCCTCCCAATTCAAAACATGGTCTCGGAGTGGGCACAGTAGGTTCAGTTGACGATACGAAATTTTGCTTGGTTGTCACTTGCGAGCCAAATAAGGACTGCTTGGAAGCTTCAGAGGACCTCGAAGATCTACCAATCGGAGATGCTCCACCAGAATTCGAAGAAGAAAACAAATCTACGATAGACGAGTTAATGGAAGTTAACTTAGGTACTAGCGAAAAGCCTAGACCAACCTTTGTTAGCTCCTTACTCAATAAAGAAGATTCCGAGGAAATGATCAAGCTATTAATGAAATTCAAGGACTGTTTTGCTTGGAGTTACGACAAAATGCCAGGATTAGCTCCTGAAGTCGCAGTTCACAAGTTAGGAGTAGATCCTACTTCTATTCCAGTCAGACAAGCTCTCAGAAGAATGCGTCTAGAAATTAAGCAACAAGTAATAGCCGAAGTTAAGAAGCTAATCGACGCTAAATTTGTCCGTGAAGAACAATACCCGACTTGGTTAGCCAACGTGGTACCAGTCAGAAAGAAAAATGGTCAGATTAGAATCTGTGTAGACTTCAGGGATTTAAATAATGCATGTCCAAAGGATGAATTTCCACTGCCAATCCCAGAACTGATGATCGACATTGCTTCAACACATGAAATATTTTCATTCATGGATGGATCATCAGGATACAACCAGATAAAGATGACACCAGAAGACGAAAAGCTCACAGCTTTCAGAACGCCGATCGAAGTGTATTGCTACACAGTAATGCCATTCGGACTAAAGAACGCAGGAGCAATATATCAAAGAGCAACGACAAAGATTTTTGATGATCTCATTCACAACCAAGTCGAGTGCTACGTGGACGATGTGGTCATCAAAAGCAAAATGAAGGAAGATCACCTGTATGATTTGAGAATTATTTTCGAGCGACTGAGGTGTCGGCATTTTTTTAGGTTGAGTTGTATTTTGAAAAGGGGTTGCCTACAGAAATTGTCAGCGAATTTTTAATTTAATTTAAATAAATAATTTTAAAAGTAGTATTTGATTTTGAAAAATAATTTTTAAATTTGAAGATTTTAAGATATGAAATCAAACCGACCTCACATCTCAGATAGTTTATATAAACGAGCGCCGCATCACAAACTGTGTATTTATCCCGAAGAATAGACACACTGCTTAGTGATGGGGCTCGGTTAAATAAACTAGGAGATTTGTGACATCCGTTTGGTCTGCGAACCAATTTTATAAGCCGACAAATTCCCCGCTTAATATAAATGAATTAAGCGGGGTTTATATTACTCGGGTTCTTAAAGTTCCCTATAAGGGCAAGCCCCATAGTTAATTACATCTTAAGTGACGGGAATCACTTAAGAAAACTCTCGATAATAATTAGTAGTTCCGCTCTCAAGAATCTCAAAGTTTAAGTTTTCGAGGGATTGAATTTTAGAGTTTCAATAGGGAATGGATCAAGTTTGGAACATTTTGTTTTGGGAATTCAAAGGAAGAAAGGTAGGAGAAATTACAGATTCGAAGCGAACTTCGGTAATTTCCCGACTATCCTATTGTTTGCCTTGAATTTAGGAAAGTTCTAATGTTTGTTTAAAGTTTTGATCTTGCCAATTTTAATTAATTAGGACTTATATTCGTATGACACGATCATACAAATAGCCTCGAAAATGTGAGGGTTTATGTCGTATCAGGCGACTACCTCGGAAATCCTAAGACTGGTTAGGGCTTAATTTGCAATGCAAATGCCTAACAAAAAGATTGAGGATTTATGTTGCACCAGACAAACTACCTTGAAATCCTATGGCTTGGTTATTTAATTCTAAGAAAATTTTGCTGAAGTAGACTCAGGTTTTGCTGATGACGATGGCCGTGCTGCCCACCATGCTCCGAGCTCCTTGTTGTTGCAGAGGGTTTAGTTTTAGAAGATTGTAATCAAAAGAAAAGAGAGGAGTTTGGTTTTAGAAATCTTAAAATCCAAGTGTTTTTTTTATGTTTTAATTAAAACAAATCTTAAAGTTAATTATAACAACACCGGTTAAGATCCCACGGTTCCATCCTTCCGGCATCGTTATTTTTATCGGATTCACTTAGTCCAGATGAATTTGCTAAACTCAACTAAATGAGTTCCACACTTTCATTTAGACCGTGGGAAATCTCGTTAGCAACACGTAGGTTACATCATCCGAGGTATTCCCGATCATCCAACAAGACGTTTTAATTTAGTTGTAGTTGTGGTTTTGTTGTTTTGTTTGTGATTAAATTTTGAGTTGTTTTATATTTTGAAATATTGTGGCGGTGAATTTTATCTTGTAATGACTTTTAATTTAGTTTTGGTTTTAGTTTTAGGGGCTACCCTAAAGGTGTGGGTTTTCATGCAACAATTGTTTATCATGTAAGAAAATTAAAGTGCATTTGCAATAAAGTAAATTGCAAGAAAGTAAATTGCAACAAAATAAAAGCGTACTGGAGGGTCTTCCCGTCATCCCGAGTCGCACTTAAACACAATTTAGAATATTTAAGCATTTAAAGCAAGTTCCTAGGTAAAGCTAAGGGAAGGGTTATGGTTTTCTACCAAGTTCCTAATCCTATAGCTAGTCATCTCCTATGACGTCTAGGTACTTGTGTTTTGGTTTGAGGATGATTTTCTTCATCAAAGAATAATTACGTTCAATTGTTCTTATAAACATCCTATCGTACTGAGGAAGTGCTTAAGACGAATCTTAAACATCTTTTCAATACTTTTAGGATTATTTTAAGTCCAAGAGAATTTAATTATACAAATGAATTAATCATCTAGGAGTTCAAGTTTTGTTATCTTGCTCAGTGAACTAGGACATTTGAATATCCTATGAGTGAAGTAATACTTCACTTAACACTCCATTGAGGAGTTATGACAATAAGAGCTTTTGAGGGCAAATCGATGTTCAAATGATTTGTTATTCGACTTAATTTTAATTAATGGGTTTAAGTTTAGAATAGTGTTCAAGTTATTTAGATTTATTTTTGAATTCTTTATGTCTTAAGTGATGTTATATTTAACTCAATGTAGTTTAATTTAATTTAATTTGGTTCAGTTTTAATTTTAATTTATTTTTATTTATTTAATTTAATTTTAATTTTATTTTAACTTGATTTTATTTTTTAATTTAATTTAATTTAATTTAATATGTTTTAATTTAATTTAATGTGATTTAACTTAATTTAATTCAATTTAATTTAATTTTAATTTTAATTTAATTTAATTTAATTTCATTTCATTTTAATTTTAATTTAATTTAAATTTTAATTTGGTTTTATTTTTAATTTTAATTTAAAGTTAAATTTTAATTTAATTTAATTATTTATTTTTTAATTTTAATTTAATATTTTATTTTTTATTCTTTAGGGATGATTTAATTTTAATTGTTAAAGTATTAATTTAATTGAAATTTTAAAAGGATTTAATTTAAATGTTTTAATTTTAATTTAATTTAATGATTAAGTTTTTTAGCATTATAAATTTTGAATTTGGATTATCATTTTAATTAGGAATTAAATATTATTGAGGTGATTAATTTAGGGATTCTTAGATTAAAGAATAAATTTCTTCCTAATAATATCCTTATTTTAATAATTCTAATATTTTATTATTTTTCCAAATTTAATTAATTATTTAATTAAGGTTTATTTTAATTACATTCAAATTATTTGGTAGGTTTCTACCCTTTAAATACCTAAGTTTCAAACATCCAAAATCAACTTAATATCAAATATTTTACCCACCCTTTTAATTAAACCTAAAAAATTTTTAATTATAGGTTAAAATTTTAATTACTATTTTGCCTTTTAAACTTACTAATTTCATAACTCACTAAATTGAGCTTAAATGAATTTGAAATTTTTATGTGACTTCACTCATATGTCAATAAAGACATTAGAGGAGAAAATGTGATTTTTCTGTATTTAATTTATTTATATAATTATTTTCGGTGGAAAATAAGAATTTTTAAGGAAAATTGAATAACATGACCAAGGGAAAGTTTCTGTCCTTAAGAAAATTATGGGACATTCCTAATGACCAGAGGACCACTTGGACCAATTTTGGTGATTTTTTGAATTATATTATTTTTATTATAATTATTCTGAGTTTTGGAGTTTTAATTAATTTAAAAATAAAATAAAGTTGAAAAATAAATTTAATATTTTTCAAAAATCTCTCTGATATCAAGGAAACCAAAGAACTAATTTTTATAATTTTCTGATTTTTCTTTGATTTATTAGAATTATTTTAGTGGAAATGCTAGAAAATACATTTTTTAATTTTAAAATTACCTTAGGGCTTTAAAATTTAATATCTCATCACAGGGACCTAAGAAAAATATGGGGTTTGTTCCTAAGTGATTAAAATTCAAAATATAACATTTTGGTGAATTTTATTATTTTTGTGATTTTTATTATTTTTTTTAATTATTAAAAATATTAAAATAATGCAAAAAATCAACTTTTTTAGAAAATTGTAATTTTAATTTTCTTAAATTCCCCTGATATCAGAGAGGCTCCAAAACTAATTTGGTGAATTTTTGAAAAGTATTTTGAAAGTTATGAATTTTTAAAGTTTAAGTTGGCTAAATGGCTTAATCAACCCATTTGGTAGGGCTAACCAAGTCCAATTGACTTCAAATTTTTATGGTGGGTTCCTCTGATCCTAAAGGTCAGTAGAGAATTGATTTCAAGTCAATTTGATGTATGATTAGCTCTAATTAATTAAGGACCTATTTTGGGTGTTTAAGCCAATTAGGGTTATTCCAAGTGGATTAATTCAAAACCTATTTTTCCTAGAGTCCTCCGGTCATAAGAAACATCCTCAAATTTTCCTAGAATTTATTTCATAACATGCTAATTATTGGAATTAAAATATTCGGAATAGTGACCTAGAATTGAAAAATCAATAACTCTTCATAGGGTGGCCTCCGACTTTGGAAAATTTAGGGAATGTTCCCAAATTCAGAGTCTTCAAAAGCCCTATGGTCTCATTCCATGGTGAATTGTATACATGCATGGAGAATTGAAATAGTGCAGAGAGTAAATAAATTATTAAAAATCAAATACTCAATGAAATTAAATGATTTTTTTCCACATTATTCTCCTCTGTTCACTGAGCAAGAGGGTATTTTTATTTTATTTTTCTGATTTGTCTACACAAAGTTATGCATTTTTGAAGTTTAGGGAATTAAATAAATAAGAAAATGCCTATTTTCCTACTTATCCAGCGCGGCGCCCTGTCATCCTCGACATCTCCGAACGACCACGCGGCGCGCTCCCATTCGACGCCGCCACTTGAGTCGGCAACCCGGGTCCCGCCTTCCGCGTATCATCCGCTGATCCGACCTGATCTGAGCCGTCCATCCGTGCGTGTAATGAATGAATGGCATCCGTTCATCGTCCCCAAGCCTCCTAGCCCGAGAACCGTCCACACTAAAACCCTAAGAACTCACTCATTTCTCAACGGATTTTTGTATTCTTGTGCTCTATGGATTCGTCTTGAAGAGACGAACACATCCATACTGTTTATGTAGCATGAAATTGATTCAATAAAAATAGAGGATGTTTAGAAGCTCGGGAAGAAGAGTGAGACCATACCTTTCCTCAGAGAAGTGTGGATTCGATCTGAGGGTTGTGTCACCTTCGATTGGATCCAAGCAAGCTCCAGATGAAGTCTTCTGGCCTGGTGAATTGTCCAGGTATGATTTTGACCAGACCCGATTTCAACCTTTGGAGTCAGGAAAAGATGGGTGGCCTGGAGAGGGGACTTTCACTGGGGAACTTCTCCTCTTGACCTTGTGCAGGTGTAGGTGAGTTTAATTTGACATTGGTGAAGGATTTGGGAATGTCCTGTTCTGGCCTGAGAATTGAGCTCAATTAGTGGGGATTAGGGCAGGAGGACAGTGGGGATCAAGTGCTCTAGGTGTGGGGAGAGTCTGGAGTGATTTTGGCAGAGTTTCCTTAACCTTGATTCAGCACCTCCTCCATGGTTGAGAGAGGTGGGGTTTAAATAGGAGAGGCTGGAGGGCCTCCGTGGGGAGTTAGGACTTTGGATCAGCTGCTTAGGTCAAGGGAAGAACAGCCATGGTGGCCATTGGGCATGGGGCAACTCAGCAAGGTGGAATTCCAAAGTTTGGCTCCTCCCCATGTCTCGGCCATGGCGTTTTCCGGTGACCCGGGTGGCTGGGCTGGCGAGCGAGGGTCACCCTCAAGGTCAGGGAGGTCAGGGATTGAAGTTGGTGAATTCAATTGAAGCCTTACATGTGTAAAGTGTTTGGATCAAAATGGCATGGGGAGGTGGTTTCTTTTGCACTTGGTTTGGTCAATCCATGGAAATGGGTTTGGTTCACCTCCCCATGGCTGATTTGGGCCGAGGGAGGATCGGATGAATCGGCTAGGAAAGGGTAGAGAAGTCACCATCCATGAATATTTTGATTAATCATGGATTAAGGTGAAGCATTAAAAGGGTTAAAACCTTTTTAAGGGGGCTTAAAAGAGGCTCCTCCTTTTGCAATTAATAGTATGATAATGTGTAAAGTGGATCCCATGGCTTCATGTGGCTTGTGCATGGCTTCAAGGACTCCATTTGGCTTAGGGATGGCTTGGCTTATTTACATGGAAATGGATTTTAGGGATTTTTGGCATATGGCTTGATTTGGAACCATTTGATGATTGATTTAGGACTTAAGGGATGATATTAATTGAGTGGTGATGGGATGAGATTGTAATGTGGGCTTTAGGATGAGTTTGGGCTTTTAAAATTTAATGAAGATGGGCTTTTAAAATGGTTTAGGGAAGTGGGCTTTTGGATTTTAAAATGGATTTTAGGATGAAAGTTTGGTAAAGGCTTGGGCCTAATAATTTTTGGGTTTGTCTTAAGGATGTTTCATGATTGATTTGAAACAAGTTTGGAGTGATTTGGGTTTGAATTTGGGTTTGAATTTGGGTTGATTTGATAAATGGGCCTATGTAGGTCAAATTGGGCTAACTTGGGCCAATGTTGGGCTAGGGTTGAAATTGATGTAAAATTGATGTTGGGAAATGTTTATGGGAGTGTTTGAAAGAGGTTCCAACTTTGGTTGGATTTTGATTTTGGGATTTGGGCTCATTTGGGTTAGGGGTGGATTTAGGTCAAAATTGGGCCTTTTGGTTTTAGGTTGAATTTGAGTGGGGTTTGGATCCAAATTTTGGGCAAATAATGTTAGTGTTTTGTTTGTGGGGATGTTAGGGAAGGTTTAGAAAAGATTTGGGGTTAATTGGAGTTAAATTGGTTTGGTTTGGGCTAGGTTTGGGTCATGGGTCCAAATTGGGCTTTAATGCCAAAAGTGAAATTGGATTCAAATGTTAATCAAATTGGACTTGGATTTGGTCTAGATTGGTGTTGGGAATGTTGAATTGAAGTTTAGAATTGAATTGGACCAGAATTTGGGTCAATTGGGTAGGTTTGGTTTGACATTGGGTTCACTTTGGGTTAAAATGGGTCAAATTAGGGGTTTTGACAAAAGTGGGGTAAATTGACAAAATTGGCCCATGGTGTAGTTGAACAAAATGCAATTTGGAATATTTGGGATTTTCTGGAATTTGCTGGGAATTTTCTGAATTTTTGGATTTTTTGGCTAAGAGGGGCATTTTGGGTATTTGGAGGGTATTGGGGGGTACTTTTGGAATCTTTGGTATTTTTGGCTATGGATGATCAATTTGAGTGGTGAGGAAATGCTCAAGGTTAATTTTGGGGAATTTTGGGTGATTTGGAAATTTTGAAAAAATTGGGTAATTTCAAGGGTTTTGGGTAGGCTAGGCGGGTCCGGGGTCCCGGGGGTCAAAAATTGAAAATTTGGAAAATTGAAGATTGGGTGAATGTAAGTGGAATGAAATCATTTTGGTTGAGCCATGAAGCCATATCAAGCCCACATGAGCCATGAAGGGACTCATTTGAGGCATTTACTATGTTGTTCCTAACCCTCTTAGCCAAGGGCTTAGGGGTTAAGGACCATCAATGTGAATCACCTTCATGAGTCAGGAGGTGAAGTTGGGTATGGGTGTGGTCTTAGAAGGTGTGTGAAAGTGTAGTGTACAAGTGTAAGGTGTGTGTAAGTCAGCCCTCACTGCACCGAGCCACCTGTGGCGATCCTAAGGCCAAAGAGTCCTATAGGAACCCATCCTTTAAACTTCCACATTTGATTTCAACCCTCTAGGTGATTAGGGGTCTACAGTCAAGTTTGTGGAGTTTGCAGGGAGTTTAGAAGTGGTTTGAATTTCTAAGTGGTGGGTTCCACTTCTAGTCCTCTAAGATAGTCAAAGGAAAAGCCTAAGGCTAGATCCTAAGTACTAAAGAGGAAAGAGAAGACCTCTTCAAAAATGAGGTCAACAAATGGACCCCCAATAGGTGTGGTGTGCTATCCAAGCGCACCGCGCGTATTGGCGTTGACCGAAAAGATCGACAAACCAACACAGATGTCCAAGTGACAAACTTAGGACAAAGTAGAAGAATTTCCGCTGGGAGTGTCAAGTATATCTCTGAAACTGGAGATTCCTGAACTCTCGCTGGGGAAAGGGAAAGGAGGTGAATCCCGAATCACATGATCTGGGGGAATTTCGATTTAGATTTTATTATGTTTAAGTTTTAATGTGTGAGCTCAGATTTTAGTTTGAGTTTCAATTTAGATTGAAGTTTGTTAAAATTAATTTGAAGGGATTTTAACTTGAAATGAAAATTGGAATTTTGTGGTTTTAGATGTAACATCTTCAACCTCAAAAGAAAATTGAATTGATTAGATTGAACCATTACAATGAGGAAAGATCTCAGAGCAATGTGGCATTGGATGTAAAATCCTTAACCTTAAGAGTTTGATTTTGATGTATTTCATTGCGATAGGGAAATAATCCTAAAGCAATGCAGTCTCGGATGTAAAATCCTCAACCCCAAGAATTTGATTTTGATGTATTTCATTGCGATAGGGGAAGAATCCTAAAGCAATGCAGTCTCGGATGTAAAATCCTCAACCCCAAGAATTTGAGTTTGATGTATTTCATTGCGATAGGGGAAGAATCCTAAAGCAATGCAGTCTCGGATGTAAAATCCTCAACCTCAAGAATTTGATTTTGATGTATTTCATTGCGATAGGGGAAGAATCCTAAAACAATGCAGTCTCGGATGTAAAATCCTGAACCCCAAGAATTTGATTTTGATGTATTTCATTGCGATAGGGGAAGAATCCTAAAGCAATGCGATCTCCGATGTAAAATCCTCAACCCCAAGAATTTGATTTCGATGTATTTCATTGCGATAGGGGAAGAATCCTAAAGCAATGCGGTCTCGAATGTAAAATCCTCAACCCCAAGAATTTGAGTTTGATGTATTTCATTGCGATAGGGGAAGAATCCTAAAGCAATGCGATCTCGGATGTAAAATCCCGAACCCCAAGAATTTGATTTTGATGTATTTCATTGCGATAGGGGAAGAATCCTAAAGCAATGCGGTCTCGGATGTAAAATCTCGAACCCCAAGAATTTGATTTTGATGTATTTCATTGCGATAGGGGAAGAATCCTAAAGCAATGCGAGTCTCGGATGTAAAATCCTCAACCCCAAGAATTTGATTTTGAATGGTAATTGATTTTGCAAAGATTTGTAGTGTTGATTTGAAAAGTGTGGAACTTTGGTGTTTCGAGGATTTCATGAAAGTTGTAAAAGATTTTTGTGGAAAGAAACAGATTAGGAGGGAATATGTAGATGCTACATATCCCACTCAAAAGAGTTGATCGAAAGTTGCTGGTTTGGATTGGATACAAATTCCTCGCCATCAGATCCGAACCGAAAACCTCATGGCTCCGTGTCAGTGGAATCGACCGCTTCCATCCCAGACAAGGGAGAGAGTAGAACGGATTGGATTTCAGATTTGGAAGGTTGAGTTTGAATTTGATTGAGATTTGATTTGAGATTTGGAAAGTTGAATTTGAATTTGATTGAGATTTGATTTGAAATTTGGAAAGTTGAATTTGAATTTGATTGAGATTTCATTTGAAATTTGTGTTCATTTTGTTTATCCTTTAACGATTCAAATTTGCTTTATCATTCATTTAATGTTCGTGCGAATTCGGAGTTCATCATTTTTTTATTTAGATTTTTAAGGAAGGTTTTCTTTTATTCTTTTTGTTTCTTTTATGTTCTTTGTTCGAAGTTCATTTAACTTTAATGGCGTTTCCCAGTCAACTTGCACAAAAGAGGTGAAGGCTAAAAATGTGACATGGTCACTTTTATTCTAATCATGCGGAAAATACATCATACAACTTGATCTGGAATACATTTCATACAATCCATGTAGACTCAAAACGGACTATGTATGATCTTTGTCGATCCATCCAAAAAGGCATCTGTCAAAAATCCATGTACCGAATAGTGAGGTACATGGTCAATAACATCACCTTCCAAGCCATCCTTGGCAAAGATGCCGTATGGATGCACGTTGGAGGTGTGATATTTTCCATGTAACTCACAGCTCGTAAGGCCGGAGACTCTCTAGCTCTGGGTCTGGCTTGAAGTGATAAGGTGCTTTCTTGTCATCCATCCTTTTGAAAGTAACTGAGATCCGCTTCATTGGTACTCCCGATATGCAATGTTTAGCGACATCTGCTCCGTTGCCCTTTAGTATCATGACGGAACCTACTGGTAATGGTATCTTTACTGGCCCTTGGAACTCACCTAGGCCTTCTATCCGGAGGTCAGATCCGAACATGTTATTACACTCGTTCAGAAAAAACCGTGCGTAAAGGTCCGACAAAGTCGTGGTGATCGATGTGCGGGGTATGCGATCACCCCGCTTGTAGATGTTAATGATGCAACTGTTGGGTATGCAATCCGCTGGCGTACCCTCTATGTTATCATTCTCTTTACCATCCTTTTGATGACTAATGGCATTGGATCTACCTTGCCATGACGGAGTATTCCCGGTGGGTTTCCCTTCTCGTCTTCTCGCGAAGTTGTAGCAAGCATCCACATTGTATTGTAATTCTCCCTTTCCCCGGCATCCATCTCCGGGGTTCCGAGTAGGTGTTTTCTCTTAGGTGGCCTGCTCGACCCATTCTTTTCAAATCCTGAATGCAGTCCACGATTTGTTGTTGTTTGTATTCTAAGAACACGTTTGTATGTAGCTCGAGGCCTTCTAAAATATTGATCCTCCTGCCTCTGATTCTCTCGAAGTATTCAAAAGTTTGCTTCTCGACATTCCGCATTCTTTCTAGCTCGTATTCCGGAATAATCCGCAAATGGCGAGGCCCGGTGACGTATCGTGGGATATATGGCTCAATCCCTTCGCGTTCTCCTGCATACCTCGGCTCTTCAGGGATGGTCTCCGTCGGGACATCCTCCGGGGTTGGCTCTGCAACAAGGTTATGCATTACTGGTGGCTTTATCTGGCGGCGAGGTAGCCTTCCTTCTTCTGATCTTCTTGAGATTTCCCCGGTCTCTTCGTTATCCTCGGAGCCGGCCTCCTTTCTTCGAGTTCCTGGTGAACCGGTATCCTTGAAGTATATGCATTGGTAGTAGCGACTACCTCGTCGCGCTGGCCCGCTGCTAGTTTGGTTAACATCTTATGGATACGGTGATTTTTATTTCTTCGCTGAGTTGCTGTGAGAGTAGCTCTTCGTACTTCCTGAATTTACGTGGGCGCGGCACCGACAAGCTCGCCCTCTCGCCGTAGCGACTACGGACTTGATTCTCTTGTCCTCCTCGGTGTTTGTTTTCCTTTTCTTGCTGCTTGGGTTGGTAGCTTGAGCCACCCACTTTCATTCATCGTCCGATCGGGCAATTCCTCTCGGTCAACCGGGACCCGACCACTTTCCTCGTATTGCAGAGCCTGCCGGTGCGAAGTCTGAGTCAATCTCTATTATTGCTCCATCTTTTACCCTCTTTTCGTCGAGTGCAAGGCTTACGCCATTTCTAAAGTTCAGGACCAACCGCCCGTTCGACATTTCCCTGCGAAAAGACAAGAAAAAGGATCAGGGGCTATACTAAGAACAAGAACATTAAGAAAATGTTTATTAAAGACAGAGCTTTTCATCTTTTGTTTTTTTTGTTCATTATTCCTTTTATATTTTTAGATTCAACAGGAATGAAGTGGGAAAAGATCGAAAAAAAGTTTTTAATTTGGAAGAGAGAACAAGGAAGACTTTATTATCATGATTTTATTTATTTTAACACATTTTTTATTATTTTTGGGTTCGGACCCAGTCATAAGTAATTACTTTACCCTTGCTTCTAGGGATGAAGAATTCATTCCTTCGAAACATCAGGTAGCGTAATACTTCTTCAAGTATCGTCCGTTGATCAGAAGTATATGTCTTTCTCCTTGGCAATTCACAAGCTGGTAGGAGCCTCCTGAGTAGACTGCCTCAACCACAAACGGTCCTTCCCAAGTGGGTTCAAATTTTCCTCCTATCTTGCGGTGTGCAAGAATAGGTCTTTTGAGAACTAGAACTAAGTCACCAACTTTAAAGGTTCTTGGGCGGACCAGTTTGCCATGGGCTTGAACCATCTTAGCTTGGTATAGTTCTAAATTTTGTTGGGCTGCAAGTCTTTTCCCTTCCAGGCTTTCCAACTCCTCTAGTCATAATTTGGCATTCTCTTCCGTCGTGATTTTGTTTGCAATCGCAATTCCGAGTGAAGGAAGCCGGACCTCTAAGGGTAACACTCGCCTCGGACCCATACACCGCGAGCGTAAGGTGTAGCTTGAGTAGGAGTTCGAAGGTTGTCCGGTAGGCCCATAAGGCTTCTAATAACTTCTCGTGCCAATTTCTCTTATTATCGTCCAAAGTTTTCTTTAAAATTTGAACGAGAGTTTTATTAAAAGCCTCGACCAGAGCCGTTTGCTCTTGGATAGTAAATTGTTGAATACCGCCGGTCGATTCCGTGTCTCCCGACAAAATTATTGATTTGCGTGCTTCGAATGCCGACCCATTATCCGAGATGATCTCGCGCGGCACTCCGAAACGGTAGACAACTTGGTTCTTGAAAAGCCGTAGCACGTGGTGTGCTTTCACTTCTCCGAGTGGAACCGCCTTGCCCACTTGGAAAAGTAATCTGTAGCCGCAAGAATGAAGCGATGTCCTTTTGAAGATGGTGGTTCTATTGGACCCACTATATCTGTGCCCCAACATTCAAATGGCCACGACGCAATTGTCGGATGTAGCACATTTAGAGGTTGGTGTAGAACCACTCCGTGCACTTGGCATTGGTGACAGCTCTTGGCGATCTTCATGCAGTCGATCATCATCGAGGGCCAGTAGTACCCTAGTCTTTTAATTTTCATTTTCATCTTCGGACCCGACTGGTGAGCGCCACAGAGTCCTGGATGCACCTCTTTAACAATTTCACGGGCCTCGGACCCGCTTAGGCATCTTAGCCACATTTGATCGAAAGACCTTCTGTATAACATGTTGTTTATTAATGCGTACGACAGAGTTCTTTTCTTGATCTAATGGGCTAACGACCTATCGTCTGGTAGTTTTCCTATTTGCAAGTAGTCTATTAATGGCTGTCGCCAATCTTCTGTGTTTTCTGTCACTGCTGCAATCGATTCTTTTTCTGATTTGTGTATTGTGTCTATGTCGAGCTGTGATAGGACATGACGTCCGTGAACTGACACTTCTACTGATTCATCTTGCAAGCAGGCAAATTCTTTTAAGAGGCGGGCTAACGCATCTGCTAAAGCATTTTCTTTCCTGGGAATTTTGTAGATCGTCACATTCAGAATCTGTTCCAACAATCGTATGGCATACCTGGAAGTATTGCTCGAGTCTTGGCTTTAAAATTTTGTACTTTCCAGACAATCGTTGAATGATTAATCGCGAATCCCCGTAGATGTTGATGTTTGTTATCCCCATTTGAATAGTTAATTCCAGTCCTGTTATGAGGGCTTCGTATTCTACTTCGTTGTTTGTACATGGCTCTGTTAAGTGGTAGGAGTATCTTAACATCCCCCGCTCCGGTGTTATAAAGATTAGTCCGATTCCCGCCTTACCGGGCACTATCACTTGCGATTCTTCATCTTTGTGTGCTGAAGATGCTCCGTCGAAATATAATTCCCAACCTCGATCATCAGGGTCTTCTAAACTCATTATTTGTTCATCTGGCAAGTCGTCATTGAGAGAGGATTCTACCGGCAAAGGGTGTGCTGCGAGGAAGTCTGCTAGGACTTGTCCCTTTACGGCACGAAGAGGCACGAAAGTTATATCGAATTGCAATAATATCATTGACCACCTGACAAGTCTGCCGGAAAGCATTGGACGGGTCATCAAGTATTGCAATGGATTAAATTTTGAGATCAGGTTGACCTTATGAGAAAGCATGTAGTGCCTAAGCTTTTGAGCGGCGAAGATCAGGGACAAACAGTGCTTTTCAATTGCGGGATACCTTACTTCCGTCAGAAGTAAACGACGGCTTAGGTAGTAAAGAGCATTTTCTTTACCCTCATCATTGACTCAGGCTAACGAGGCTCCGAGTGAGTCGTCTAAAGCTGCGGTATAAAGTATCAACGGTCTACTCGAGACCAGGGTCGCTAAGACAGGAGGTGTCATTAAATATTGCTTAATGTCCTCAAAGGCCTTCTGGCATTTCTCTTCCCAAATAAATTTTGCGTCCTTTTTAACTAATGCCGAGAAAGACTGACACCTACCTGATAAGTTTGAGATAAAGCATCAAAGATATGCCAGCTTCCCTTGAAAAGATCGTAGTTGTTTTAAGGTTTTGGGAGGCGGCATTTCTAAGATAGCTTTAATCTTTTCTGGGTCGATTTCAATTCCACGATGTCGGACAATGAATCCTAAGAATTTCCCGGAGGTGATGCCGAAGGCGCATTTTAAGGGATTCATCTTAAGGTTAAATTGTCTTAATCGTTCGAAAACAATTCTCAAGTCATACAGGTGGTTTTCCTTTACTTTGTTTTTGATGACCACATCGTCCACGTAGCATTCGACTTGATTGTGGATGAGATCATCAAAAATTCTTGTCATTGCTCTCTGGTAGGTTGCTCCTGCGTTCTTCGGATCCGAATGGCATCACTGTGTGTAGCAATATACTCCGATCGGCGTTCGAATGCTCGTAAGTTTTTCATCTTCTGGAGCCATTTTTATCTGGTTGTATCCTAAAGATCCATCCATGAATGAGAATATTTCATGTGTTGAAGCAATGTCAATCATTAATTTTGGGATCGGTAGAGGGAATTCATCTTTTAGACATGCCTTGTTTAAATCTCTGAAATCCACACAAATTCTGATTTGACCATTCTTCTTCCTGACTGGTACCTCTTTGGCTAGCCAAGTCGGGTATTGTTCTTCACGGACAAATTTAGCGTCTATTAGCTTTTTAACTTCAGCTATGACCTGTTGTTCGATTTCTAGACGCATTCTTCCGGGACCTTTTCGGCCGGGACGAAGTAGGATCCACTCCTAGCTTATGGATCGCAACCTCCGAAGTTAATCCCGGAATCTCATCGTAGTTCCAAGCAAAACAGATCTTTAAATTCCATTAATAACTTGATTATTTCTTCGGAGTCTTCTTTATCGAGTAAGGAGCTAACAAAGGTAGGTCTAGGCTCTTCGCTAGTACCTAAGTTAACTTCCGTTAACTCATCTATTGTAGATTTGATCTCTTCTTCGAACTCTGGTGGAGTGTTTCCAATTTGTAAATCTCCAAATTCTTCTGTAGTTTCCATGCAGCTTTCATTAGACTCGCAAGTGACAACCAAGCAAAATTCAGTATCGTCAACTGATCCTACTGTGCCGAATCCGAGACCATGTTTTGAATCGGGTGGACGACCGCAGTTATTCCATAATTTTTCAAAATGTTGTGATTGACCTTTTGTCCATTGTTGAGGTAAGAAACCACGCTGAATTAAATTTTGAACCCAGGGAGAGTACCACTCAAAAGGTAATTCCATTAATTCTGATTAAGTGGCATCTTCAAATTGTACATTATTTTCAGTTTTGGAAGGAGCACCACGGTAGAATTTGATGGGCTTTGCACCGCCGCTACGTACCTCTTTGACCACCATACCCTCGATCTTATTAGAATGGATCGGGGTCGTGGTCATAGTATGTACATAGTGGTTAATCTTCTCGTACATCGATTTATATTCTTCATTCTTTTCATCTTCGAGCGGGATCTTGAATTGCGGCTTCTTCCGACTTATTGTCGCTGCTTCTTGTTTGATCTCTTTTTCTTCTTCAGAACTGTCTTCCCAATATGATGGACTTAAAACAATCCTAGAGGTATTGAAAAGATGTTTAAGACTCGTGTTAAGCACTTCCTCAATATGATGGGATGTTTATAAGAACAATTGAACTTAATTGTTCTTTGGTGAAGAAAACCATCCTTAAACCAAAACACAAGAACCTAGACGTCATATGAGATGATTAGCTATAGGATTAGGACTTTGGTAGACAACCAAAATCTTTCCCTTAGCTTTACCTAGGTACTTGTTGAAATATTTAAATTCCTTAACATGTGTTTTAAGTGCAGCTTAGGATGACGGGAAGACCCTCCAGGTACGCTTTTATTTTATTGCAATTTACTTTATTGCAATGCACTTTACTTTTCTTGCATGATAAACAACTCGTTACATGAAAACCAAAACCTTTAGGATAGTCCCTAAGCTGAAACCAAAACTAAATTAAAAGTCATTACAAGATAAAAATTACCGCCACAACATTTCAAAATATAAAACAACTCAAAATTTAATCACAACCAGAACAATAAAACTACAATTGCAACTAAATTAAAACGTCTCATTGAATGATCGGGAATACCTCGGATGATGTAACCCACGTGTTGCTAACGGGATTTCCCACGGTCTAAATGAAAGTGTGGAACTCATTCAATTGAGTTTAGCAAATTCATCTGGACTAAGTGAATTCGATGAAAATAACGGTGCCGGGATGACGGAACCGTGGGATCTTAATCGGTTATGTTTAAACAACTTTAAGATTTGTTTTAATTAAAATATTAAAAACACTTGGATTTTAAGATTCTCTCTAAACCAAAAAACTTCTCTCATGTCCTGATTTATGACTTCTAAAACTAAACCTCTGCAACAAAAAGGAGCTTGGAGCATGGTGGGCAGCTCGGCCATCGTCATCAGCAAAACTCGGATCTACTTCAACAAAACTTTCTTAGATTTAAATAACCAAGCCATAGGATTTCGAGGTAGTTTGCTTAGTGCAACATAAATCCTCAACACTTTTCATTAGGCATTTGCATAATCATGTTATTTAAATTAAGCCTTAACCGGTCTTAGGACTCCGAGGTAGTCGTTCGGTACGACATAAACCCTCACATCTTCGAGGCTGTTTGTATGATCATGTCATACGAATATAAGTCCTAAATAATTAAAATTGACAAGATCGAAATACTAAATAGTTCTTCCTAAATTGAAGCCAAACAATAGGATAGTTTGGGAAGTTGCCAAGATTTTTCTTGGATCTCCAGCTTCTCCTACCTCTCTTCCATTGGACTCCAAAATATACTGTTCCCAATTTGAGCTAATCCCTATTGAAATTTCCAAAATTCAATCCTTTCGAGAACCTTAAACTTTGCAATTCTTGAGAGCAAAACCACCGATCATTATCGAGAGTTTTCTTAAATGATTCCGTGATTTAAGATGTAATTAACTATGAGGGCTTGCCCTTATAGGGAACTTTAAGATCCCGAGTAATATAAACCACCGCTTAATTCATTTATATTAAGCAGGGGAACTTGTCGGCTTATAAAATTGGTTCAAAAACCAAACGGATGTCACAAATCTTCTAGTTTATTTAATCGAGCTCCATCATCAAGCAGTGTGTCTATTCTCTGGGATAGATATACAGTTTGTGGTGCCGTGCTCGTTTATATAAACTATTCGGGATGTGAGATCAGTTTGATTTCATTTCTTAAAATTTTGAAACTCAAAATTATTTTCAAAATCAAATACCACTTTTCAAATTATATATTTAAATTAAATTAAAAATTCGCCGACAACTTCTGTAGGCGACCCCCTTTTCAAAACACATATCCTAAAAATATGCCGACACAACCAAGCAAAATCTCGTATCATCAATTGATCCTACTGTGCCGAATCTGAGACCATGTTTTGAATTGGGAAGCTGACTAGCATTATTCCATAAATTTTTCAAAGCGTTGTGATTGTTCATTTGACCATTTCCGAGGTAATACACCACGTTGAATTAAATTTTGAACACAGGGAGAATACCACTCAAAAGGTAGTTCCATTAATTCAGAAGAAAAAACATCTTCAAATTGTACATCATTTTCAGTCTTGGAAGAAGAAGCACCACGGTAGAATTTGATCGGTTTAGCACCGCCATCATGTACTTCCTTGACCACCATACCCTCGACCTTATTAGGGTGGATTGGGGTCAGGGTCATAGTATGTACACGGCGGTTTATCTTTTCGTACATTGCTTTGTATTCTTCATTCTTTTCATCTTCGAGAGAGATCTTGAACTGAGATTTCTTCTGGTTTACTGTTGATGCTTCTCTCTTGATTTCTTCTTCTTCTTTTGAGCTGTTCTCCCAATCAACATTGATGACTGGCTTCTTCTGTTCAACTGTTCCACCACTTCTTCCACGATCTCGTCCCCGGCCTCGACCTCGAGTGCGAGTTCTGGGGAAACCTTCACCATCTCGTCGTAAGGGAGTGGTGAGTAACTCTTGAATAAGAATTTCAGGTTCTTTCTCGTATTTCTTTTTCTTGATTTGGTACGTTGTTTCTGGAGAAGATTATTTTCTTCGGAGGTGTGTAGTAGGCTGCATCTTCGTGGATTCCAATTTTGTGCACGGAGAATGGTTGCAAATCACCTTTGATACACTGCTCTTGTCCTCCTTCATAATATTTTATACACTGGTGCAGAGACGATGGTACCATCCGGTTTCCATGGATCCACGACCAACTCAGTAGATCGTTGAATGATGTCTCAGAACCAATTATATGGAATTTTGTGGTTGTCTTTGCTAACTCACCTATCTTCATTAACAGTGTTATTGATCCGAGATCTCTTTCTCCTTTCCGGTTGAAGCCTCTCAGCATCATCTTATCTGCTTCGAGATCACGGGCATCAATCTCTAAGTATGCTAACGACTGAAGATTTATTATATTAATTGATGCCCCCAGATCAACTAACACCCTGGAGAGCGTGAATTTTTCAATACTGACTGAAATGTACAACAGTCGATTGGGATCTGCTGTTCCAAGTAGTAGATCATTGTCTGTGAAGGTAACACCGCACTGTTCTCTTAACGAGCAAACCTCGTCGAAGAAATTACTGGCCATTTGAGCTAAGCAAATTTCTGGATCAAGTAAAGCCTTGATTAGAGTTTCCCTCATCTCCTTTGACAGGATCAGAGCATCGTAGATGCTCAGTTTGGCTGGTAGCTTCCTAAGATGGGCTAGCACATTATAGTCCATTTTATTACGACGCTCTTCAGTCTCTTCCCTAATGGGCAATTCTTCCACTGGGGTTGGCTCTTCCTGAACAACCACCTGCTTTCCTTTATCCTTTGGGCCCATTCTCGGGGGTAGAACTTTTTCGCTTCTTAGATTGACTTAAGTTATTTCTTCTGATTCTGGTGTTGAATCTACCTGTGTCTCCCCTTGAATTGGAACTACTGGCTCTTCTGGAGTTGCTTCGGTATCTGATAATTCCAATTCTATCGTGATCGGAGCTCCTCGGAATTCACAAATGGACTTGTCACTTGCTGAACTTTCATAGCCACTTTTGTAAACGTCCTTTCCTTCGTCAGGTTCGTCGAGGTTTGCTATGATTTGAGAATCGTTATTCGTATCGAAATCGAGATCCGAATTAGGTTGGTTGTTGTTAGTTACACAGTGGTTAGAAACAGTCAAAACGTAGCCAACACCAAAATTCTTATCATTATAAGATCCTGCCTGTGCGAGAAAATAATCATATAGAGTTAAAGGTTCGAGGGATTTCTCCCCGAATCGTAAACAACCATCCTAGGAAAAGTAGCCCCTACTCTACCCCTTGGAACCTCGGTCTTCTTTTCTTCCACGATCTTCTTCTCCGTCTGGGGCAGTTCTTTGATCGCAAGCAATAGTGCCGGTTCGACTGGTGTTGAACTCTGAGTTGAAGCATGCACCAAAGCAGTCTGGATGCAATCCAAAATTTTCTTTGAAGACTTCATCTAGACAGTACTCCATCCATCGTCAGTTGCGTAAGGCTCTATCGAAATAATAGGATCCGTTGAAATAACATTGACGCAACTTCCTTTTTGGGGCTCCTTCATGTATTCCTTCGGAATCGTTATGTTCCCTCTCCGTAGATTTTCCTCGAGCCAATCCTTAAAATTGAAGCAGTCTTCAATCTTATGTCCAAGCATCCTGTGGTAAGGGCAGTAGTTCGGATGATCTTTCTTGTCGACTTCTTTTGGCCTCCTGGGCTCTGGAAACTGAAAGTCGGGCGTCTTCATCAAACTATGAAACATCTTAGCCACTGCTTCAGTCTTGAAGGGATATTCTTTATTCAAAAGTTCCTTCAAGGCATGTGGTTGATGAGGCGGCAGCTGATCATGCTGCAGTGACTGGTAACTCTGTCCAAGCTGCTGATAGATCTGCTGAGGTTGTTGATAAGTCCGCTGTGGTGGTTGGTAACTTGGTTGTGGCCGCTCTGGCTGTATCTGCACTGGCTTCTTGCCTTTATCCACTTCTATGACAATTCCTGATTTCTTCTCGAAAGCTTTTACGGGCTTCTGCTTATCAGCCTTATCGATGAAGTTTAGCTGCTTCGCTTCTTCCTGCAAGCTCCCGGCCTTGCCAAGCAACTTCTCGAAAGTCTTGATTGTAAATCCTTTAAGGAGAAGTGCTATCGGACCATGGATACTTTTAAGTAGAATACCGACTGTGTGCTATTCCTGAAGCTGTGGCTCACATTTCATGCTCAAGTTCCTCCATCGAAGTATGTAGTTCACTAATCTTTCATTTGGTTTCTGTTGCACAATCTCTAAATCACCGATGGTGATGTGGTGGCGAACCCCGGCAAACCGTTTAACGAAAAGGTTCTCTAATTCTGCAAAGGTCTTAACTGAGCCATTTGGCAGTTTCACGTACCAATCGAAGGCAATCCCTGATAAACTGCTGACGAACTGTTGGAAGAGTAAAGCATCGTTCCCACCGGCGTTGCAGCAACTGGCACAAAAATGTCCGACATGCTGCCGGGGATTCCCGGTACCGTCGAAAGTCTTAAACAGAGGTGGTACGAAGCCTTTTGGGTATTGGGCTGCATCAAAATCTTCGGGGTAAGGTCTACCCGTCTGAATAGATGCTCCGTTCTTAGACTGTGCTAAGGCTTCTCGCACCTGTTGTTCTACCATGCTCTTAATGTCCTTTTCGGGGATCACATTCGGTGCTGAGTCTTTCTTTGGCTATTCATCCCCATTAACGGATGTGATCTCCTTCCCTCCGTCCGCAATGTGGATAATCTCTGGAGGTGTTTTTTTCTAAGGTTGCACCTGACTCTGGAGAGTGGCTAAAGCAGCAACCATCTCTTCCATCCTCTTTGCCATATGGGAAATCGTGTCATCCTTTTTCCTGAAGTTGTGCTCTCATTGCTCCCGGTTCATCACTTTCTGCAGCTGCTGGAGCACCTTGCAAAGCTGATGATGCTCGGGTATCAACCATATTGATCTCGGCATACACGTTATCCATAAATTTTGATGAGCCCACATCATCGCCCAAATTTTCTCCTCTTTCTCTGGCCAACCGTCGGATGTCCGTCCTTAGCCTCCCTATGGCATCCTCAAGTGGTATCTTTCGAACAGTCTCATGGTTATCTGGCGACGACTGTCAAACTTTCCTTTCAGGCGTTTCCCTTGGAGCTGCAGTACTTTCCTCAGATCTGGGCTCTCTAATGAGAGCTCTCTTATTAGAATATTGTGTATGTATCAGCTGAGCAATAATAGGTCGCCACACCATCCTTCTTACAGTAGAAGGCCTAGGATAAGATGATTTGTCGGTTGTACATAAGTAGGTGGTGTATTTCCTAATATGATGACCCGATACAATAACAGACGGACTAGCTTGTATCTTCTTTCTCGAATTTTCCATGGCAGTGACGGGATCTACTCGTGGTCTGAGGCGGGATCTAACTGGCACTCTTCCCATCCTTCTCAGAATTTTTTCTATGGGGCATCCATCTTTCTTGGCCAACTTCCCTATTACTGCTCGTAGTCGGGTAAGTGGCGTAGTCTTGCTCTTCTTCTTCTTGTAGTTATTGTAGTATGTAGGCAAATGTAACGCAGCGGTGATCCTACGGGAATCTTCTTCATCAGATGCAGCAGATAGAGGGCGAAATCTACTCCCTTCCAACAGTGGTGAGTACTCGGGTAGTTCTTCACTTTCCTCAGGAATCTCTTCAAGAAAGGCAGCCTCGGCGGCCCTGGCCTTCCTGGTCTTAGCAATCTTTCTGTTCTTATTTCTCCTTTGTGTACGGGTTAGGGGTCTAAACTTTGAACTGGGCTCTATGTCGAAAACAGACGGCACAACCGCAAAGTCTGAACCCTCTATGGTGACAGGCTCATCACAGACTTGGAATTCCTTCCCCTTCAGTTTGGCGGGAGCCGGGGTAGGTGCAGTGATGACTAGACCTGTGGGGGTAGAGACGACAGTTCTAGGTGTAGCAGCTAACCTCCTGTGAGCAGAAGTACTCCTCTCAGCTGGGATCCTTTGCAGGGGAGGGAACTCTTAAGCCAATTTTAGGTTAAACTCCATTATGGGCTCCTCAGATTTAGGTACCTTGTTCATCAGTGCAAAGAGAGTAACATCGGCGAACTTAATATCCGTATTGTCGAACCCTTGTCCAAAGCGGATGATTGCATCGTTGGGCAGTTCATCCTGGTAGACAGCTAAGTCTACCCCGTTGGTGAAAGAGATGCTCAATTTCGGTGCAGACATCTTCTGCAGGGTAAATTTCGATTGTCAGTCCCAAATTATGCTTCCTTTCGTTAGGACGAAAAGAAAGAAAAAAGAGTCCGAACACATTTCTATTTATCTTTTCATTTTATTCGTGCATTTGCAATTTTAAAAGAGTTTGTTTATTGAGAGGTTGTTGATTAGAAGGTTTATTCGTTAAGAACGAAACAATTAAAGAGGAAGATTAGAATTAGAAAGAGTAAGGAATCCAATCTAGAATTGGAAAGGGAGAGAAAGTCTCATAAGACTTCTCAACTAGAAGGACCGCTCCTAAGCTAACACCGATTGGGGGTCCACCCCGCCTCTTTGGAGAGGTGACAAAAGAAGGATTTCAGAACCTCTATGTTTAGGAGTGTCTAAACAGTGGCTCCAAAATCCAAAGGGGAGTTCCCTATACCCGTTCAAGATAGAAATGAACGTAGTACGCCAACGGAAAGGAATGGTAGTTTGATCCACTAGGGGTATGGACTCATGATCACAGAAAAATACATTAAGAAATTCATATCTATTTTTGATGAAATTGCACTTTAAAGAAAGGTATTTTCTTTATTTTATTGCAGGAATGAAGATTTATAAGTGATGGAAGCAAAAAGCATGAAATGGAACAAATTTGGATCAAAAAGGAGGAAATTCATGCAAATTGAACTAAGTAGCCGATGGCGAGATCGAGCCCGCCGACAGCTAGCCCGAGCTCGCCGACAGCGAGATCGCGTGGTTTGAAGAACTTCTAGAAGCCCCGCTGACGGCGAGGTCGTTTTCCGTCGACGACGAGACAGTTCAAAATGCATATACATTGAACCTGAAAACTTTTTGAAGAGGTTTTTAAGAACCCCTTGGACCTTTGCCTACCTCTATAAATAGAGGACAAATTTTAGTCATTTGTGTGTGTCTTTTGTGTCTCTTTATAGTGTCTTAAGTGTCATTTGTGTGTGAGTTTGATTGTGTTTAGTGAGTTCATTAGTTTAATTGAGTGCTATTTAGTTTGCTGTAATAGAAGGAAAAGTCAAAAGAACTTCAAGGAGTCTGCATGGGTAGGAAATTAAGATAAGTATCTTTGTTTATTATTGTTAACTTTAAATAAAATCCATGCTTTGTTTTATTCCCATGCATGTTGACCTCATTTTTGATGAGGTCTTCTCTTCTTCTCTTTAGTACTTAGGATCTAGCCTTAGGCTTTTCCTTTGACTATCCTAGAGGATTATAATTGGGACCCACCACTTAGAAATTCAAACCACTTCTTAACTCCCTGCAAACTCCACAAACTTTACTGTAGACCCCTAATCACCTAGAGGGTTGAAATCAAATGTGTAAGTTTAAAGGATGAGTTCCTATAGGACTCTTTGTCCTTAGGACTACCCCAGGTGACTCAGTCCAGTGAAGGGCTGACTTACACACACACTACACCTATACACTACACTTTCACACACATCCTAAAAACACACCCATACCTAACTTGACCTCCTGACTCATGAAGGTGATTCACATGGATGGTCCTTAACCCCTAAGCCCTTGGCTAAGAGGGTTAGGAACAACATAGTGGATGCCTTAAATGAGTCCCTTCATGGCTCATGTGGGCTTGATATCCCTTCATGGCTCAACCAAAATGATTTCATTCCACTTACAATTACTCAATCTTCATTTTTGCAAATTTTCAATTTTTGACCGTCAGGACCCTACACCCGCCTAGCCTACCCAAAGCCCTTGAAATTACCCAAAATTTTCAAAATTTCCAAATCACCCAAAATTCCCCAAAATTATCCTTGAACATTTCCTCACCAATAAATTTGATCATCCATAGCCAAAAATACCAAAAATTCCAAAAATACCTCCCAATACCCTCCAAATACCCAAAATGCCCCTCTTGACCCAAAAATCTAAAAATTCAGAAAATTCCCAGAAAATTCCAGAAAATCCCGAATATTCCCAATTTCATTTTGTCCAACTACACCATTGGTAAATTTTGTCAATTTACCCTACTTTTGTCAAAACCCCTAATTTGACCCATTTTAATCCTAAGTGAACCCAATGTCAAGTCAAACCTACCCAATTGACCCAAATTCTGGTCCAATTCAATTCTAAACTTCAATTTATCATTCCCAACACCAATCTAGACCAGATCCAAGTCCAATTTCATTGACATTTGAATCCAATTTCACTTTGGACCTTAAAGCCCAATTTGGACCCATGACCCAAACCTAACCCAAACTAACCCAATTCAACTCCAATTAACCCCAAACCTTTTTTAAACCTTCCCTAACATCCCCACAAACAAAAAACTAACATGATTTACCAAAAATTTAGACCCAAACCCCACTCAAATCCAACCCAAAGCTAAAAGGCCCAATTTTGACCTAAACCCAAACCTAACACAAATAAGCCCAAACCCCAAAATCAAAACCCAACCAAAGCCAAAACCTCTTTAAAACATTCTCATAAACATTTCCAAACATTAATTTTACATCAATTTCAACCCTAGCCCAACATTGGCCCAAGTTAGCCCAATTTGACCTACATTGGCCCATTTACCAAAGAGGTCCAAATCCAACCCAATTCAAGCCGAAAACACTTCAAATTTATTCCAAATCATTCATGAAACATTCCTAAATTAAATACAACACTTATTGGACCCAATCCTTTGCAAAATTTGCATCCTAAAATCCATTTTAAAATCCAAAAGCCCACTCTCTAAACCATCTTGAAAGCCCATTAAAGAGAAATCCAAAAGCCCAAAGCCCACATGGCAATTCCTTCTCATCATCCCTTTAATTGGGATCAATTCCTTAGTCCCAAATCAATCATCAAATCAACCTAAATCAAGCACCATCTAAATTTTTCACTAAATTGCCAAAATCTCCAAATTCCTTTTTCATATAAATGGATCCACTTTTCCTAAGTCAAAGATGAGACAAATGAAGCCACATGCAAGCCATGGATAAGCCACATGAAGCCATGGAAGGTTTGACATGTGACCAAGCCATTAATGGAAAAAGGAGGAGCCTCTTTTAAGCCCCCTTAAAAAGGTTTTAACCCTTTTAATGCTTCACCTTAATCCATGATTAATCAAAAATTCATGGATGGTGACTTCTCTACCATTTCCTAGCTGATTCATCTGATCCTCCCTCAGCCCAAATCATCCTTGGGGAGGTGAACCAAGCCCATTTCCATGGGTTGACCAAACCAAGTGCAAAATGAGCCTTCTCCCATACCATTCTAATCCAAGCTTTTGACACATGGCATTTGCCAATTGCCTACACTAAACCCGAGCCCTGACCCACCTGAACAAGATGGTGACCAGTGCCTGGCCGGCCAGCCACCAGTCCGCCGGAAAACACCACACCCGAGAGCTCACATGTGAGCCAACATTTAAATTCTCCCTCGTCGAGCCGCCCCATGCCCGGTGGCCACCATGGTCGTTCTTCTCCTCACCGGAGCAAGCCGATCCCAAGCCCTAACTCCCCGCGGAGAGCCTCCGACCAGCTCTATTTAAACACCCCTCTCTCGGCCATGGAAGAGGTGCTGAACCAACCTTAAGGAAACTCGCCAAAATCATTCCGGACCACTCTCTACACATAGAGCACTTGATCCCCACTCGGATTCCAGGCCCAATTCCCTCTAGCGAGCTCAATTTTGAGTTCAAATTTCAAGCACAAAACCGGGACACTTCTTCACAGTGGACTAATCCCCAAATTGATTGGTCCAACACCTTCACTCGGACCAAGGGAAGAAGTCCACCAGCAAAAGCCCCCTCTCCGGGCCACCCATCCGTTCCGGACTCCAAGCTTTGTGATCGGGCTTGGTCGAAATCATACCTAGACAATTCACCAGACCAGGAGACTTCATCTGGAGCTTGCTAGGACCCAATCGAAGGTGACAAAACCCTCAGATTGAAGCCACACTTCTCTGAGTAAAGGTATGAGCTAACTCTTTATCCCGAGCTTCTGTAGATTCTCCATTTCAAATGCCTTAATTTCAATGCATGATCACCGTATAGATGTATTCGTCTCTTCAAGACGAATCCATAGAGCACAAGAACACGAAAATCCGTTAAGTATTGAGTGAGATATTAAGGATTTAGTGTGGACGGTTCTCCGGCTAGGAGGCTTGGGGACGATGAAAGGATGCCGTTCATTTAATACACGCGCGGAAGGACGGCCAGGATCGCGCCGGATGAGGAGACAGAATGATACAGCGGGCCCCCGGAGCGCTGAGTTGGATGGCGGCGCCGAATCAGAAGACGACACGCGGCGCATCGGAGATGCCTAGGTTTAGTTGGCGCCGCGTGGATAAGTAGAAAAGTAGGTTATTTTTCTATTTATTTAATTCCCTAAACTTCAAAAATGCATAACTTTGTGTAGGAAAATCAGAAAAATAAAATAAAAATACCCTCTTGCTCAGTGAACGGAGGAGAATAATGTGGAAAAGAGATCATTTAATTTCATCAAGTATTTTATTTTTAATAATTTATTTACTCTCTGCATTGTTTTAATTCTCCATGGATATAGGAAATTCACCATGGCATGAGACCATAGGGCTTTTGAAGCCTCTGAATTTGGGAACATTCCCTGAATTTTCCAAAGTCAGAGGTCATCCCTATGAAGAGTTATTGATTTTTCAAATTCATGTTGTTGTTTTGAGTATTTTAATTCCAATAATTAGCATGTTGTGGAATAAATTCTAGAAAAATTTGGTGATGTTTATTATGACCAGAGGAACCTAGGAAAATAAGTTTTGAATTAATCCACTTGGAATAATCCTAATTGGCTTAAACACCCAAAATAGGTCCCTAATTAATTAGAGCTAATCATACATCAAATTGATTTGAAATCAATTCTCCACTGACCTTTAGGATCATAGGAACCCACCATAAAAATTTGAAGTCAATTGGACTTGGTTAACCCTACTAAATGGGTTGATTAAGCCATTTAGCCAATTTAAACTTTAAAAATTCATAACTTTCAAAATACTTTTCAAAAATTCACCAAATTGGTTTTGGAGCCTCTCTGATATTAGGGGAATTTAAGAAAATTAAAATTTCAATTTTCTAAAAAGTTGATTTTTTGCATTATTTTAATATTTTTAATAATTAAAAAAATAATAAAAATCACAAAAATAATAAAATTCACCAAAATGTCACATTTTGAATTTTAATCACTTGGGAACAAACCCCATATTTTTCTTAAGTCTCTATAATGAGATATTAAATTTTAAAGCCCTAAGGTAATTTTAAAATTAAAAAATGTATTTTTTTAGCATTTCCACTAAAATAATTCTAATAAATCAAAGAAAAATCAGAAAATTGTAAAAATTGATTCTCTAATTTCCTTGATATCAGAGAGATTTTTGAAAAATATAAAATTTATTTTTCAACCTTTATTTTATTTTTAAATTAATTAATACTCCAAAACTCAAAAAAAACTTATAATAAAAAGAATATAATTCAAAAAATCACCAAAATTGGTCCAAGTGGTCCTCTGGTCATTAGGAATGTCCCATAATTTTCTTAAGGATAGAAACTTTCCCTTGGTCATATTATTAAATTTTCCCTGGAAATCTCTATTTTCCACCAAAAATAATTACATAAATAAATTAAATACAAAAAAATCCCATTTTCTCCTCTCATGTCTTTATTGACATATGAGTGAAATCACATAAAAATTTCAAGTTCATTTAAGCTCAATTTAGTGAGTTATGAAATTATTAAGCTTGAAGGGCAAAATGGTAATTAAAATTTTAACCTTTAATTAAAACTTTAGGCTTAATAAAATTAAAGAGTAAAATATTTGATCCTAATCTGATTTGGATGATTGAAATTTAAATAATTAAAGGGTAGAAACCTACTAAACAATTTAAAAATAATTAAAATAAACCTTAATTAAATAATTGATTAAATTTGGAAGAATAATAAAATTGGAATTATTAAAATAGGGATATTATTAGGAAGAGATTTGTTCTTTATTTTAAGAATCCCTAAATTAATCATCTCAATAATGTTTAATTCCTAATTGAAATGATAATCCAAATTTAAGATTTAAAATGCTAAAAGACTTAATCATTAAATTAAATTAAAGTTAAATTATTTAAATTAAACCCTTTTAAAATTTCAATTAAATTAATACTTTAACAATTAAGATTAAATCATCTTTAAAACATAAAAAATAAAATATTAAATTAAAATTAAAAAAAAATTAAAATAAAAATTAAAATTAAAATTAAATTAAATTAAATTAAAATTAAATTAAATTAAATCAAATTAAATCAAATTAAATCAAATTAAATCAAATTAAATCAAATTAAATTAAAATTTAAATTAAATTAAATTAAATTAAATTAAATTAAAGTAAATTAAATCAAATTAAATTAAATCAAATTAAATTAAATTAAATTAAATCATATCAAATCAAAGTAAATTAAATAATAGAATCAAGTTAAAATTAAAATCAAATTAAATTAAATTGAAATTAAAACTATACCAAATTAAATTAAATTAAAGTTAAATTAAATTGAATTAAAAATAACATCACCTAAGACATAAATAAATTCAAAAATAAATATGAAGCAACTTGAACACTATTCCAAATTTAAACCCGTTAACTGAAATTAAATTAAATCACAAACCATTTGAACATCAATTTGCCCTCGAAAGCTTTTGTTGTCATAACTCCTAAACAAAACGTTAAATAAAATGTTACTTCCCTCATAGGATATTCAAATGTCCTAGTTCACTGAGTAAGATAACAACAAAACTTGAATTCTCGGATGATTAATTCATTTGTATAATTAAATTCATTTGGACTTAAAACAATTCTAGCAATATTGAAAAGATGTTTAAGATTCTTCTTAAGCACTTCCTCAATATGATAGGATATTTATAAGAACAATTGAACTTAATTGTTCTTTGATGAAGAAAATCGTCCTCAAACCAAAACACAAGAACCTAGACGTCATAGGAGATGACTAGCTATAGGATTAGGAACTTGGTAGAAAACCATAACCCTTCCCTTAGCTTTACCTAGGAACTTGCTTAGATATTCTAAATTGTGTTTAAGTGCAGCTTGGGATGATGGGAAGACCCTCCAGGTACGCTTTTATTTTGTTGTAATTTATTTAATCGCATCGCACTTACTTTTCTTGCATGATAAACAACTGTTGCATGAAAACCCACACTTTTAGGATAGTCCCTAAAACTGAAACCAAAACTAAATTAAAAGTCATTGCAAGATAAAATTCACCTCCACAACATTTCAAAATATAAAACAACTCAAAATTTAATCACAAACGAACACAAAACTACTATTACAACTAAATTAAAACGTCTTGTTGGATGATCGGGAATACCTCGGATGATGTAACCTATGTGTTGCTAACGGGATTTCCCACGGTCTAAATGAAAGTGTGAAACTCATTCAGTTGAGTTTAGCAAATTCATCTAGACTAAGTGAATCCGATAAAAGTAATGATGCCGGAAGGATGGAACCGTGGGATCTTAACCGGTGTTGTTATAATCAATTTTAAGATTTGTTTAATTAAAATATTAAAAAACACCTGGATTTTAAGATTTTCTCTAAACCAGAACACTTCTCTCATCTCCTGATTTATGACTTCTAAAACTAAACATCTGCAACAACAAGGAGCTTGGAGCACGGTGGGCAGCACGGCCATCTTCGTCGACAGAAATAACTCTACATCAGCTAAACATTCCTAGAATTAAACAACAAAGCCATAGGATTTCGAGGTAGTTTGCCTAGTGCAACATAAATCCTCAACTCTTCGTTAGGCATTTGCATGATCAGGTCATGTAAATTAAGCACTAACCGGTCTTAGGACTCCGAGGTAGTCGTTTGGTACGACATAAACCCTCACATCTTCAAGGCTATTTGTATGATTTTATCATACAAATATAAGTCCAAATTAATTAAAATTGGCAAGATTAAAACATTAAATAAACATTAGGGCCTTCCTAAATTCAAGTCAAACAATAGGATAGTCGGGAAATTACCGAAGTTCGCTTCGAATCTGTGATTTCTCCTACCTTTCTTCCTTTGAATTCCCAAAATAAAATGTTCCAAATTTGATTCATTCCCTATTGAAATTCCAAAATTCAATCACTTGAAAACTTAAACTTTGAAATTCTTGAGAGCAATTACTGATTATTATCGAGAGTTTTCTTAGGTGATTCCCGTCACTTAAGATGTAATTAACTATAGGGGCTTGCCCTTATAGGGAATTTTAAGAACCCAGATAATATAAACCTCGCTTAATTTCTTTGTATTAAGCAGGGAACTTGTCGGCTTATAAAATTGGTTCGCAGACCAAACGGATGTTACAAACCTTTCTAGTTTATCTAATCGAGCCCCATTATCAAGCAGTGTGTCTATTCTTCGGGATAGATACACGGTTTGTGGTGCGGTGCTCGTTTATGTAAACTATTCGGGATGTGAGATCAGTTTGATTTCATATCTTAAAATTTTTCAAATTTAAAATCAAATACTACTTTTCAAATTATTTATTTAAATTAAATTAAAAATTAGCCGATAATTTCTGTAGGAGACCTCTTTTAAAAAATAAAACGCACAACCTAAAAATAAGCCACACAATTTCTGGCGACTCCGCTGGGGATAAATTCCTCTCTCCATTTTAATCAGACAATTCTGCTTTCAAAAATCGGTAGTGTATCCATGTCCCTAGTGGACCAAACTACCCTTCTTTCCGTTGGAATACTATGTTCATTTCTACCTTGAACAAGTACATCCAACATTCTCTCTAATTTAGGAGCTACTGTTTAGACACCCCTAAACAGAGAGGTTCCGAGATCCTTTTACCTCATTTTGGAGGTGGGGTGGACCCCCAATAGGTATTAGTTTAGGAGCGATCTTGCAGGGCGAGAAGTTTCTACAAAACTTTCTCTTCCTTTTCCAGTTCCTAATCAATTCCTTTTACCCTTCCTACAACTCTTCTTCTTTTAATAATTCTCCTTCCTAACGAACAAATCTTTTTGAAAAGACAATTTTCTTTTAATATCACAGATACACTAAGATAAACAGAAATGTGTTCGGACTCTTTCTTTTTCGTCATAAGTTTTACGACAAGAAGAAGCACGATTCAGGGACTAACACTTGGAATCTGCCCTGCATAAATGGAAGCCCCAAAACTGATCTTCTCCTTCGTAAACGGACTCGACCTGGCCGTGTTCAAGGACGAACTGCCTGATAATGGAATTATTCGATTCGGACAAGGATTCGGGGACACCGACATCAAAATCCCCGACGTCACTCTCTTTTCACTCACAAACAAAGTACCAGAAACAGAGAAGCCGTTGATTGAGTTTAACCTCAAGTCAACTCATGAATTCCCTCCTCTGCAAAAGATTCCAACTGAGAGGAGTACTCGCCGTCCACGGAAGGATCGTTGTTGCTACCCCCACTGGTCTAGTTGTCTCTGCACCTATCCCAACTTCTGCCAGATTAAAGGGAAAGGAAATTTAGAACTATGATGAACCTGTTACCGTGGAGGGTACAGACCTTCCTGTGAGACCTTCTATTTTTGAAATCGGGTCCAGCTCGAGAATTCCATCACTGACTCGGACTCGGAGGAGGAACGAAGTAGAAGGATCGCTGAGAGGCCGAGCCGCCGAAGTCGCTTTTCCGGAGGAAATCCCAGAACTGCCCGAGTATACACCGCTGCCTGAATACATACCACTTTTGGGAGGAAGTAGATTCCATACCCTCTCCGCCGCAGAGGATGAAGAAAATGTCCGCAAGATTGCTTATGCATTGCCTCAGCCCGTATATTACAACGATAGCCGTAAGAAAAGGGCTAGAACTACGCCATTTGCTCGACTGCAAACTTTGATAGAGAAGTTAGCAAAGAAAGAAAAATGCCCTGTGTCAGAGATTTTAAGAAGGATAGGGCGGGTGCCAGCCAAGTCCCGTCTTGGGCCGCGAGTAGAACCTGCTATCGCTGCGGAAAAGCCGAATAAGAGAATGAAAGCTAGTCCTCCTGTCGTTGTTTCAGGACTACAAATTAGGGAGGATACCACCTTCCAGCATTTGGCTGATAGACCATCCGGTCCTAGACCTTCTGCTGCTAGAAGGATGGTATGGCGTCCCACTACCGGACAATTAAGATTAAAACAACAACCTAAAAAAGAAAGTCTCGTCAGGAGACTTGAATCCGAAGAAAGTGCTACCGCAGTAAAGAGGACTCATGAGAAGGAAACCCGACAGTCATCACATGACAACTGCAAGGATGTACAGAAAAGATCACTAGAAGATGCTATGGAAAAGCTAAGGACTGATATTCGACGATTAGCAAGGGAAAGAGAAGAGAAATTCGGAGATGAGATTGACTCGTCAGAGTTCATGGATGATGAATATGCAGAAATTAACATGGTTGAAACACGAGCTTCGTCAGCTTCACAAGGTGCCCCTGCAGCCGCAGAAAGAGAGGAACCAGAAGTAATGAGGAGGCAGCTTCAAGAGAAAGATGATACGATCGCCCAAATGGCAAAAAGGATGGAAGAGATGGCTGTAGCCCTAGCCACTCTCCAGAGTCAAGTTCAAGCCCAAAGAGAAACACCCCCAGAAGTCATTCACATTGTAGACGGAGGAAAGGAGATTACGTCCGTCAACGGGGATGATCAATTAAAGAAGGATGCAACACAAAGCATGATTCCAGAAAAGGATATCAAGAGCATGGTGGAACAGCGAGTGCGAGAAGCCTTGGCACAATCAAAGAGCGGGACATCCATTCGGACGGGTAGACCTTACTCGAAGAATTCGACGCCGTCCAATATCCGAAAGGCTTTGTACCACCTCCGTTCAAGACCTTTGATGGAACAGGAAACCCTCGGCGGCATGTTGCACATTTTCGTGCCGGTTGTTGCAATGCCGGCGGAAGTGATGCCTTACTCTTCGGACAATTTGTCGGCGGCATCGTCGGGGATCGCCTTTGATTGGTATGCAGAATTACCGAACGGTTCAGTGAAGACATTTCCAGAACTAGAGAACCTCTTCATCAAGCGATTTGTCGGAGCACAGCACCACATCACTATAGGTGATTTAGTGGTAGAGAAGCAGAAACCCAATGAAACCTAAGTATGAAATGTGAGCCACAGCTACAAGAACAGCATGCAGTCGACATTTTACTTAAGAGCATTCATGGCCCGATAGCACTTCTCCTCAAGGGATTTACTATTAAGACTTTTGAGAAGTTGTTAAGCAAGGCCGGAAGCTTGCAAGAGGAGGCGAAGCAATTAAGTTTCACCGACAAAACAGACAAATATAAGCCCATGAAAACTTTTGAAAAGAAGTCCGGGATCGTTGCAGCAGTCGATAAAGGCAAGCAACCGATACAAATATTGTCAGAACGGCCACAACAACCTCAACAGAATTACCAGCAACCCTGACCCAGCTATCAGTCATCTCAACAGTATGAACAACCGCCTCGTCCGCAACGTACGTTAAGGGAGCTTCGAGCGAGGGAGTATCCTTTCAAGAATGAGGCGATGCCGAAAATGTTCCGCGATCGATGAAGACTCCAGATTTCCAACTACCAGAACCTAAAAGACCAGAAGAAGTCGACAAGAAAGGTGATCCCAACTTTTGCCCTTACCACCGGATGCTTGGGCATAAGATAGAAGATTGTATTACCTTCAAAAGTTGGCTCAACGACAATCTTCGGAAAGGGAATATTACGATCCCGAAGGAGTACATGAAGGAACCCCAGAAAGGAGGTTCCATCAATGTTTTCTCGACGGATCTCATTGTTCCAATAGATCCCTATGCGACTAATGATGGATGGACTACCGCTTGGACAAAGTCTTCGAAAAAGATTTTGGATCACATCTAAACCGCTTCTGTGCGAGCCTCAATTCAGAGTTTGAAACTTGTCAAGTCGACACTATCACTTGCGATAGAAGAACCACCTCAACAAGAGATGACTGAAGAAAAGAAGAAAATGGACAAAGAAGAGAAGACCGAGGCTCTTAAGGCTAGACTAGGGGCTGCTTATCCTAGGATAGTTGTTTCTGATTCGGGGGAGAAATCTCTCGAACCTCTGACTCTGTATGATTATTTGCCCACTCCGATGGGATCTTATAATGATAAGGGTTATATCATTGGCTACGTTTTGACTGTTTCTAACGATTACGTAACTAGCGACATTCCGGACGTCGATTACGATACAAATGACAATTCTCAAATCATACACAATCTCGATGGTCACAATGACAAAGAAGACATCCACCAAGGAGGCTACGAGAGTTCAACAAGCAATGAATCTATTTGCGAGTTTCGAGGAGCTCCAGTCACAATAGAGCTAGAGCCTTCAGATTCTGAAGCTAATCCAGAAGAACCTGTCATTCCGATTCAAGAGGAGACACCAGCAAACTCAATACTAGATTCAGAAGAAATTACGGAAGTCAACTTAAGAAGTGGAAGAATTCTACCTCCGAGAATGGGTCCAAAGGACAAAGGAAAGCATGTGGTTGGTCAGGAAGAACCAACCCCGACAGGAGAAATACCCATTCGGGAAGAAATCGAGACACATGGAAATAAAGTGGACTACAACGTGCTAGCCCATCTTTGGAAGCTACCGGCCAAACTGAGCATCTACGACACTCTCATCTTATCAAAGGAGATGAGAGAAGCTCTGATCAAGGCCTTACTTGATCCGAAATTTGCTTAGCTCAAATGGCCGGAGATTCCTTAGATGAGGTTTGTTTGTTAAAGGAACGGCGAGGTGTCACCTTCACGGACAATGACTTACTACTTGGGACGACGAGATCACAACCGACCGTTGTACATTTCGGTTACAATCGGGAAGTTTACACTCTCCGCAGTATTGGTGGATCCGGGAGCATCAATCAACATAATGAATCTTCGAACGCTAGCATATTTGGAAATTGATGCTCGAGAGCTTGAAGCGGACAAAATGTTATTAAGAGGATTCAACCGAAAAGGAGAAAGAGCCCTCGGCTCGATAACACTGCTAATGAAGACCGGTGACTTAGCAAAGACAACCGCAAAATTTCACATAATTGATTCGAAACGTCGTTCAACGCTCTACTGGGCCGACCATGGATACATGAAAACTGGATGGTACCATCATCTCTACACCAGTGCATCAAATACTACGATGGAGGGGAACAGTGCATCAAAGGTGACTTACAACCATTCTTCGTACATGAAATTGGAATCCACGAAGATGCAGCTTTTTATGCACCTCCGAAGAAAACAATTTTCTCCAAAGATACCATAACGAATGAAGCAAAGGAAGTTCGGGACGACGAAGAACCTGAAGTTCTAGTCCAACAGTCACTCACCACTCGCCTTACGGCGAGATGGTGAAGGTTTCTCCACAACTCGCATCCGAGGTCGAGGCCGGGGACGAGGTCGTGGCGAGACATTAGGACGGTTGGACGGAGGAAACCAGCCATCAATGTTGATTGGGAAGACAGTTCGAAGAAGAAAAAGAGATTAAACAAGAAGCGACGACAATAAGTCGAAGAAGCCGCAATTCAGGATCCCGCTCGAAGATGAAAAGAATGAAGAATATAAATTGATGTACGAGAAGATTAACCACTATGTACATACAATGACCCTGACCCCGATCCATTCTAATAAGATCAAGGGTATGGTGGTCAAAGAGGTACGTAGCGGCGGTGCAAAGCCAATCAAATTCTACCGTGGCGCTCCTTCCTCCAAAACTGAAAATAATGTACAATTTGAAGATGTCACTTCATCAGAATTAATGGAATTACCTTTCGAGTGGTACTCTCCCTGTGTTCAAAATTTAATTCAGCGTGGTTTCTTACCTCAACAATGGACAAAAGGTGAATCACAACATTTTGAAAAATTATGGAATAACTCCGGTCGCTCACCCAATTCAAAGCATGGTCTCGGATTCGGCACAGTAGGATCAGTTGACGATACTGAATTTTGCTTGGTTGTCACTTGCGAGTCTAATGAAAACTGCATGGAAACTACAGAAGAATTTGAAGATTTACAAATTGGAGATGCTCCACCAGAATTCGAAGAAGAGATTAAATCTACAATAGATGAGTTAACGGAAGTTAACTTAGGTACTAGCGAAGATCCTAGAGCTACCTTTGTTAGCTCCTTACTCAATAAAGAAGACTCCGAAGAAATAATCAAGTTATTAATGGAATTTAAAGACTGTTTTGCTTGGAGCTACGATGAGATACCAGGATTAGCTCCAGAGGTCGCACTCCATAAGCTAGGAGTGGATCCTACTTCTGTCCCAGTCAGACAAGGTCCCAGAAGAATGCGTCTAGAAATCGAACAACAAGTCATAGCTGAAGTTAAAAAGCTAATAGATGCTAAATTTGTCCGTGAAGAACAATACCCGACTTGGTTAGCCAATGTGGTGCCAGTCAGAAAGAAGAATGGTCAGATCAGAATTTGTGTGGATTTCAGAGATTTAAACAAGACATGTCCAAAAGATGAATTTCCTCTACCGATCCCAGAATTAATGATCGACATTGCTTCAACACATGAAATATTCTCATTCATGGATGGATCTTCGGGATACAACCGGATAAAAATGGCTCCAGAAGATGAAAAACTTACGGCATTCGGAACGCCGATTGGAGTATATTGCTACACGAGTGATGCCATTCGGACTGAAGAACGCAGGAGCAACATACCAGAGAGCGATGACAAGAATTTTTGATGATCTCATCCACAATCAAGTCGAATGCTACGTGGACGATATAGTCATCAAAAGCAAAGTAAAGGACAACCACCTATATGATTTGAGAATTGTTTTCGAACAATTGAGACAATTTAACCTTAAGATGAATCCCTTAAAATGCGCCTTCGGCGTCACCTCCGGAAATTCTTAGGATTCGTTGTCCGACATCGTGGAATTGAAATCGACCCGGAAAAGATTAAAGCTATCTTAGAAATGCCGCCTCCCAAAACCTTAAAGCAACTACGATCTTTTCGAGGGAAGTTGGCATATCTTCGACGCTTTATCTCGAACTTGTCGGGTAGGTGTCAACCTTTCTCTGCATTAGTTAAAAAGGACGCCAAATTTATTTGGGGAGAGAAATGCCAGAAGGCCTTCGAGGACATTAAACAATATTTAATGACACCTCCTGTCTTAGTAGCCCCAGTCTCAGGTTGACCGCTGATACTTTATACCGCGGCTTTAGAAGCCCTGTTAGCCCAGGTCAATGATGAGGGTAAAGAAAATGCTCTTTACTACCTAAGCCGTCGTTTACTTCCGACGGAAATAAGGTATCCCGCGATTGAAAAGCACTGTTTGGCCCTGATCTTTGCCGCTCAAAAGCTCAGGCACTACATGCTTTCTCATAAGGTCAACCTGATCTCGAAATTTAATCCATTGCAATACTTGATGACCCGTCCAACGCTTTCCGACGGACTTGCCGGATGGTCAATGATATTATTGCAATTCGATATAACTTTCGTACCTCTTCGTGCCGTAAAGGGACAAGTCTTAGCGGACTTCCTCGCGAGCACACCCTTTGCCGTCGGAATCTCCTCTCAATGACGATTTGCCAGATGAACAAATAATGAGCCTAGAAGACCACGATGATCGACGTTGGGAATTATATTTCGACGGAGCATCTTCAGCACACAAAGACAAAGAATCGCAAGTGATAGTACCCGGTAAGGCAGGGATCATATTAATCTTTATAACACCGGAGTGGGGGATGTTAAGATACTCCTACCACTTGACAGAGTCGTGTACAAACAATGAAGCAGAATACGAAGCCCTCATAACAGGACTGGAATTAACTTTTCAAATGGGGATAACAGACATCAACAATTACGGGGATTCGCGAGTTAATCATTCAACGAGATCGCCGGACGATGCGAATTTTAAAACCAAGACTCGAGCAATACTTCCAGTATGCCATACAACTGTTGGAACAGATTCTGAATGTGACAATCTACAAAATTCCCAGGATAGAAAACGCTTTAGCAGATGCGTTAGCTCGTCTCGCAAAAGAATTTGCCTGTTTGCAGGATGAGTCAGTAGAAGTGTTAGTTCACGGACGTCAGGTCCTATCACAGCTCGACATAGACACAATACACAAATTAAAAAAAGAAGAAGAATCAGTTGCAACAGTGACATAAAACACAGAAGATTGGCGACAACCATTAATAGACTACTCGCATACGGGAAAACTACCGGACGATAGGTCGCTAGCCCATCGGATCAAGAAAAGAACTGCGTCCTACGCATTAATAAACAACACGTTATACGGAAGGTCATTCGATCAAATGTGGTTAAGGTGCCTAAGCGGGTCCGAGGCCCGTGAAATTGTTAAAGAGGTGCATTCGGGACTTTGTGGTGCTCACCGGTCGGGTCCGAAGATGAAAATTAAAATTAAAAGACTAGGGTACTACTGGCCCTCGATGATGACCGATCGCATGAAAATCGCCAAGAGCTGTCACCAATGCCAAGTGTACGGAGTGGTTCTATACCAACCTCCGAATGTGCTACATCCGAAAATTGCATCGTGGCCATTTGAATGTTGGGGCACAGATATAGTGGGTCCAATAGAACCACCATCTTCAAAAGGACATCGCTTCATTCTTGCGGCTACAGATTACTTTTCCAAGTGGGCAGAGGCAGTTCCACTCAGAGAAGTGAAAGCACACCACGTGCTACAGTTTTTCAAGAACCAAGTTGTCTACCGTTTCGGAGTGCCACGCAGGATCATCTCAGATAATGGGTCAGCATTCAGAAGCACACAAATCAACAATTTTGTCAGGAGACATGGAATCGACTGGCAATATTCAACAATTTACTATCCAAGAGCAAACGGCCTGGCTGAGGCTTTTAATAAAACTCTCGTTCAAATTTTAAAGAAAACTTTGGACGATAATAAGAGAAATTGGCACGAGAAGTTTTTAGAAGCCTTATGGGCCTACCGGACAACCTTCGAACTCCTACTCGAAGCTACACCTTACGCTGCGGTGTATGGGTCCGAGGCGAGTGTTACCCTTAGAGGTCCAGCTTCCTTCACTCGGAATCGCGATCACAAACAAAATCACGACAGAAGAGAATGCCAAATTACGACTAGAAGAATTGGAAAGCATGGAAGGGAAAAGACTTGCAGCGCAGCAGAATTTAGAACTATACCAAGCTAAGATGGTTCAAGCCCATGACAGATTGGTCCGCCCAAGAACCTTCAAAGTTGGTGACTTAGTTCTCGTTCTCAAGAGACCTATTCTTGCACACCGCAAGATAGGAGGAAAATTTAAACCCACTTGGGAAGGACCGTTTGTGGTTGAGGCAGTCTACTCAGGAGGCTCCTACCAGCTTGTGAATTATCAAGGAGAAAGACATGCTTCCGATCAACGGACGATACTTGAAGAAGTATTACGCTACCTGATGTTTCGAAGGAATGAATTTTTCATCCCTAGAAGCACGGGCGAAGTAATTACTTATGACTGGGTCCAAACCAAAAAAAAATAATAATAATAATAAAAATGTGCTAAAATAAATAAAATCGTGATAATAAAGTTTTCCTTGTTTTCTCTTCCATATCAAAATCTCTTTCCTGATCTTATCCCACTTCATTCCTGTTGAATTTAAAATATAAAAGGAATAATAAAAAAACTGTCTTTAATAAACATTTTCTTAATGTTCTTGTTCTTAGTACATCCCCTGATCTTTTTCCTTGTCTTTTCGCAGGGAAATGTCAAACGGGCGGTTGGTCCTGATTTTTAGAAATGGCGTAAGCCTTGCACTCGACGAAAAGAGGGTGAAATTTGGAGCGATAATCGAGATTGACTCAGACTTCACACCAGCAGGCCTGCAATATGAGGAAAGTGACTGGGTCCCAGTTGACCGAGAGGAACTGCCCAGTCAGACAGTAATGAAAGTGGGTGGCCCAAGCCACCACTCCAGCAGCAAGAAAAGGAAAACAAGCACTGAAGAGGACAAAAGAATCAAGTTTGTAGTCGCTACAACAGAGGGCAAGCTTGTCAGCGCCACGCCCACAGAGATTCAGGATGTACGAAGAGGTACTCTCACAACAACTCAGCGAAGAAATAAAAACCGCCGTATCCGCAAGATGTTAACTAAACTAGCAGCAGACCAGCGCGACGGGGCAGTTGCTACTGCCAATACATATACTTCAAGGACGCCAGTTCACCAGGTAACTAAAGGAAGGAGGCCAGCTCCTAGGATAACAGAAGAGACCAGGGAAATCTCAAGAAGATCAGAAGAAGGAAGGCTACCACGCCACCAGATAAAGCCACCAGTAATGCATAACCTTGTTGCAGAGGCAACCCCGGAGGGTGTCCAGACGGACACCATCCCCGAGGAGCCGAGGTATGCAGGAGAACGTGAAGGGATTGAGCCATATATCCCACAATACGTCACCAGGCCTCGCCATTTGCAGATTATCCCAGAATACGAGCTAGAAAGAATGCAGAATGTCGAGAAGAAAACTTTTGAATACTTCGAAAGAATCATAGTCAGGAGGATCAATATACTAGAAGGCCTCGAGCTACTTACAGACGTGTTCTCAGAATACGAACAACAAGAAATCGTGGACTACATCCGGTATTTGAAAAGAATGGGTCGAGCGGGCCGCCTAAGAGAAAACACTTACTCGAAACCCCGGAGATGGATGCCAGGGAAAGGGAGAATTACAATACAATGTGGATGCTGCTACAACTTCGCAGAAGACAAGAAGGGAAACCCACCGGGGATACTCCGTCATGGCCAGGTGGATCCAATGCCATTAGTCATCAAAAGGATGGTAAAGAGAATGATAACATGGAGGGTACTGCCGACGGATTGCATACCCGACGGTTGCATCATTAACATTTACAAGAAGGGTGATCGCATACCCCCGCACATAGATCACCACGACTTTGTCGGACCTTTCTACACAGTTTCTTTTACGAACGAGTGTAATATCATGTTCGGATCCGACCTCCGGATAGCGAGCCCGAGTGAGTTCCGAGGGCCGAGTAAAGATACCATTACCGGTAGGTTCCGTCATGATATCGAAGGGCAACGGAGCGGATGTCGCTAAACATTGCATACCGGGAGTACCAATGAAGCGGATCTCGGTTACTTTCGGAAGGATGGATGACGAGAAAAACACCTTATCACTTCCGACTGGACCGGAGCTAGACGGCCTCCGGCCTTATGAGTTGTGAGTTACATGGAAAATATCACACCTCCAACGTACATCCATATGGCATCCTTGCCGAGGATGGCTTGGAAGGTGATGTTATTGACCATGTACCTCACTATTCGGACGGGATTTCGACAGATACCTTTTTGGATGGATCGACAAAGATCATACATAGTCCGTTTTGAGTCTACATGGATTGTATGAGATGTATTCCAGATCGAGTTGTATGATGTATCTTCGACATGATTGGAATGAAAGTGACCATGTCACATTTTTTGCCTTCACCTCTTTTGTGCAAGTTGACTGGGAAACGCCATTAAAGTTAAATGAACTTCAAATAAAGAACAGAAAAGAAACAAAAAGAATAAAAGAAAACTTTCCTTAAAAATCTAAAAAATAAGAAACTCCAAATTCGCATGAACATTAAATGAATGATAAAATAAATTTGAATCGTTAAAAGACAAACAAAATGAACATAAATTTCAAATCAAATCTCAATCAAATTCAAATTCAACCTTCCAAATTTCAAATCAAATCTCAATCAAATTTAAATTCAATCTTCCAAATCTGAAATCCAATTCGTTCTACTCTCTCCCTTGTCTGGGATGGAAGCGGTTGATTCCATTGACACGGATCGAATCTGATGGAGAGGAATTGTATCCAATCCAAACCAGCAACTTCCTATCAACTCTTTTGAATGGGAGATGTAACATCTACATATTCCCTCCTAATCTGTTTCTTTCCACAAAAATCTTTTACAACTTTCATGAAATTCTCGAAACACTAAAATTTCACACTTCTCAAACCAACACTACAAATCTTTGCAAAATCAAATACATCAAAATTCAAATTCTTGGGGTTGAGGATTTTACATCCGAGACTGCATTGCTTTAGGATTCTTTCCCTATCGCAATGAAATACATCAAAATCAAACTTTTGGGGTTGAGGATTTTACATCCGAGACTGCATTGCTTTAGGATTCTTTCCTTATTGCAATGAAATACATCAAAATCAAATTCTTGGGGTTGAGGATTTTACATCCGAGACTGCATTGCTTTAGGATTCTTTCCCTATCGCAATGAAATACATCAAAATCAAATTCAAACTTTTGGGGTTGAGGATTTTACATCCGAGACTGCATTGCTTTAGGATTCTTTCCCTATCGCAATGAAATACATCAAAATCAAATTCAAACTTTCGGGTTGAGGATTTTACATCCGAGACTGCATTGCTTTAGGATTCTTTCCCTATTGCAATGAAATACATCAAAATCAAATTCTTGGGGTTGAGGATTTTACATCTGAGACTGCATTGCTTTAGGATTCTTTCCCTATCGCAATGAAATACATCAAAATCAAAGTCAAACTTTTGGAGTTGAGGATTTTACATCCGAGACTGCATTGCTTTAGGATTCTTTCCCTATCGCAATGAAATACATCAAAATCAAACTTTTGGGGTTGAGGATTTTACATCCGAGACTGCATTGCTTTAGGATTCTTTCTCTATCGCAATGAAATACATCAAAACCAAACTTTTGGGGTTGAGGATTTTACATCCGAGACTACATTGCTTTAGGATTCTTTCCCTATCGCAATGAAATACATCAAAATCAAATTCTTGGGGTTGAGGATTTTACATCCGAGACTGCATTGCTTTAAGATTCTTTCCCTATCGCAATGAAATACATCAAAATCAAACACTTGAGGTTAGGGATTTTACATCCAATACCACATTGCTCTGAGATCTCACCTCATTGTAATGATTAAATCTAATCAATTCAATTTTCTTTTGAGGTTGAAGATGTTACATCTAAAACCACAAAATTCAAATTTTCATTTCAAGTTCAAATCCCTTCAAATTAATTTTAACAAAACTTCAATCTAAATTGAAACTCAAACTAAAATCTGAGCTCACACATCAAAACTTAAACTAAAACAAAATAAAATCTAATTGAAATTCCCCCAGGTCATGTGATTTGGGATTCACCTCCTTTTCCTTTCCCCAGCGAAAGTTCAGGAATCTCCAGGTCTCGGAGATATACTTGACACTCCCCAGCGGAAATTCTTCTACTTCATCCTGAGTTTGTCACTTGGACATCTGTGTTGGTTTTGTTGATCTTTTCGGTCAACGCCAATACGCGCGGTGTGCTTGGTTAGCACACCACACCTATTGGGGGTCCATTTGTTGACCTCATTTTTGATGAGGTCTTCTCTTTAGTACTTAGGATCTAGCCTTAGGCTTTTCCTTTGACTATCCTAGAGGATTAGAATTGGGACCCACCACTTAGAAATTCAAACCACTTCTTAACTCCCTGCAAACTCCACAAACTTGATTGTAGACCCTAATCACCTAGAGGGTTGAAATCGAATGTGGAAGTTTAAAGGATGAGTTCTATGGGACTCTTTGGCCTTAGGAGCGCCTACAGGTGACCCGGTGCAGTGAAGGGCTGACTTACACACACACTACACCTATACACTACACTTTCACACACATCCTAAAAACACACCCATACCTAACTTGACCTCCTGATTCATGAAGGTGATTCACATGGATGGTCCTTAACCCTCAAGCCCTTGGCTAAGAGGGTTAGGAACAACATAGTGGATGCCTCAAATGAGTCCCTTCATGGCTCATGTGGGCTTGATATCCCTTCATGGCTCAACCAAAATGATTTCATTCCACTTACAATTACTCAATCTTCATTTTTGCAAATTTTCAATTTTTGACCGCCAGGACCCTACACCCGCTTAACTACCCAAAGCCTGTGAAATTACCCAAAATTTTCAAAATTTCCAAATCACCCAAAATTCCCCAAAATTAACCTTGAACATTTCCTCACCAATCAAGTTGATTATCCATAGCCAAAAATACCAAAAATTCCAAAAATACCTCCTAATACCCTCCAAATACCCAAAATGCCCCTCTCGACCCAAAAATCCAAAAATTCAGAAAATTCCTAGAAAATTCCAAAAAATCCCAAATATTCCCAATTTCATTTTGTCCAACTACACCATGGGTCTATTTTGTTAATTTACCCCACTTTTGTCAAAACCCCCAATTTGACCCATTTTAACCCTAAGTGAACCCAATGTCAAGCCAAACCTACCCAATTGACCCAAATTCTGGTCCAATTCAATTCTAAACTTCAATTTATCATTCCCAACACCAATCTAGACCAGATCCAAGTCCAATTTCATTGACATTTGAATCCAATTTCACTTTGGACCTTAAAGCCCAATTTGGACCCATGACCCAAACCGAACCCAAACTAACCCAATTCAACTCCAATTAACCCCAAACCTTTCTAAACCTTCCCTAACATCCCCACAAACAAAACACTAACATGATTTACCCAAAATTTAGACCCAAACCCCACTCAAATCCAACCCAAAGCTAAAAGGCCCAATTTTGACTTAAACCCAAACCTAACCCAAATAAGCCCAAACCCCAAAATCAAAACCCAACCAAAGCCAAAACCTCTTTGAAACATTCCCATAAACATTTCCCAACATTAATTTTACATCAATTTCAACCCTAGCCCAACATTGGCCCAAGTTAGCCCAATTTGACCTACATTGGCCCATTTACCAAAGAGGTCAAAATCCAACCCAATTCAAGCCCAAAACACTTCAAATTTGTTCCAAATCATTCATGAAACATTCCTAAATTAAATACAACACTTATTGGACCCAATCCTTTGCAAAATTCTCATCCTAAAATCCATTTTAAAATACAAAAGCCCACTCTCTAAACCATCTTGAAAGCCCATCCAAAGAGAAATCCAAAAGCCCAAAGCCCACATGGCAATTCCTTCTCATCATCCCTTTAATTGGGATCAATTCCTAAGTCCCAAATCAATCATCAAATCAACCTAAATCAAGCACCATCTAAATTTTTCACTAAATTTCCAAAATCTCCAAATTCCTTTTCATATAAATGGATCCACTTTTCCTAAGTCAAAGATGAGCCAAATGAAGCCACATGCAAGCCATGGACAAGCCACATGAAGCCATGGAAGGTTTGACATGTGACCAAGCCATTAATGGAAAAAGGAGGAGCCTCTTTTAAGCCCCCTTAAAAAGGTTTTAACCCTTTTAATGCTTCACCTTAATCCATGATTAATCAAAATATTCATGGATGGTGACTTCTCTACCCTTTCCTAGCTGATTCATTTGATCCTCCCTCAGCCCAAATCGGCCATGGGGAGGTGAACCAAGCCCATTTCCATGGGTTGACCAAACCAAGTGCAAAATGAGCCTTCTCCCATACCATTCTAATCCAAGCTTTTGACACATGGCATTTGCCAATTGCACTACACTAAACCCCGGCCTTGACCCACTCGAACAAGATGGTGACTCGTGCTCGGCCGGCCGGCCACCGGGCCGCCGGAAAACACCACACCCGAGAGCTCACATGTGAGCCAACATTGAAATTCTCCCTTCGTCGAGCTGCCCCATGCCCGGTGGCCACCATGGCTCGTTCTTCTCCTCACCGAGCAGCGGTGATCCCAAGCCCTAACTCCCCCAGGAGAGCCTCACGCCGACTCTATTTAAACACCCCCTCTCTCGGCCATGGAAGAGGTGCTTGAACCAACCTTAAGGAAACTCGCGCAAAATCATTCCGGACCACTCTCTACACATAGAGCACTTGATCCCCACTGGATTCCGGCCGATTCCCTCTAGCGAGCTCGATTTTGAGTTCGAATTTCAGCACTAAAACCGGGACACTTCTTCACGGTGGACTAATCTCCAAATTGATTGGTCCTACACCTTCACCAGACAAAGGGAAGAAGTCCACCAGAAAAAGCCCCCTCTCCAGGCCACCCATCTGTTCCGGACTCCAAGCTTTGTGATCGGGCTTGGTCGAAATCATACCTAGACAATTCACTGGACCGGGAGACTTCATGCGGAGCTTCGTCGGGACACGATCGAAGGTGACAAAACCCTCAGATTGAAGCCACACTTCTCTGAGCAAAGGTATGAGCTAACTCTTTATCCCGAGCTTCTGGAGATTCTCCATTTTAAATGCCTTAATTTCAATGCATGATCACCGTATAGATGTATTCGTCTCTCCAAGATGAATCCATAGAGCATAAGAACACGAAAATCTGTTAAGTATTGAGTGAGATTTTAAGGATTTAGTGTGGACGGTTCTCGGGCTAGGAGGCTTGGGGACGATGAACGGATGTCGTTCATTTAATACACGCGCGGACGGACGGCCAGGATCGCGCCGGATGAGGAGACGAATGATACGGCGGGCCCCGGAGCGCCGAGTTGGATGGCGGCGCCGAATCGAGAAGACGACACGCGGCGCATCGGAGATGCCTAGGTTTAGTTGGCGCCACGTGGATAAGTAGAAAAATAGGTTATTTTTCTATTTATTTAATTCCCTAAACTTCAAAAATGCATAACTTTGTGTAGGAAAATCAGAAAAATAAAATAAAAATACCCTCTTGCTCAGTGAACAGAGGAGAATAATGTGGAAAAGAGATCATTTAATTTCATTAAGTATTTTATTTTTAATAATTTATTTACTCTCTGCATTGTTTTAATTCTCCATGCATATAGGAAATTCACCATGGCATGAACCATAAGGCTTTTGAAGCCTCTGAATTTGGGAACATTCCCTGAATTTTCCAAAGTCAGAGGCCATCCCTATGAAGAGTTATTGATTTTTCAAATTCATGTTGCTGTTTTGAGTATTTTAACTCCAATAATTAGCATGTTGTGGAATAAATTCTAGGAAAATTTGGTGATGTTTATTATGACCAGAGGAACCTAGGAAAAATAGGTTTTGAATTAATCCACTTGGAATAATCCTAATTGGCTTAAACACCCAAAATAGGTCCCTAATTAATTAGAGCTAATCATACATCAAATTGACTTGAAATCAATTCTCCACTGACCTTTAGGATCATAGGAACCCACCATAAAAATTTGAAGTCAATTGGACTTGGTTAACCCTACTAAATGGGTTGATTAAGCCATTTAGCCAATTTAAACTTTAAAAAGTCATAACTTTCAAAATACTTTTCAAAAATTCACCAAATTGGTTTTGGAACCTCTCTGATATTAGGGGAATTTAAGAAAATTAAAATTTCAATTTTCTAAAAAAGTTGATTTTTTACATTATTTTAATATTTTTAATAATTAAAAAATAATAAAACTCACAAAAATAATAAAATTCACCAAAATGTCACATTTTGAATTTTAATCACTTGGGAACAAACCCCATATTTTTCTTAAGTCTCTATAATGAGATATTAAATTTTAAAGCCCTAAGGTAATTTTAAAATTAAAAAAATGTATTTTTTAGCATTTCCACTAAAATAATTCTAATAAATCAAAGAAAAATCAGAAAATTATAAAAATTGATTCTCTGATTTCCTTGATATCAGAGAGATTTTTGAAAAATATAAAATTCATTTTTAAACCTTTATTTTATTTTTAAATTAATTAATACTCCAAAACTCAAAAGAATATAATTATAAAGATCACCAAAATTGGTCCAAGTGGTCCTCTGGTCATTATGAATGTCCCATAATTTTCTTAAGTATAGAAACTTTCCCTTGGTCATATTATTAAATTTTCCTTGGAAATCTCTATTTTCCACCAAAAATAATTACATAAATATATTAAATACAGAAAAATCACATTTTATCCTCTCATGTCTTTATTGACATATGAGTGAAGTCACATAAAAATTTCGAGTTCATTTAAGCTCGATTTAGTGAGTTATGAAATTATTAAGTTTGAAGGGCAAAATGACAATTAAAATTTTAACCTTTAATTAAAACTTTAGGCTTAATAAAATTAAAGAGTAAAATATTTGATCCTAATCTGATTTGGATGATTGAAATTTAAATAATTAAAGGGTAGAAACCTACTAAACAATTTAAAAATAATTAAAATAAACCTTAATTAAATAATTGATTAAATTTGGAAGAATAATAAAATTGGAATTATTAAAATAGGGATATTATTAGGAAGAGATTTGTTCTTTAATTTAAGAATCCCTAAATTAATCATCTCGATAATGTTTAATTCCTAATTGAAATGATAATCCAAATTTAAGATTTAAAATGCTAAAAGACTTAATCATTAAATTTAATTAAAGTTAAATTATTTAAATTAAACCCTTTTAAAATTTCAATTAAATTAATATTTTAACAATTAAGATTAAATCATCTTTAAAACATAAAAAATAAAATATTAAATTAAAATTAAAAAAAAATTAAAATAAAAATTAAAATTAAAATTAAATTAAATTAAATTAAATTAAATTAAATTAAATTAAATTAAATCAAATTAAATCAAATTAAATTAAAATTTAAATTAAATTAAATTAAATTAAATTAAATTAAATTAAATTAAATTAAATTAAAGTAAATTAAATCAAATTAAATTAAACCAAATTAAATTAAATTAAATTAAATTAAATCATATCAAATCAAACTAAATTAAATAATAGAATCAAGTTAAAATTAAAATCAAATTAAATTAAATTAAAATTAAAACTAAACCAAATTAAATTAAATTAAAGTTAAATTAAATTGAATTAAAAATAACATCACCTAAGACATAAAGAAATTCAAAAATAAATATGAAGTAACTTGAACACTATTCCAAATTTAAACCCGTTAACTGAAATTAAATTAAATCACAAACTATTTGAACATCGGTTTGCCTCGAAAGCTTTTGTTGTCATAACTCCTAAACGAACGTTAAATGAAATGTTACTTCCCTCATAGGATATTCAAATGTCCTAGTTCATTGAGTAAGATAACAACAAAACTTGAATTCCGGACGATTAATTCATTTGTATAATTAAATTCATTTGGACTTAAAACAATTCTAGCAATATTGAAAAGATGTTTAAGATTCTTCTTAAGCACTTCCTCAATATGATAGGATATTTATAAGAACAATTGAACTTAATTGTGTTCTTTGATAAAGAAAATCGTCCTCAAACCAAAACACAAGAACCTAGACGTCATAGGAGATGACTAGCTATAGGATTAGGAACTTGGTAGAAAACCATAACCCTTCCATTAGCTTTACCTAGGAACTTGCTTAAATATTCTAAATTGTGTTTAAGTGCAGCTTGGGATGACGGGAAGACCCTCCAGGTACGCTTTTATTTTGTTGTAATTTATTTAATGGCATCGCACTTACTTTTCTTGCATGATAAACAACTGTTGCATGAAAACCCACACTTTTAGGATAGTCCCTAAAACTGAAACCAAAACTAAATTATAAGTCATTGCAAGATAAAATTCACCGCCACAACATTTCAAAAAATAAAACAACTCGAAATTTAATCACAAACGAACACAAAACTACAATTACAACTAAATTAAAACGTCTTGTTGGATGATCGGGAATACCTCGGATGATGTAAGCTACGTGTTGCTAACGGGATTTCCCACGGTCTAAATGAAAGTGTGGAACTCATTCGATTGAGTTTAGCAAATTCATACGGACTAAGTGAATCCGTTAAAAGTAACGATGCCGGAAGGATGGAACCGTGGGATCTTAACCGGTGTTGTTATAATCAACTTTAAGATTTGTTTAATTAAAATATTAAAAAACACCTGGATTTTAAGATTTTCTCTAAACCAAAACACTTCTCTCATCTCCTGATTTATGACTTCTAAAACTAAACCTCCGCAACAACAAGGAGCTTGGAGCACGGTGGGCAGCACGGCCATCTTCGTCAGCAAAACAACTCTACATCAGCTAAACATTCCTAGAATTAAACAACAAAGCCATAGGATTTCGAGGTAGTTTGCCTAGTGCAACATAAATCCTCAACTCTTCGTTAGGCATTTTCATGATCGAGTCATGTAAATTAAGCCCTAACCGGTCTTAGGACTCGAGGTAGTCGTTTGGTACGACATAAACCCTCACATCTTCAAGGTTATTTGTATAATTTTATCATACAAATATAAGTCCAAATTAATTAAAATTGGCAAGATCGAAACATTAAATAAACATTAGGGCCTTCCTAAATTCGAAGCCGAACAACAGGATAGTCGGGAAATTACCGAAGTTCGCTTCGAATCGTGATTTCTCCTACCTTTCTTCCTTTGAATTCCCAAAATAAAATGTTCCAAATTTGATCCATTCCCTATTGAAATTACAAAATTCAATCCCTTGAAAACTTAAACTTTGAAATTCTTGAGAGCGAATTGTCGATTATTTCGAGAGTTTTCTTAGGTGATTCCCGTCACTTAAGATGTAATTAACTATAGGGGCTTGCCCTTATAGGGAATTTTAAGAACCCAGATAATATAAACCCTGCTTAATTTCTTTGTATTAAGCAGGGGAACTTGTCGGCTTATAAAATTGGTTCGCAATCCAAACGGATGTCACAAACCTTTCTAGTTTATCTAATCGAGCCCCATTATCGAGCGAGTGTGTACTATTCTTCGGGATAGATACGCGGTTTGTGGTGCGGTGCTCGTTTATGTAAACTATTCAGGATGTGAGATCAGTTTGATTTCATATCTTAAAATTTTCAAATTTAAAATCAAATACTACTTTTCAAATTATTTATTTAAATTAAATTAAAAATCCGCCGATAATTTCTGTAGGCGACCTCTTTTAAAAAATAAAACGCACAACCTAAAAATAAGCCGCACAATGCATTCTGAGTAGTTTTCATAGTCTTTCTCCTTGTTTATGAAAATTATGCGGATTGATGAAATTAAAAAGAAGCACCTATATAATATACATAAATTGTGATAATTTTTACTTAAAACTTAATTTACTTTCAATTTGGCCAATTGAGTAGTTAAAATATGTTGAATTATCAACTATAGTAAAAATTACATCCAATATTCAGGGAAGTCAAAAGCCTTGGATGGCGGGTGCAAATAAATAGGGAAATATTAATTATCGGACGTAGAATTGAACATTTTAGTGTGACAGACTAAAATATTCAATTTAGTCCTATTGTTTGAGAGCTGAAGTGTAGATGTTAGCCCTCAGGTGAGGGGAACGTGGGAGCTCTGAAGTGGCAACCAGTATCCTCCTAGCCTAGCCGCAGATTCAGTAATCAAACATAGGATTAGTCAATGTTCTTTGCACCTGGACCAAAGGGTAAAGAATAAGAATGCTCCTATTTGTCACAATACAATTTAAGAATTCTAATTAAATTCATCATTCACTTAATTTTCTAAAAACAAGGAGAATGATACTTTTTCTAAATTATTTAAATCAACTTATTTCAAGCATTAGTTTACTTTAGTTTATTATAGTTACTTTGAATTTCCGTTCACTTTATTAGTAAGTAATTCCTTTAAATTTAGCTGATAACAAATCTGTTAAAAACTTCCCTGTGGGATCGATAACCAGGACTCCACTAGAGCCCTGTATTACTTGATACGATACATATACTTGCGTAGAATCCACATTATACATTAAATCATATATCTATATTTAAAGCGGGATCAAGTTTTTGGTGCCGTTGCTATAAACATAAATTGCAAACATATTAAAAGTGGGTCAACTCACTACTGATTTATGAAAGCAACACCATCTGATCAAAATGGAGAGAGGAACTATTTCCCCAGCGGAGTCGCCAGAAGTTGTCGGCATATATTTAGGTTATGTGCTTTTAAAGGGGGTCACCTATAAAAATTGTTGGTGAATATTAGATTTTAAATTTAATTTAAATATATATAAAATTTAAAAAGTAGCATTTGATTTTGAAAAAAAAATTTAAGTTTGAAATTTTTAAGATATGAAATCAAACCGATCTCACATCCCAAATAGTTTATATAAACGAGCACCACATCACAAACTGTGTATCTATCTCGAAGGACAAACACACTGCTTAACAATGGGGCTCGATTAAATAAACTAGAAGATTTGTGACATCTGTTTGGTCTGCAAACTAATTTTATAAGCCGGTAAGTTCCCCTGCTTAATATAAAGGAATTAAACGGGTTTATATTACCTGGGTTCTTAAAGTTCCCTATAAGGGCGAGGCCCTATAGTTAATTACATCTTAAATGTCCGAAAACACTTAAGAAAACTCTCTATAATGATCAGTGGTTTTGCTCTCAAAGATTTCAAAGTTTAAGGTTTTCAAACAATTAGATTTTGAAAATTTCAATAGGAAAGGGATCAAATTTGGAACAATTAATTTTAGGAGTCCAAAGGAAGAGAAGTAGGAGAAGCTAAGGATCCAAGAAGAATCTTGGCAACTTCCCAAACTATCCTATTGTTTGACTTCAACTTAAGAGTATATTTAATATTTCAATCCTGCCAATTTTAATTAATTAGGACTTATACTTGTATGACACAATCATACAAATAGCCTCGAAGATGTGAGGGTTTATGTCGTACCAAATGACTACCTCGGAGTCCTAAGACCTGTTAGGGCTTAATTTGCATAATATGATTATGCAAATGCCTAACGAAAAGTTGAGAATTTTTGCTGCACTAGGCAAACTACCTCAAAATCCTATGGCTTGTTTATTTAGAACTAAGAAAGGTTTAGCTGATGTAGATTCAAGTTTTGCTGATGACGATGGTCGTGCTGCCTACTATGCTCCGAGCTCCTTGTTGTTGTAGAGGTTTGGTTTTATAAGGTGGCAATCAAGAGATGAGAGAAGTGTTTTGGTATAGAAAAAGTTTTAAAGTCCAAATATTTTTAACGTTTTATTAGGGGAATCTTAAAGTTGATTATAACAACACCGGTTAAGATCCCACGGTTCCATCATTCCAGCACCGTTATTTTTATCGGATTCACTTAGTCCAAATGAATTTGCTAAACTAAACTGAATGAGTTCCACACTTTCATTTAGACCGTAGGAAATCCCGTTAGCAACACGTAGGTTACATCATCCGAGGTATTCCCGATCATCCAACAAGACATTTTAATTTAATATGAATTATAGTTTTGTTGTTCTATTTGTGATTAAATTTTGAGTTGTTTTATATTTTGAATGTTGTGGCGGTGAATTTTATCTTTCGTTGATTTTAATTTATTTTTGGTTTCAGTTTTGTGGCTACCCTAAAGTTTCAGTTTTCATGCAGGGTGACAATCTTGTTTAACATGCAAGAAAAGTAAAGCGTGGTACAGGTAAATAAATTGCAATAATATAAAAGCGTGCCTGGAGGGTCTTCTCGTCATTCCAAGCTGCACTTAAAACATGTGTTAAGGCAATTAAATATCTGCAACACGTACCTAGGTAAAGCTAATGGAAGGTTTTATTTGTCTACCAAAATCCTAGTCCTATAGCTAGTCAATTCCTATGACGTCTAGGTTCTTGTGTTTTGTGGATGATTTTCTTCACCAAAGAACAATTAAGTTCAATTGTTCTTCTAAAATATCTCATCATATTGAGGAAGTGTTTAGGACGGGTCCTAAACATCTTATCAATACTTCTGGGATTATTTCAAGTCTAAATGAATTTTATTGTATTGGTGAATTAATCATGTCACAGTTTAGTTGAGTTTTGTCTCTTCCTCAGTGAACTTGGACATTTGATTATCTAGAGAGTGAAGTAATATTTCATTTGATGTCCCATTTAAGAGTTATGATAATGGAAGTCTTTAAGGGGCAAATTGGTTTGTTAAGGAACCTAACCATTCTATAATTAAAATTTAATTTATAACTTAAGATAATTTTAGTTTCCTCCTAAGCATCTTAAGTTACTTAGATTGAAAGGGATACTTGAGTTGTTTAGTTTAAGTTTTGATGATTTAAATTTGAGTTTGAATTAATCATATTAAATCAGATTGATTTTAATGACTAATTTAAATTGATCTTAAATTGATCTAATTCTCACATTTTTTTTAATTTAATGTTTTGAATTTGCTTATTAAATGATTCTAGATTAGTTTCAAATACTTTAAGCTTCCTTTGATTTGATTATTAAATGATTTAACATTTTTAAATTTTAATTAATTACTAAATTGTTAAAGTTTTAAATTTTAATTAACCATTTAAATTATTTGATATTTTAGATTTATGAATTATTTATTATTTAATAAATAATTTATATTATAATTTCTAAGAGTTGAATGTCATTGTATTAATTCAATTAGGGATTTGAATCAGAGAATTAGTATCTTCTTAAATTATATCCCTAATAAAGAAAAATTATCCAAAAAAAATTTTAATTAATCTTCCAAAATTTAAATAATTTAATTAATTAAGGTTCCATCTTTATATTCTTAAAGTGATTGATGGATTTCTACCCTTTTATCTTTTAAGTTTTAATCATCTAAGGGAATATTAAATCAAATATTTTACCCTCCCCTTTTATTAGGCCTAAAATATTCATTAAAGTTAAAATCCTTAATTACTTTCATGCCCTCTTAAGCCTATTCATTTCATAACTCACTAAATTGAGCTCAAGTGAGTTTGAAATTTTTGTGTCACTTCACTCACATGTAAATTAAGACATTAAAGGAGAAAATGTGATTTTTCTATTTTTAATTTAATTTATATAATTATTTTTAATAGGAAAAGTAGTTTTTCAATGAAAATTCAACAACATGAACAAAGTAATTTTTCTAACCTTAAGAAAATTATGGGATGTTCCTATTGACCAGAGGACCACCTGGACCAATTTTAGTAATTTTTTGAATTATATTTTATTTATTATAATTATTTTAAAATTTAGAGTGTTAATTAACTTTAGAATAAAATAGAAGTTGAAAAATAGATTTTATATTTTTCAAAAATCTCTCTGACCTCAAGGAACTCAGAGAAATAAATTTTATAATTTTTTGATTTTTTTTTATTTATTAGAATTAATTTAGTGAGAAAGGTTAAAAATTCATTTTTTTTAATATTAGAAATTACATTAAGCCTTTAAATTTTAATATTTTAACCTAGAGACTTGGGAGATAATTTGGTTGGTTCCTAAATGATTAAGGAGTAAAATATGACATTTTGATGATTTTTAATATTTTATGATTTTTAATATTTTTTAATTATTAAAATATTTAAAAATAGGCTAAAAATAAAAATTTTTAGAAATTTCTAATTTTATTTTTCTAGACTCCTCTGATATTAGAGAAGTCCCAAAATCAATTTGGTGAATTTTTGAAAAGTATTTTGGGTATTATGGATTTTTGAAATTTAAAAATGATCATGTAACTTAAATAATCCATTTAGTGGGTTAAATTATTTCTAATTGACTTCAAATTTTTATGTGAGGTTTCTCTGATCCCAAAGATCAATGGAGAATTGATTTCAAGTGATTTTGATGTGTGGTTATTCCTAATTAATTAGGGTTCAATTTTAGGGTTTTGGCCAAATTAAGGTTCATTTGAATGATTTAAACCAAACCATAATTATCTCATGCCATGGTTAAATGTATATATGCATGGAGAATTAAAATACTCAAAACAGTATTAAATTAATTAAAAATAAAATACTCAACAAAATAGATCAATTCCTTTTCCACATTATTCTCCTCTGTTCACTGAGCAAGGGGGTATTTTTCTTTTATTTGTATGATTTTCTATGCAAAGATATAAGTTTTTGAATTTTTTGGTATTTAAATAAATAAGAAAAATTAGATTTTCCTACTTATCTACGTCGGCGCCAACTCAACCTACGGCGGGTCAAACTCCACGTGTCGCTCTCTGATTCGGCACCGCCATCTGACTCGGCAGCCACGTGGCCCGCGGTTCATGTCCCGTTGCTCCGTCCGACGCGATCCTAACCGTAAATCCAATACACACACGATCCAACGGCTGCTGGTCATCATCCCGACTGGTGTGAGCCGAGAACCGTCCACCTTCTAACCCTAATATCTCACTCGATACTTAACCAAATTAAACGTTCTTATGCTCTATGAACTCATCTTGAAGAGACGAACATATCCATACGACTAACATGCATTGAAATTGACTTGAATGAAATGAATAATTGTTGGAAGCTCAGGAGGAAGAAGAGGGCAGTACCTTGGCTCTGAGAAGTGAAGCCTCTATCAAAGAGGCTCGGTACATTCGTTGGAGTCCAAGGAAGCTAGGGATGTAGCCTGGAGCTGTGGTGATATGCCTGGGTATGACTTCGACCAAGCCCGATTTCAAGCTTTAATGGATGGAGAGATTGGGTGGCCTGGAGAGGAGGCTTCCACTGGGGAACTCCTTCTCTGGGTGTTGTGAAGGTGTGGGTGAGTTTAATTTAGTTCTAGTGGAGGTTTAGGGGATGTCCTATTTTCGGCCTGAGATTGAGCTCAAAAATTGTACTCAACCAGTGGAGGAGGAAGCAGGAAAGTAGTGGGGTTCTTCTCTAGGCTGGGAGAAGCTCTGGGAGTGATTTGGTGAGGTTTTGTTGAGAAAAATTTCAACACCCCTCTCATGTATGAGAGGTGGTGCTTAAATGGCCAGGGCCATTCAAAGGGTTTAGGTTCAATTGGTGGGTGGATTCCACTGCTTAGTTGGAGGGCAGAAAGGCTCCAATGTTTAATTTGGCTGAGGTGGCCAATTGGTGGAGTTTGGGTGAGTTTAGGTGGGTGGTGGCTCTCGGTTTTGACCCCCTCCGGCGACTAGGTCGGCCGACAAGGACAGGGAAGCTGGCCCTTGAGGTCAGGTGAGTCATGGAGAGGTTTAATGGTGATTAGTCACGTATGGGAGGATTTTGGGGTGGGGCAAAATGAGATTTATCCACCTAAGGAAGGAAATCCCTTAAAATGGGGAACCCTTGGTCCATGGCTCACTTAGCTTGGGCTAGGTGGATCTAGGGTGGCCTCTAGGGTTCAAATGGTGGATGTGGAAAAGTTGGTTTGGCCACATTTGGTTCAATTTGGTTAAGTTAGGCCATGGGTTCAAATTGGCTCACTTGGGTTTAGGTTAGGCTAACTTGAGTTTGGGCTTGATTTAGGTCCAAGTATCTCGAGAAAAATTGTAGATAGGATTGCCATGAAGAACTTTCAAGACATGGAGATGTTTTGAGTTCAATTGAAAGGTCAATTAGGTGAATTTTGGGATTTTGGTTAAATTTGGCCACCATGGGTTAGGTTAGATTTAGGTTTGGCTAGAACTTGCTTTAAGGCCAATTGATAATTCAAAAGGGTACAAAAGATTGTTATAAAAGGTTTAGTATAGAAAATGGATGGAAATTTTGGGTTTAGGGGATTCAATTTGGGTAATTTGGGGTATGTTTGTGTCATAGGTTAAAATTGGGGGTTTTGATTTCAAAGGCATTTTGGGTATAGTTTGAGTTTAAATTGAGGGCCAATTAATGTTGTGCTTGGTGTAGGAATATATTAGGGAGAGTTTAGAGTTGATTTGTGGGGGGGGGAAATGAGTTGAATTGGGCTGAATTTGGGATAGGTTTGGGTCATAAGTTAGAATTGGGGGTTTTGGTTTAAAGTTGAAATTGAACTCAAATGTGGATCAAATTGGGCTTGGATTTGATTTAGATTGGTATTGGGGATGGTTTAATTGAAGTGTAGAATTGAAATTGGGCAAGATTGGGGTCAATTGGGTCAATTTGGTTTGACATTGGGTCCATTTAGGTTAAAAATGGGTCAAATTGGGGATTTTGATAAAAGTGGATTATTTTGGCAAAATTGGCTTATAGTGTAGTTGAAAAAAATGAAATTGGGAATATTTGGGATTTTCTGGAATTGTTTGGGAATTTTTGGAATTTTTAGATTTTTTGGCTAAAGGGGTATTTAGGATATTTGGAGGTTATTTGGAGAGTATTGGGGTATTTTGGTGGATTTAAGAGGTGGGGATTGTTTAAAAATGATTCTTGGGAATTTTAAGAATTTTGGGTAATTTTTGGGAATTTTTGGATGATTTGGTGGTTGTAGGGGCAATTTAGATAATCTTAGGTAGGTTTAAGGACCCAATGTCGAAACCGAGGAATTTTGGCAAAATGGAATTCGATTATGGTTGGGCGAGTGTGTAATAGCTTAGAGTGAGCCATGGACCAAGAAAGTGTTCATTTTTTGAACATCTCATAGGTTGTTCCTAACCCTCTTAGCGAGGGCTAGGGGTTGGACTTAGCCGCATGAGTGTTCCGATGAACCAGGAGTCAAGATTATGTAGAGATGGTTCAGGGTTTAGGATGGGTGTGAGAGTGCAGTGTGTACAAGTCAGACCTCACTAGGACTAGGCCACCCAGGGTAGTCCTTAAGGCTTGAACAACCTTATAGGAGCTCACTATTGGTTCTCCATATGGTGGTCTTAACCTTCTAAGGTGATTTAGAGGTTTGAAACCATCCAAGTGGGGTCCCAATAGGAGTCAAGAAGTAGTTGAATTGCTAAAGGGTGGGTCCCCAATTCTATTCCTTTAGGATAGTCAAGGAGAAGTCCTATGGCTAGATCCTAAGCACTAAGATAAAAGAAAAGACCTCACCAAAATTGAGGTCAACAGGCACCGGAGTCCGTGACTAATTCTTTGCACCTCTTCACTTTGGATCGCACCTCTTCGTGATTAAAACCATTTTCCTATGTCCAGATGCATTGTATCACATGTCTTATATATTAGAAGTAACTTCCATTCTTCTAGAAGGTCTGATAACCTCTTAACACCGTTAAAATAGCTGCCCAAAGTTGTCAAAAATCTTATCTTCTTTAGTATCGAACTGGTGCTTAGGTGCCAGATTCTGGCGCCTTGGCGCCAGACCCTTGGCGCCAGACCTATAATTTTGGCAACTTTGCTTTTTAGCTCTATTTTTGCTCCTTTTTGGTCATTTTTCCTTCTTAAACTCTTTTTTCATTACCTACATCCACAAACATAAAAATACATTTCATTAAAGCATAATATCATTAAAAATTGAATCATAAATAAGGCATAAAAATAGGTACTTTTTAAGTGGATCAAATTCCCCCAAACTTAAACGTTACTTGTCCTCAAGTAACCCTTTTTATTACATAAAATGTATAACATCTGGAATGAAGTTTAAATATTTAAGATTCTTTGTAATTTTTGGTTTTATAAATGCTTTAGCAAATCATTAACTAAATTTCACTAATTAAGTTTAATTTTAAGAATTTAATGAATATTTAACTTCTAAATCATAAGACTTTCAATTTTTTATTTATTTCAAGCATAATTGTAATTTATCATATTAAGGTTACATAGATAATTTACAAGAAAAAGACTTTCATGAAAATTTTTCTAGTAAAAATATTTGTACATAAAAATTAAGTTAAAAAATATAATTAGTTGTCTTCCTATAAGATAATTCATGTGAAGCCAATTTTTTATTAGGCTTTCCTCAGGCTTGTCCTCACATTTTTTTTTTGCTCTTTTCTTCTTTTTTTTCTTTCTTTTTTTTTGGGTTCTTTTTAAAGATATTTTTCAATCCTCCATTTTTTTTTTAAATTTGTGAGGATTACTATATTTGGATAGCCTGTTAATGATTTTAAACTTCACTATCCTTAACTTATATTTAAAAACTTATACATTTTCACTTAATAAATATGGCATTCTTAATAAGTATTTTTCAAAAACTATTTCAATCTTTTCTTTTTCAAATAATAATCTTGATTCCTTAGTATTTCAAAACACAATTCTCTTTACTATAAATAGAAAAATTTTTAATCTTACTATTCTTTAAGTTAAATAATTCTATTCTTAAAATCAATCAAAATTATTGAAATTTTAGTTAACTTTACTAAATTATTTAAAAATTCAAAAATTTAAGTAATCTTAAATAAATTTCTCATTCCTTATGTTATGTTAATATTTTTAAAGAAAATATTAGTACATTAAGGACAAATAATATTTAAATTTTAAAAGAATTTTCCCTTCCCCCAAACTTCAGTTTTGGTATAAACATGAATTATGAAAATTTCTAAAGTATGAGAGAAAGAATAGCATATATATTTTTTTCCAGGTATTTTTCTAGGTATATAAAAAATAATCAAGAAAGGAAAATTTTATTTCTACACATGCTTTTTATGAATATAAAGTAATGTTTTAAGCATTTATAGAAAAAAATTTTAGTAAACAGGATCAATTTCTACAAAAAAATCATATATTTTTATTTATTGATTTATTTTTATAATAATAGTTTTAAACTAAAATAACTAAACAGATGTTCTGATCACTATACTAACACAAAAATAAAACATCTCATAACAGAAATAAACTTCAACAATCCAACAATCATTAGTACATCAATAAGTGTCGTAGAACAGTGCATCAAACATTAAAACAAATAAATCATCACACAAATGCAAAACTAACACAAAATATAACATAAACAACACAAATACACAATCCTAAAAATCTAATCATCACTAGCAGTCTCCTCATCCTCATCATCATCAAAGGAAAAGTCTACATTCTTGTTTTGAATATCAAATGGTGAGAATCTAGAGCAGGTCGGGAACTGGACTAAATGGTCACCCTTCAAGAATCTAACAAGAGAATCAGAATACTCAGCATCATAATCACTCTTCCTTTGGGTGTACTCAGAAAGATGATCCAATTTCAAATCTATAGTATCGACTCTACACTGGGTCAAAAGTAACATATTTTGCTGCTCAATAAATTTCTCATGCATATTCTCCCAAAAACTCGATGGTGGCTCAGCAGTAGAAGTAGAAGGTCCAGAAGTAGAAGGTCTACCAGAAGTAGGTAATGAACTAGATGGTGCGGTAGAACTCCTACCTCGGAGTCGATCATAAAAACTGACACTTTCTCGTCCAATGGGCTTTGTAGTCTTGAGCTTTTCCTTTGAAAGCTCAGCAAAAACTCAAGCATCCTTGCACAGAGAATAAATTAAATATGGGAATCCCAGTCCCACAGAAGTACTAGAATGAGCAGTGGCCTCTACAGAATCATAAATAATACTCCCAACATCAATTGGCTTCCTCTCCTGTATGCAGTAGTTGAGGATAGCTCTGTCCTTGATAACCTCACTCAAATGGTTGGATGGAAGGAGGCGAGCAGAAATAAAGTAATGCCATGCCTTAGAAACACCATTTAGCTTAGAAGATGAAAAATTTACCCATTTTTTGTTCTGGATCTTCCAAGCTCCAGTACCATATGTCAAGTACGCAATAATCATCTCTAAATCTCCCTCAGATGGAGATAATCCAGAATAATAGCACTCGATGTTTGGTGGCAGGTGATGCACGGGACTTATATTGCAAGAATTTATGAACTCAAATTTATATATTTTTAATTATTTTGATAAGTCCAAGCATTCAACGCAAGTGTACGTATTGTATTAAGTAGAACAGGGCTCTAATGGAGTCCTGGTTATCAATCCCACAGGGAAGTTCGAAGTTTTAAGAAAGCGATCCTAAGATAAGTAAAATGGCACTAAGAATCCTATATTTAAATAACACTTAAAGTTTAACACAAACTCCTACTAACACTATGCAGAAAACAGTAACAGTTAACTAAATTACAAATACTTATAACAACTTTAAAGATATAATTAACTAATAGACACACTAAATTAAGTTATTGAAAGGTTTTTGATATATAAGAAAAGTATCTTTCCTCTTGCAAGGAGAATATGATGTGTGGATTGATTTGGAACAAATATTTATATTACTGTGCCAAATAGGAGCATAGATGATTCTTTACCCTTAAAAGAGTACCCCATCTTCTAAGTAGAAAAGAACATTGACATATTCTAATTTTAGTCACTAACTGTAAGGCTAGGCTGGGAGTATAATGATTCTCACTTAGGAGCTCCCACTCACCCTTCAGCCGAAGGCTAACCTTTGATATTTAGTAACTAATCTTAGAACCAATTTGGGGATTTCAGCCTGTCACCCTGAAATCTCCACATTGAAGTTCATCAAAACACATTTCCCTAATTATTTACACTCAATTCCCATGAACTACGCAATTCATCCATGGAATTTGAATGGATATTTTATTATTGTTGTAGCACATTAAATCTTTTCAAACATAATGTTCAACAACAAATTTTAACATTTTAATTGGCCAGATCGAAAGTAAATTAAGTTCTAAATGAAAAACCATCACAATTTCTTCATCACATTAAAATCACATCAAATCCACATTAATCCATCATTACATCTCTTATGCAAGAAGAAAGACAAGGAAACTACTCAGAATTCACGGAGAAGATATAATAAAACATGGATTTTATATATAAAAGAAAAGTCATACAAACCACAAAAGAAAATACAACTTATCTCTTTCTCTTCCCCTATGCAATTCCCTTGAAGTTCCTTTGAATCATCTTCTCTTCTTCTTTACAACACTTGATTCTCTCTTTAGAATGGAAAGGAAAAAAAGCAATCTCTCACTTTACATCTTCTCCTCCCCTCCTTAGAGAAAAATCCCTCTCAAATCCTCTCTCTAAACTCTCTACTCCTAAACCCTAACTCTTCACTCTCACTAAAACTACTCTAAAACCACTGAAGAAGCAAACCATTTTCGTCCAAAAATAGTTACTTGTAAGATAGGGACAAATTCCCAAGAGTTTCCATAGGCATCTCTTCAAAAAGTCGCCAAAACTCTTCAAATTTGAATTGAACCGACTTGGGCGCCGACGGAGCTCTATCATGCCAATTAATTGTGTCTCTATGGATTTGGATTCTGGCGCTGGCGGAGCCAGAATACTTTTTCCACCATTTTGCTCCTTTTTGCTCCTTTTTTCTCCGGATTCATTCTTTTTTTCTTTTTTTCACTCCAATCACCTAAAATCATCATACCTGAAATAAATCATGAAAAATACATTTCTTTAAAGTGCAATATCACCAAAAATGGGTAAAATTAGATAACAAAAACTGTATATATTTTCAATGCATCAGAATCTGCTAAACTTAAACTATTACTTGTCCTCAAGTAATTCTTTTACTGCATAAAATATAACTTTAGGCAATGTACTTTTCAATTTTAAGAGACTAAAATTTTTCATTCAAAATAATATAGTGGTTAGATTTTCAGAAAAAGTTTAGTAACTCAGGTCAACATGACAGGTATAAGAATATTCAGTAATTAAGTCTAAGAGTTATAGTCTTCTATTTATTTCAAGACGAACCATAATTTGTTATATTAAGAGTGCTTTAAAAGACTACGTGAAAAAGGAGTTCATGCAAACTGCAATAGAATGTAGGCTAGTACTTTAAAAATAAATTCAGAAATGAAATCAAGCTCTCCCTTTAAGGTGATTCAAGTGAAGGTAATTTTTGATTAGGCATCTCCTCAAGCTTCTCCTCATAAATATTTTTCTTTTCTTTTCTTTTCTCTTTTTTTTTTCTTTTTATTTTTGGGATTGTTTTTCAATTTTGATTTCATTTCTCTTTTTCTCTTTTTTTTCCGAGGATTACTATATCTCGATAGTCTTAATGATTTTGAACTTCACTCTCCTCTTTCTAAAGTTCAAACTTAAGTCACCTCCTTACTTTATAGTTAAGTACAAGCTTTATTATTCATCATAAAGTCACAATCTCTTCTTAACACATAATACTTTAAGTCCCTTAATATTTCAAAAATACAGTTTTCTTTACTTTAAATAGTTGATTATAATCAAATCATTTCATACCAAATATCTTGCTTCTATAAAATCAACCTTTATTACTAAAAATTTCCATCCTATCCTTCCATATTCAACTGAAATAAAGAGTTTTAGTTATCTTATAATGAGGTTCAACTGCCAGAAGTTATGCTAATAGTTTTTGAAAATATAGTAAATGAGAAAAAATAAAAGTTTAGCATTTCTCTACCCTCCCCCAAACTTAAATTTTTCAATAAATTTTAAATAGTTGAGAGTAAAAGAAAACTAACTTTTCTGTGCTGGGATTCTGAAATCTTCAACAGCTATATGGTATTAATCAAAATTTACAACTTGCAGGCATGAAACAATTTGTAGCGGTGATATATCAATTTTAAATATTTGCATGGGTAAAGAGAAATTAACATTAAACATCTAAATATCCAACAAAACACTATAACATGAAACAAACTATCACACTACTAATAGTACAACTAACAGTTTTTAATGTTTCAGTACAACATAACAGTTCATCATGAAAAGTAAATAACACTACATCACATAGTACAACACAACAGATAAAGAGCAACAGAAATAAAACAAACAAACAAACTATCTACCAGTCTCCATCACCAGGATCAGCAGCAGGGTCATCAACAGGGTCATCAGCAGGGTCATCAGCAGGGTCAGGTCTATATGGTGTATAGCTGGGGTAAGTAGAAAATATCACATCGGACTCCCTCCTCATAAATCTAACCTGAGAATCATAATAAGACATATCAAAATCAACTCTCCTCTGCAGATAATCTTCATTCACATCACTTCTCGCCTTAAACATATCCATCCGACTATGGAGTCTATCCACACTAGCACTCTGTAATCTCAGCTACTCGATAATTCAGATAAGGTTGGCGGCTCAGAAGCAGATGGTACATCATAACTCCTAGTAGGAGTATCAGTACTCCTACGCTCAGCTGTGGCTCCCACATGACACTTATAAGTAAGGATAATATTATTTGTAATAGGTCTCAACGGTATAACCACTTCTTTAGAACTACTGAACTCCACTCTAGACTAAACACAGAGGGCACAAACTAAAGCAGGATGTCATATTCCTCCATTGGTCTCACCTTTAGCAATCATCTGAATATTCTTGTAAATAACATCTCCAATATCGATCTTTTTCATCTTTTGTATACAATAGTTCAGAATCACTCTATCTCTAGTAACTTCACTGTGGTGATTAGATGGTAATTATCTTGCAGAAATGAAATAATGTCAGACTTTTGAAGCAACATTCAAAGTGGAGGCAGGGAAATTTATCAACTATTTTTTACATACTTTCCATTCTCCTCGCTCGTCAGTCAGAAAAGCAACAACTTCTCTCATATTCTCCCTTTCAGTGTCAAAGTTTTTGTACTCACATACAAATGGTTCCTGAGTCTGATAGAAAGCATTGATGCTCTGAGGAGTAAACTCAACCATCTTTCCTCTAACAAGTACATACTCAGTCTCAGTCCAGGGTACATTAGAATAGAATTCTCTAACAACTCCCATAATAGCATTTGCAGTGAAATAACAAAATCGGTCCCAGTTTCGCTCTGCAATTAATTGTTCCACAGATCAGTTAAGACTATCAAAAGCTCGATCCTGGATACACTTCTTGTTGTGAAGCATAGATTTATAGAGAAATTGGGCTTTGATGTTGACAAACCTCTCCTCATCAAAATATAATTTCTTCTTCCCTCTTGGAGCCATGTGAATTTTGAAAATTTACAAGAAAATTCCAATAAATCCCAAATTCACAATGTAACAACTCCAAACACTATTCTAAGCTAGTAAGAGCAAATTTCATCATGGAAATCTCAAAATCTCTTTAAAACTCCAAAAATTCCACCATTGGCAATGTGAGAGATTTCCATGGTGAAAAGCCAAAAATTTTAACTTAAAGTGAAGCTCTTACCAAGAGATGTGCAAATTTGGTGTCGAATAGACTTGAATACTCCTTAAATCCGAGATCTAGCAAGCCCTAAATCTTCAAAATTGCGAAAATGGAGGAGGAAGATGAAGGAAATGGAAAATTTTTGCGGGTCCCGGGGCAAAAATTGCAAAATAGAGGGTTTTTGACCTTTTCTGGGTTCGGGCACCGGCGGCGCTCGATAGGGCACCAGCGGTGCTCTATTTAAAATAAATGGCCAAACTCTCTGTATTTGGGCGACGGAGGCGCCAGTCCAAAATATTTTATGGGTCAGAAAATTTTTTCATAATTTTAATCATTACGACGTCCACAATAATGTTTAACACTTCAATAAGCATTTACATCATCCCATAAGCAATAATTAACACAATTCTTCACACAAGCAATACACAACAATCTTATATATATAAAATCCAAGTTACATCAAAGACACTAAATATGTTCATTCAAACCAATTATTCTTAGATGTTTAGTGCAGCAAGTACTCTACCATAGGCAAGCACTAAGATCGAAGGACACAATAAAAGTAAACACATCCAAATCCAAGTTCAAAGAAAAGCAAATACTACACAAACCACTAAGCAAAGAAAACTAAACACACAACATACATAAGTAGAATCTATTAATTACTCCACATCAGTTTCAGGACTATCCTCTCCTCTAATGTCTCCAATTGATTGCTGATGCACAAACAAGTTATAGAATGGACGAAATGGAAATTCGTCAGATGATTCTTCAGCAATCACCACATTTTTCTTCATCAGATTGATCAAGCCCATCTCAATTTGACCAGTGTGATCAAATTGCTCTTTCATTTTCCAATCTATATGATCGAATAAATCAGAAATGTTGTTGATTGCATTCATAACATTTCGTACCTCTTTCTCCAATTGTTTGATCTTCTTCAATATTATTCTGGAACCTTTAGGAAAATAGGGTTGAATCGGCTGTGAAGTCTCCGTTGGTTGATTAGCAAGTTAATTCATGTCATATTCATCTCCAACTGTCTGATAGTCATAGGGATTAGTTGGATTAATAGGCCTCCATGGAAGAACTTTTTCCCAACGTTCATAAGGAACTTGTGACTGAATACATAACAGAAATATGGTGGACGGGTGTCCAAGCCCATATTTGGATCCATGCACAATTAATCCTAGTACTGATCTCACAATAATATTACCAATGTCAACCGGCCTTCTAGTTTGAATACAGAAATTTAAAATGGCACTTTCCTTGGTTACATTGCTAATCTTCAATGTCAGTAATAACTTTTTTGAAATAAAGTAATGCCACTGCTTCGATACTGGATTGAGAGATGCAGATTGCAAATTCATGTATCCATTCTCTCTAACCTCCCTTTCTTCATTCTCATCGCATCAGATATCGATAAACATCATTCATATTATCCTTAGTGGTATTGAAATTAGAATAATGGCAAATAGGTACGTTCTCGATCATAAAGAGATCGTTGATTTGTGCTGGAGTGAATTGCACAAATCTACCATGCACAAATACGAACCCTTGATTGATCTTGTGAAGATTTGCATAAAAGTCTTTCAAGACTGGAACAATAACGACAGCGGCAGTGTAGCAAAGCACTTCCCAACTTCTCTCTTTAATAATTTCTTCAATTCTAGTTGTAGGATTATCCATACCTCGATTTATGAAGCCTCATTCCTTGATAATCCTTCTTTCCATCATCATTTTGTTGAACAAACGCTGCGCTTCAAAACTTATGAACTTCCTTCGGTTAAAAACACAAAATCATGGGGTTTCAATGGGAAAGGAATCTATAAGATATGAATTGGAATAGGTGGTTTTCGTTTTTCTGGAGTTAAGAAGTCAAAAATGGAGTTTGGGGAGTTATAAGGATGAAGATCCCGCTAAAAACCACCAAAACTTGCATTTTAAAACTTAAAAACCATCAAATAGATTTTGGGTGCTGGTGGAGCTCGATAGGGCACCGGCGGCGCTCAAACAGTCAAGTTCAGTAGGGCAGAAACGATAGGGCGCTAGCGGTGCCAGTGGTAAAAATTTCTCACCGAAATTCGTTTGATCCAAAATATTCCAATATCTGGATTCGATCCATCATTTATCAATTTTTAATTATTTAGGATTAATTAGGATTCAAAATCAACTATCTAAAAAGGGTACAACTACAACAAACAAACAAACACACAACAAAGATACATATGGGTTTCCTCCCATAAAGCGCTTAGATACATAAAGTTCGCATAAATGTTTGGTAATTTTAGAAAAAACTTTAATATATCGCCTGTAAAATCCCGTGTATCCTAAGAAACTTCTCACCTCTCTCACAGTAGTGGGTGGCGGCAATCTCTCAATCACTCTAATTTTAGTAGGGTCGACCTCAATACCATGGTCAGATATTTTATGCCCAAGCACAATTCCTCCTGCAACCATAAATTGACATTTCTCTTAATTTAGAACTAGATTTATTTTCTCACAAAGCTTCAAAAATTTTGCTAAGTTTTCCAGGCAAACTTCAAATGAAGTCCTGAATACAGAGAAATCATCCATAAAAACTTCTATTCCATTATCTATCATACTACTGAAGATAGACATCATACATCTCTGAAATGTTGAAGGTGCATTACACAGTCCAAAAGGCATTCTTCGAAAAGCAAAGGTTCTATAAGGGCTAGTAAATGTTATTTTTTCTTGATCCTCAGGAACAATAGGTATTTGATGGTAACCCGTATATCCATCCAGAAAATAGTAGTACTTATTTCCAGCAAGTCTATATAGCATTTGATCGAGAAAAGGAAGAGGAAAGTGATCTTTTCTGGTGGCGGCATTTAATTTCCTATAATCAATACAAATTTGCCATCCATTAATTTGTCTTGTGGGTATAATTTCATTACATTCATTCACTTCAATAGTTACTCCTCCCTTTTTTCAGTACACAATGTATTGGACTTACCCAAGCACTATCCAAAATAGGATAAATAATTCTATCATCCAGCCATTTTAAAATCTCTTTCTTAACTACTTCTTTCATAATTGGATTCAATCTTCTATGTGGATCAACTCTCGGTTTATGTTCTTCATCTAATAAAAGTTGATGCATATAAATCGGAGGATTAACTCCTTTAATATCCGCCAAAGTCCATCCAAAAGCTTTCTTGTATCTTTTTAAAATTTCCAACAACTTATGTTCTTGATATTCGTTTAGCTCCGAAGATACAATAACATGCAAAGTAGATGATTCTTCTAAAAATATATACTTTAAATGATTAGGGAGAATTTTCATTTCAAGTTCAGGAGGTTTTATGATAGATGGAATTAAGCTTTTATCTCCACCTTCCATAGTGTCTAATATTTCGAATCTCTCTTGAACATACTCCAAATCTTTATTCTCTCATTATCTGAATTTTCTTCATCTTCACTTCCTTCTTCAAACATATTTTTATATTCTTCTTCTTTTTCAAATTTTTTTTCAAAATGATCGTTTCTCAAGTAATCACAGACCTCCATTCTAAAACATTCATTATCTTTTTCCATTGAGGGATACTTCATAGATTTTAAAATATTAAAGGTCACCTCTTGATCATTAACTCTCATACTTAATTCTCCTTTTTGAACATCAATTACCGCTTTTCCAGTAGCAAGGAATGGTCTTCCCAAAATGATTGGAATTTCTTTATCTTCCTCCATATCAAGTTCAATAAAATCCATGGGAAAGATAAATTTATCCACTTTCACTAACACATCTTCCACCACTCCTTTAGGATAAGTAATGGAATGATCGACCAACTGAAGAGTCACAGATGTAGGAGAAATTTCTCCTATTCCCAATCTTTTGAAAGTTGATAAAGGCATAAGATTAATACTCACTCTCAAATCACATAAAGTTTTTTAGAAAATTTTTTTACCTATAGCATACGAAATAGTGCTACTACCAGGGTCTTTAAGTTTTTCCTTAAGCTTCTTCTGAATTATTGCACTACACTCTCCGGTAAGTGCAACAGTTTCATGATTTGTAAACTTTCTTTTCTTTCTCAGAATATCCTTCATAAACTTAGCATAGTCAGACATCTGTTCCAATGCTTTAACAAAAGGAATATTAATCGTTAATTTCTTAAGGATCTCCAAAAATTTTCCAAATTTGTCATATCTGTTTTGTTTCTTTAATCTTTGAGGAAATAGAGGTGGTGGCTTTTCAACAGTTATCTTCATTGGTTCTAGCGGATAATCCAAGTCTGGATAAATCTTTTTGAACCTTTTTTCAATTTCCACCTTCTCCTTTTCTATTTCAACTTCTTTTTTGACTTTAGTTTCGAATTTTTTTCTACTCCTTAATTGAATAGCCTTAAGTTGTTCCTTGTTTTGATCATTGGATTGATCTCCACATAACTTGGAAGTGTTCCAGAAGGTCTATTATTAAGTGCAGTAAAAATATGTCCTAATTGATTTTCAACATTCTTCATAGCAACACTTTGAGCTTGTAATTGATTTCTCATATTCAGAATCATTTCTTTAATAGACAACTTCTTATTCTTAAATTGTGGTTTACTATTGAATCCAAAGGGATAAGATGATCTAAAATTAGAATTTTCTTGATTGTTTGAATTTCCAATTGGATTCATAGAATTGTTAGCCCAATGCTGGTTAACATTAGAATTATTATTATTCCAATTGAAGTTTGGGTGATTCTTTCAACCAAGATTATAATAACTCAAATAAGGATTGTTAGGTCTATTAATTACATTTAAGGTCTCGTAAGGTGTTTGAGATTCTGTTATATGTCCAAATGAATTTTCCTCTAACACTTGAGGTGGTTGAGAATAATTCATTCCATATTGATCTATTTTCTTTGAAAGGGCTGTAATTTAAGAAACTACCATAGTCATCATATCTGAATCATGAACACTAGCTACTCTCTTAAGATTTACCCATTCAAAGGGCCATTGAAAATTATTAGTATTCATTTCTTCAATTAATGTGTATGCTTCATCAATAGTTTTTGACATTATTGTTCCACCAGCAGCAGCACCTATAATAAATCTCAATGATCCCACTAATCCATTAAAAAATGTTTGAACTATTAACCAATCTGGTAAAGTATGATGTGGGCACTTCCTAAGAAGATCTTTAAATCTCTCCCAAGCTTCATATATTGACTCTCCTTCAAACTGACAAAAAGATATAATATCATTTCTTAGTTTAGCAGTCTTTGATGGAGGGAAACATTTTGATAGAAAATTTTGAGATAATTCTCCCCAATTTCTAATAGATCCAGTTGCTAACGAATTTAACCATGCCTTAGCTTTATCCCTTAATGAAAAAGGAAAAAGTCTAAGTTTGACAGCGTCACTAGACACTCCATCATATTTAGAAGTACCAAACAGTTCTAAAAAACTAGTGAGATGTAAATTTGGATCCTCATTAGGTGTTCCAGCAAATTGATTGTTTTGTACCTTTTGGATAATCGCAGATTTAAGTTCAAATGAATTAGCAGCAACATCAGGATTTTGAATAGCTATGTGAATTTCATCTACTGTTGGGTTAGCATAATATCTTAAAGGTCTCAGTAAATTTCCAATTTCATTTCTCTGATTATCTTGAACATTCACCATTTAGCAAGGATTTTCAGTTTGTTTTTGTTGTTTTCTAATTTTTCTATTAGTATACTCTAACTCCGAATCGTAAGGCACTAAACATATAGATCCGCTACTACGCATATACAAACACAAATAATCTAATAAAGATGAACAATCACACAATTACACACTACTAAATAAAGGTTTTCTTCTTTTTGTTTACTACTATATTATTAATAAATACCTTCCTACTTACTTCTTAATTAGTTACTTTTCTTTCTTAACTCTATTACCTTCCCCGGCAACGAAGCTAAAAACTTGATGCACGGGACTTATATTGCAAGAATTTATAAACTCAAATTTATATATTTTTAATGATTTTGATATATCCAAGCATTCAATGCAAGTATACATATCGTATCAAGTAATACAGGGCTCTAATGCAGTTCTGGTTATCGATCCCACATGGAAGTTCAAAGTTTTAAGAAAGCGATCCTAAGATAAGTAAGATGGCACTAAGAATCCTATACACTTAAAGTTTAACACAAACTCCTGCTAACAGTATGCAGATAACAGTAACAATTAACTAAACTACAAATACTTCTAATAACTTTACAGACATAATTAACTAATAGACATACAAAATTAAGTTTTTGAAAGGTTTTTTATATATAAGAAAAGTATGTTTCCTCTTGCAAGGAGAATATGATGTGTGGATTGATATGGAATAAATATTTATATTATTGTGCCAAATAGGAGCATAGATGATTCTTTACCCTTAAAAGAGTACCCCCTCTTCTAAGTAGAAAAGAACATTGACATATTCTAAGTTTAGTCACTAACACTAAAGCTAGGCTGGGAGGATACCGGCTCTCACTCACCCTTCACCCGAAGGCTAACATTTAATATTTAGTTACTAATCTTAGAACCAATTGAGGGATTTCAGCCTGTCACCCTGAAATCTCTACATTGAAGTCCACCAAAACACATTTCCCTAATTATTTGCACTCAATTCCCATGAACTACGCGATTCATCCATGGAAATTGAATGGATCTTTCATTATTGTTGTAGGACATTAAATCTTTTCAAACTTAATGTTCAACAACATATTTTAACATTTCAATTGGCCAGATCGAAAGTAAATTAAGTTCTAAATGAAAAACCATCACAATTTCTTCATCACATTAAAAGCACATCAAATCCACATCAATCCATCATCACATCTCTTATGCAAGAAGAACAACAAGGAAACTACTCAGAATTCATGGAGAATATATAATAAAACATGGATTTTATATATAAAAGAAAAGTCATACAAAACACAAAAGAAAATACAACTTATCTCTTTCTCTTCCCTTAGGCAATTCCCTTGAAGTTCCTTTGAATCATCTTCTCTTCTTCTTTAAAACACTTGAGGCTCTCTTTAGAATGGAATGAAAGAAGCAATCTCTCACTTTACCTCTTCTCCTCCCCTCCTTAGAGAAAAATCCCTCTCAAATCCTCACTCTACACTCTCTACTCCTAAACCCTAACACTTCACTCTCACTAAAACTACTCTAAAACCACTGAAGAAGCACACCATTTTCGTCCAAAAAATAGTTACTTATAAGATAGGGATAAATTCCCAAGAGTTTCCATAGGCATCCCTTCAAAAAGTCGCCAAAAAGCTTCAAATTTGAATTGAACAGACTTCGGGCGCCGGCGGCTCTCTGTCGTGCCAATTAATTCTGTGCTCTCTGGATTTGGGCACCAGCGGCGCCAAAATACTTTTTCCACCATTTTGCTCTTTTTTTCTTCGGATTCATTCCTATTTGCTTCTTTTCACTCCAATCACCTAAAATCATCATACCTGCAACAAATCATGAAAAATACCTTTCTTTAAAGTGCAATATCACAAAAAATGGGTAAAATTAGATAGAAAAAATCATATATATTTTCAGTGCATTAGCAAGCCGTAGAAAATGTTGATTCTCTCTAGAGTAAATCCTACTCCAACTCCTCTCACGAAGATCTCAAAATCTTAGGCATCCAAGAAATTTGCATAAAAAACCCTGACGATAGGGATAACAACAACAACAACAGTGAAGTAACAGAATCGTTGCCAGTTCTGTGCAACGATCGTATCTTGAATCCTTCCAACAGGATTGTAAAAACTCCTCTCTGAGATAAACTTTCTTGTCGTAGCAAAATTGTTGTAACGAAAATGTACTGCATCAGTGGCAAACTTGCTATGATCAAAATTTTCTCGTTCCTTCCCTCGCTTAGATTTTGAGCCATCTAAACGTAAGAGAAAGAAAATGCAAAATAAATTAAAGGATCAAAAGAACAAGCTTATATAAGCTTTTCAAACTTGAAAGAGGCTAAAAATCCATGGATTAAACTCTAAAAATCAAATTTTTCTCAAAATTTCGGTTCTCTTCAAAGAGAGAAAAATCCATAGTGAAACTTGAAAATAAATAGTTTAGAAGGTAGATCTAACCTCGAGATGAAGAAATTGAGTGATTCCAAGCTCAAAAACTCAAAAAATCGGCCTCAAAATAGGATCCCTAGGTATATTTTTTCGTGAAAAAGGGAGGAAGAAGAAGCTCAAGCGCTAAAAATGGCGTCGGTGGGTTTAAAATCCCAATTCTCGCGGTGCTTAGGCGTCGAGTTCTGGTACCTAGACACCAGACTCGCCTTTATAAAAATCAATTTAAAAATTATCTTTTCCACCAAAACTTTTCAAATTCGACTTCTAATTACTCATATAAGAGTATTACTCCAATTTCTAACTCGCAAACATTTCCACAATCAATTAAAATGTTAAATTAGATCCACATTTCAAACACAAGATATAATCAAACTCTTCAAGTCCATTTCATATTTTTCATTCCAAGCTCAATAAATTCCAGAAAAAGACTATAACAAGGTTCATCATTTTATAAATAACACAAACAACACATATTCAAAGCAATTTCTCAATCCAACAACACACTTTGAACAAATAAAGTAAACACACAAACTAGATATTTGACACACTAGAACATGACTCAATCACACTTAAAACACATTAAAGATCTATTTATCACCGAACTTTAAATTTCCATCCCTCTCACAATGAAGTTCGCTAGGCCTGCATGGATAGAAAACCAACGCCCTTAGAAATTCCAAAGCCGTCTTCTCATTAATCTACTTGCTCTTTGCATACATCACTACTTAAGAACCTTGATATGCCGCCATGTGATCGAATTGAAGTTTCTTCTGCCATTTCAAATGCTCAATTTGATGATACATCTCATGCAGATGATTTCCAATGCTTAGCAATTCCGCCTCAATCTTATCCAAACGAGTAAACACTTTTTCCAAACATACAACAATAAATCCATTGAAATAAGGTTGAGGATCTTTAGAAGACTTATCTCTTATTGTATTTATGGATTGGGGATGAAGATAGGGCAATTTATAAGAAGAATTCGTGTGAAAAACTGAAGATTTTTTGTTTTTGCACGAACAGTAACTGGGGCGCCTAGGCGCTAGATTCTGGCGCCTTGGCGCCGAATAATCGATATACATGGTTATTCTAGCGCTTAGGCACCAAGTTTGGGCTCCTAGGCGCCGGAACCATGTTCGAATCCATTTCGCCTATCGTCAAATTAACAAAGTTTCGGTCTTAAAATAGGTCAATTAAAAGGGTATGATAAACACACAAACATCGATTAAGATAAATTCAAATCACACACAATCACAATGATAATATATGGGTTGCCTCCCACAAAGTGCTTGGTTTAACGTCATCATCTTGACCTAATCAGTTGTATTAATCGGGTAGACTCAGTTTGTAAGCCTCCTTGTAATTCGGTTTCAATTTTCCCATATAAGGCTTCAATCTTAATCCGTTAACTTTAAATATTTTTCCAGTCTTGGGATCTTTAATATCCATAGCTCCATAAGGGTATACTTGCTCAATAATAAATGATCCCATCCATTTAGATCTTAATTTTCCAGTAAAAAGTCTTAAACGAGTATTAAATAATAATAATTCTTGTCCAGGCTCAAATATTTTTCTTGAAATCTTTTTATCATGCAATTTCTTCATTCTTTCCTTATAAATTTTTGCATTTTCATAGGACCCATTTCTTATCTCTTCCATTTCATTCAGTTGTAACAATCGTTTCTCTCCTACATCATTCAAATTATAATTGAACTCCTTTATCGCCCAGTAAGCTTTATGTTCCAGTTCAACAGGTAAGTGACAATGTTTATCATAAACTAACCGACAGGGTGACATTCCGATAGGTGTCTTATAAGCTGTTCAATAAGCCCATAATGTAGTATCAAGTCTATTAACCCAGTCAGTTCTTTTAGGATTAATAGTCTTTTCTAAAATTCTTTTAATTTCTCTGTCTGATACTTCAACCATTCCACTTGTTTGTAGGTGATAAGCAGTTGCAATTCTATGTTTAATTCTGAATTTTTTCAATAATGATTGAATTCTTATGTTTCTGAAATGACTTCCCCCATCTGTGATAATTACCCTCGACATTCCAAATCTTGTAAAAATCATCTTTTTTAAAAATTTCGAAACACTTTTGGAATCACAGTTAGGTAAAGCTACAGCTTCAATCCACTTTGAAGCATAATCAACTGCTAATAAAATATTAATCTTTCCAGATGATGGCATAAAAGGTCTCATAAAGTCTAAACCCCATACATCAAAATTTTCAATTTCTAATATATAGCTTAGAGGCATTTCATCTTTTCTGGATATATTCCCCATTTTTTGACACCGATCATAAGTTTTCACATAATATCCAACATCTTTGAATAATGTAGGCTAATAAAATCAAGAATTTAGAATTTTAAACGCAGTTTTATCCACTCCAAAGTGTCCTCCAAATTCAGAATCATGACATTTTTGAATAATTGTAAAAGTTTCTTCATAAGGTACACATCTTTGAATCACAGAATCTCTGCCTATTTTAAATAAATGAGGATCTTCCCAGATATATGATTTAGAATCATTCTTGAATTTCTTAATATATTTGTTATTCAATCTGTACGGTAAAATATTGCAAATCAAATAGTTAACTATATCTGCATACCAAGGCGTTTGTAATCCATGAATAACATATAACTGTTCATCAGGGAATTTCTCATTTATGTTTTCTTCAGTAATCTTCTTATTATTATTTTTATTTCTTGATAAATGATCAACAATTTGGTTGTCAGCTCCTTTTCTGTCCACTATTTGAAAATCAAATTCTTGTAAAAGTATAACCCATCTTATCAATCTAGGTTTAGCATCATTTTTAGACATTAAATACTTAATAGTAGAATGATCAGTATGTACGATACATTTGGTTCTAAGAAGATAAGGTCTAAATTTATCAAAGGCATATACTATTGCTAAGAGCTCTTTCTCAGTAGTAGTGTAATTTATTTGAGTTTCATTAAGAGTTTTGCTAGCATAATATATAACTTTGAAAATTTTCTCATATTTTTGTCTCAATACAGCTCCAATTGCATAATCACTTGCATCACACATTAATTCAAAAGGTTTATTCCAATCAGGTGCAGTGATTAATTTTTCTTTTAAAATATTGAAAGCATTCATACAATTTTCATTAAATTCAAATTTAGCTTCTTTTTCTAATAAATGACAAAGAGGTTTAGAAATCTTAGAAAAATCCTTTATATATCTTCTATAAAATCCAGCATTACCTAAAAAACTTCTCACATCAGTAACAGTAGTTGGTGGTTGAAGTTCAACAATAATTTTTACTCTTGCCTGATCAACTTCCATCCCTTTTTTGCTAAATTCTATGTCCAAGTACAATTCCTTCTGTGACCATAAATTGACATTTTCCCAGGTTAGAACCAAATTTGTTTCTTCACATCATTTCAGAACTTTTGTTATTTTGTCCAAGCAAGACAGAAAAGAAGTTCCAAATACTAAAAAATGTCCATAAATACTTCAATTCCTTTATCAATTAAATCACAAAATATTGACATCATACATCTCTGAAACGTTGTAGGTGCATTACATAGGCCGAAAGGCATTCTTCTAAAAGCAAATGTTCCATAAGGACTTGTAAATGTTGTTTTCTCTTGGTCCCCAGGAGCAATAGGTAATTGATGATAAACATAATATACATCCAAAAAACAGAAATATGAGTGTCCAGTTAATTTATCCAGCATCTGATCCAAGAAAGGTAAAGGAAAATGATCCTTTCTAGTGGCGTTGTTTAATTTTTGATAATCAATGCAAATTCGCCAGCCAGTAACTTGTCCTGTATGGATTAATTCATTTTTATCATTAACAATGACATTTACTCCTCCTTTTTTCGGAACACAATGAATAGGACTTACCCATTGACTATTCGAAATAGGATAAATAATTCCAACATCTAACCATTTTAAAATCTCTTTTTTAACAACCTCTTTCATAATTGGGTTCAATCTTCTTTGAGAATCAATACTAGGTTTACAATTTTCTTTCATTAAAATCCTACGCATACAAATTGAAGGGCTTATTCCTCTTATATCTGCAATAGTCCAACCAAAAGCTTTCTTATAATTCTTCAGAACTCTTATTAACTTTTCATCTTGATCTTTGCTTAGTACTGAAGATATAATAATAGGTAAAGTTAATGAATTTCTAAGAAATGCATACTTTAAATGTGCAGGTAACATTTTTAATTCCAGTTCGAGGGCTTTTTCAATTGAGGGTAAAAGTATATCATTTTTAGTTGTGTCTAAAATTTCCCAATTATCATGAATATAATGAGTTTCTTCAGATAAATTTTCTTCATTCACTTCTTTAATTTCTTTAGTTAATGACTCATTATATATCACAGATTCATTATTTTTTTCTTCAGAAATCACTTTACATTTTTCTTGATAATGCTTTTCAATTATATAATCAAAAATATACATTCGATAGCATTTTTCTTTGTCAGGATACCACATTGATTTCAGAACATTAAATGTTATCTCTTGATCATTAACTCTGATCATTAATTTTTTTTTGCACATCAATCATAGCACGTCCGGTAGCTAGAAAGGTCTCTCTAAAATAATAGGTATCTCTTTATCTTCTTCCATATCCAATACAATGAAATCTACAGGAAAAATAAATTTATCCACCTTAACAAGAACATCCTCTATAACTCCTTTAGGATAAGTAATAGATCGATCAGCTAACTGAAGGGTTACATTGGTGGGAGAAATCTCTCCTAAATCAAACCTTCGAAAGATAGAAAATGGCATTAGATTAATACTTGCTCCTAAATCACATTAGGCTTTTCAAGAAATTTTTCTCCAATAGCACATGGAATAGTGAAACATCCAGAATCTTTAAGTTTCTGAGGTAGTTTCTTTTGAATTATTGCACTACATTCTTCACTTAATACAATAGTTTCATAAGCTTCAAATTTCCTTTTCTTACTTAAAATACCCTTAATAAATTTTGCATAGCTCGGCATCTTTTCTAAAGCTTCAGCAAAAGGAATGTTGGTAAGTTTCTTAAAAATTTCAAAGAATTTAGAAAATTGATGTTCAAGCTTATGATGTTTTAGTCTTTGAGGAAACGGTGGTGGTGGTCTTTCAACTTCCACTTCAATAGGAATTACAGTCTAATCTTTACTTGGAGAAAGAGTTTTTTTAGGTTTTTCAATCTCTTCAACCTCTCTCTTTTTCATTTTCATTCTAAATTTTCTCTTTGAATTCCTTTCCACTTCTAAGTTGTACAACTTTTGCTTGTTCATGGTCTTTTCTTGTTTCTTTTAGATTAATTTCGACGTTGCTAGACAGTGTTCCTTGAGGTCTGTAATTAATTAAATTAGCAATTTGTCCTATCTGATTCTTAATATTTCGAATAGCAGTGTTTTGACTTTATAACTGATTACTTAGTCGCAAGATCAATTCTTCTAAAGATAACATTTTCAGCTAATTGTTAAAATCAGGTGGATAAGTTGGTCTAAAGTTTGAATTTCCTTGATTGTTCCAATTTTCGGTTGGATTAACTTGATTATTACTCCATTGTTGATGTCCATTATTCCAATTAAAATTAGGGTGATATTTTCGGCTTCGATTATAATAATTCGAATAAGGGTTATTAGTTTTACTAGCAATAGCTTACAAAGTCTCCATTGTTTGAGAATTATCAATATTTGCAAAATTATCATTACTTACATGCGACACGTTAATAGTAAAATTATCTAATTTCTTAGATATCGTAGCCACTTGTGAAGCTAAAATAGAAAATGCTTCATTATCTTGTATACTTGCCACTCTTTTAGGATTAACTCTTTTAGAAGGCCATTGAAAATTATTAGTCATTTCTTTAATTAAAGTATAAGCTTCATCAAATGTCTTAGCCATTAAAGAACCATCAGCAGCAGCATCTATAATAAATCTAAGTGATCCAATAAGTCCGTTATAAAATGTCTGAATAATTAACCAATCTGGTAAAGCATGATGAAGACATTTTCTTAATAGTTCTTTAAATCTTTCCTATGCTTCATAAATTGTCTCTCCATCAAATTGCATAAATGAAGTAATATCATTCCTTAACTTTGAATTTTTTGAACCATTTGAATAATAGAAGGTTTAAGCTCAAAAGAATTAGCATCTACAGCAGGCATTTGAATATTAATACGAAGTTCATCAACTATAGGGTTTGCATAATCCCTTAATGTTTTATAAACATTTTGTTCATTAATTTCTATTGGATTTTGATTATTGTTATGTAAGTTAGTCATTTCCTGATATTTTTGAGTTTACTTTCCTTCTCTAATTCTATTAACAGTTTTTTCTAATTCAGAATCAAAATGTAATAATTCTTCAAATCCAGATCTACGCATTAAAAAACTTGAATAAAATAAAATCTTTTAGATATTTTTTTATTTTTGTAAATATTTTTGTATTTTTTTAATTATATTTTAAAGAAAAAAAGTGTAAAATATTTTTAATTTAAAAAATCTAAAAATTGTCTTTCTTAATTTCTTTTATCTTCTTTTCTATCTTCCCAGCCACAGCGCCAATAACTTGATACCGTGCGAATTTTACGAGAATCTTTATATGCAAGAATTATAAATTTATATTTAAATATTTATAATAATTTCGTAAAGTCTCAAGTTCAAATGCAAGTATACGTATCATTTCAAGTAATACATGGCTCTAATGGAGTCCTGGTTATCGATCCCACTGGGAATTAATAGAAAATGAATTGAAAAATTTATTAGATTTTCAAATTAAAAGTAATTATAATTTTTATTTCTTTACAAAATTTAGATTTTAAGTTTAATAAAATTTCTACTAAATGTAAGTAAGCAATAATAAAGTAAAGGTTAATACAAGTATAAATAAAACAACTTTCTCCTTTTCAACTAATCCAAGATTTTTCAGAATAATTATCATTTGTGGAGAACTTGATATTATGGTATTGCGCCAAATAGAATCATTCCTATTCTTTACCTTCGCTTGATAGACTAGAACGGTTCAGGATGTATTATTAGTAGAATGGGTTAATCTAGGCTCACACTTATAGATGTCCAAGGGTGGCTATGGTCGGCCCTACTAGTGACCCGTTCCCTTTCTATAAACCAAATTATTAGAATTTAGTCTATCACTTTAAAAACTAATCAATTCTACACTCAATAAACAATATCTCCCTATTTATTTGCACTTCACCTTGAATGACCCGCTCAAGGCCTTCGATTACCCAAAGATTCATGTGATATCTACTAGTTAAGAACTCATCTCCGGATAGGTCTCAGTATTCTTCAACATATTTTAACAATTCAAATGGCCAGTTTAAAAAGTAAATTAAGATCAGGTATTAATATCATCGCAATAATTTTAAATATTTTAAGTTAAGTTCTCCAACAAAATCAAATTATCTTATTATCTATTCATAGTTGAAAGGAAAGCTCAGAACACATTGAATTCACACAACAAAACATATTTATAAAACTTTGAACCAGGTTACAAATAATTATCTGGAATCAAGTGATCCTTTGACTCCTGCTAACTCCAATGCAAAGTACAAGACTTCAACAGCAACAACACTTATAAACTTACACTTACTACTCATGGAATTGAGTAGATAAACTCACTAAATACTCAAGAAGAAAATATGGTGGCTCTCTAAATCTATCTCCAGATGTTGGAGATCTAGGGGGGTAGATGGATGTAGAGAGAGGGCCCTTTTTCTGTAAAAATTTCTCTTATTTATAGAGCTCTGAAAATGGCCAGGGGTTGCTTAAAGCACCTCTTCAAAATTCGTCCTAATTCAATGAATCTTCTAGAAAGTAATTGTGGCGCCTAGGTGCCGGGATCTGACGCCTAGGTGCCGGAATCTGGCGCCTATGTGCCGGGATCTGGCGCCTAGGTGTCGGGATCTGGTGCCTAGGCGCCGGAGTCTGTGACCAAGTATTCACACCTCTTCGCTTTGGATCGAACCTCTTCACAATTAAAACCGTTTTCATGTGTCCAAATGCATTGTATCACATGTCCTATATATTAGGAGTAACTTCCATTCTTCTAGAAGGTCTGATAACCGCTTAATACCATCAAAATAACTGCCCAAAGTTGTCAAAAATCTTATCTACTTCAGTATCAAACTGGCACTTAGGCGCCGGATTCTGACGCCTAGTCGGCAGACCAATAATTTTGGTAACTTTGCTTTTTAGCTCTATTTTTGCTCCTTTTTACTCCTTTTTCCTTCTTAAACTCTTTTTTCATTACCAACACCAAAAAACATAAAAATACCTTTCATTAAAGCATAATATCCTTAAAAATTGAATCATAAATAAGGCATAAAAATAGGTACTTTTTAAGTGGATCACTTACCACGTAGCCTGCTGACTATGCCTGTGGTTTTGGTAATGTTTTGTTTTTGACTCCATCTCAACCGTCCGTCCAATACATGCGAAAATGGATGACATCCATTCATCATCCTCGATCATCCTAACCCGAGAACCTTCTGCGTTATAATATCTCGCTTGATACTCAATCAAATCACATGGGGCTTGTTTTCATCTGAGTGAGATGAACCTATATATACGGTTAAATACATATGAAATGCAACTTCTCTTCATTAAGTTCCAAACCAAAGCAAAATTTAGAAATTTTGGGTTATACCTTTTGCCAAGAGGCTAGGCCTTGATTGGGTTTGTTCCTGAGCTTCGTCTTGAGTCCAAAAAAACCCTCCAAGTGTTGGTTTGAGCTATGGTTGGGCCTACGTATGTGTTAACCACACTTTTATTGAGGTCTAGTCTTTCTTTAGAATAGCCTAGTGTCTAGCCATAGAACTTTCCTGGTGACAATCTTAGAGGACTAGCAATGAAACTTTTATCCCATAGAAATTCAAAACACTTCCTTGCTTCACTAGGAGTTTTAAAATGCTTAAAGTCTACCCTCTAAGTGCTAAGAAGGACGAGACCAAGCATTAGGAAGCCCATAAGGAGTTCCCTATAGGATGGTCAAGCCTTAGGACTTACCCTGGGAGGTCTGCTCTGGGAGAGGCTCACACACACACTTGCACATTACACTCACACACAACCTCACAAACCTAAACTAAACATACTTATTTTCCCTACATTTGATCTCCTACTATTTTGGAAACTTATGTGGGTGGTTTCCCAAAGCTTTTGGCTAGTACCAGCACATGGAGGATCTAAATGGGGAATTCTCTTAGTCCATGGCTCAGATAGATTATCATTCTCATTCAACCTCAATTTTGCCAAAAATTCCAACATTTGACACCTTAACCTTAAAATCCACTAAATTACCAAATTGTCCCCAAACCCTAAATTTCTCCTAAAATTTCCAAAATTACCCAAAATTCCCAAACTCCTTCAAAATTTATTCTAAAATATTCCTCACCATTAAAATTACCCAAATTTATCAAATTCCCAAAATAGCCTCAAAATCGCCAAAATTATCAAATTACTCCTCCTAGCTAAAAAATTCCCAAAACCCTCCAAATATTCCCAATTTTATTTTGAATCACCACATTCACCCAATTTGACTAAAAGCCCCAAATTATCCTTTAAGGTCCAAAATGCCCAAATCACCCCTAATGTCCACCAAATTCACTTCAATCCTCCCCAATTTCAATTCTAACCTCAAATCGACAATGCCTAATCTCATTCTAAACCACATCCAAGTCCAATTTGACCCAATTTCAAGCCAAATTTCAATCCAAACTAAAAATCCACAATTTTGACCATATGACCTAAATCCCCCAAATTAAACCCCTTAGCCAAGGTATTTTCCCAAAATTTAATTCCTAACTCTTCATAACATTCCTACAAAACAAATTGATCCACCAATTGACCCGAATTTAAGTTTAAAAAATCCCTAAATTTGCCCCAAATGTGTCATATGCCCAAAGTAATCCAAATTTAATGCCCCAATCCTAAAATTGACACCCAATTAATGTTTGGAAATCTTCATGACATTCCCCTACACCATTTAGACCAATAAATTGAGACATAACCCCACTCTAGCCTAACCTAAACCCAAACCCAAGCTAACACACATGTCCTAAAGTTGACCAAATGACTAAATCTCACCAAATCCACCTCCCAAACCAATTCAAAATCACTCCAATCCTTTCCAAAATCTTTATGACAACCATAGACATCTTCTTGCTCAATCAATTGGACTCAACCCAAGCTCAAATACAAGCTACCCTAAAATTGACCCAAGTTATCTTAAATTGAACCCATGAGCCAATGTGACCTAACCTAGCCCAATGTGACCAAACCAAAGTTACCATAGCCAACCTTTGGACCCTAGGAACCACTCTAGGTCCACCGAGCCCAACCTACATGAGCCATGGACCAAGGATCCCATGATTTAGGGGATTTGTTTCCTTAAATGTATAAACAAAAGAGAGCTTTGCCAAAATACATCTCTCATCCAATTAAATGTCTGGCTCACTTGAACACTCGCTCACCCAACCTCTGGACACCCTTCTCTAGCCTGGCCGGCTGGCGCAATTAGCTAGAGCACTTCAAAACCGAGAACCACCCATCTAAATCAAAAACCAATTGAGCCCACTATCGGCATATTTTTAAGTTATGTGTTGTATTTTTGAAAAGGGGTTGCCTACAGAAATTGTCGGCGAAATTTAAATTTTAAACTTAATTTAAATAAACATAATTTAGAAAGTAGCATTTTGAAAATAATTTTAAGTTTGAAAATTTTAAGATATGAAATTAAACCGATCTCACATCCCAAATAGTTTATATAAACAAGCACCGCATCACAAACCGTATATCTATTCTGAAGAATAGATACACTTCTTGATGATAGGGCTCGGTTAAATAAACTAGAAGATTTGTGACATCCATTTGGTCTGCGAACCAATTTTATAAGCCGCCAAGTTCCCCTATTTAATATAAAGAAATTAAACAGGGTTTATATTACTCAGGTTTTTAAAGTTCCCTATAAGAGCGAGCCCCTATAGTTAATTACATCTTAAATGACGGGAATCATTTAAGAAAACTCTCGATAATGATTAGTGGTTTTGCTCTCAAGAATTTCAAAGTTTAAGTTTTTCAAAGGATTGAATTTTGGAATTTCAATAGGGAATGGATCAAATTTGGAATAGTTAATTTCAGGAGTTCAAAGGAAGAAGTAGGAGAAGCTGAGGATCCAAGAAGAATCTTGGCAACTTCTCAAACTATACTATTGTTTGGCTTCAATTTGGGAGTTTATTTAATGTTGCAATCCTGCCAATTTTATTTATTTAGGTCTTATAACATGATTATACAAATGCCTAACGAAGAGTTGAGGATTTATGTTGCACTAGGAAAACTACCTCGAAATTCTATGGCTTGGTTATTTAATGCTAAAGAAGGGTTTAGCAGAAGTAGACACAAGTTTTGCTGGTGACGATGGTCGTGCTGCCCACCATGCTCCGAGCTCCTTATTGTTGCAGAGGTCTAGTTTTAGAAGTCATTAATCAGGAGATGAGAGAAGTATTTTGGTTTAGAGAAAAACATAAAATTCAAATGTCTTTAATGTTTTAATTAAAATAAATCTTAAAGTTATTTAAACATAACCGATTAAGATCCCACGGTTCCGTCATCCCGACACTGTTATTTTCATTGAATTCACTTAGTTCAGATGAATTTGCTAAACTCAACTGAATGAGTTCCACACTTTCATTTAGACCGTGGGAAATCCCGTTAGCAACACGTGGGTTACATCATTCGAGGTATTCCCGATCATTCAACAAGACATTTTAATTTAGTTACAATTGTAGTTTTGTTGTTCTGTTTGTGATTAAATTTTCAGTTGTTTTATATTTTGGAATATGGTGGCGGTGAATTATATCTTGCAATGACTTTTAATTTAGTTTTGGTTTCAATTCACGGACTATCCTAAAGGTATTAGTTTTCATGCAATAGTTTTATTTATCATGCAAGAAAAGTAAAGCGCAATGCTTGTAAGTAAATTGCAATAAAGTAAACTCACGAGTAAAATAAAAGCGTACCTGGAGGGTCTTCCCATCATCCCAAGCTGCACTTGAAACACATGTTATAGCATTTAAACATATTTTGCAAGAAATACCTAGGTAAAGCTAAGGGAAAGGGTTTTGGTTGTCTACAAAATTCCTAATCCTATAACTAGTCATCTCCTATGAGGTCTAGGTTCTTGGTTTGGTTTAAGGATGATTTTCTTCATCAAAGAACAATTAAATTCAGTTTTTCTTCTAAAACATCACGTCATATTGAGGAAGTGCTTAGGACGGGTCCTAAACATTTTTTCAATATTTCTGGGATTGTTTTGAGTCCGAGTAAATTTAGTTGCACAGGTGAATTAATCATCCAGGAGTTTAGTTAAATTTTTTTCTTGCTCAGTGAACTTAGGTATTTGATTACCTGATGATTGAAGTGACATCTCACTTAAAACTCTATTTAAGAGTTATAATAATTAAAGCCTTTACGGGCAAGTTGGTTTACTGAGAATTTTAATCATTTTTAATTTAAAGTTTGAATTAATGGTCTAAAGTGATTTAATTTAATAATGTGGTTTTAATTGATAATCTTAAGTTTGAAATAGTGTTCAATTTTTTTTAGATTTAATTCTTAATGACTTCATTTAGGTTTGTTGTCAAATGATTTTAATTCAATTTGATTTAAATTTAATTTAATTTAATTTAATTTTAATTTAATTTTAAATTTAATTTAATTTAATTTTAAATTTAATTTAATTTAAAATTAAATTAAATTTTAAATTTTAATTTAATTTTAAATTTAATTTAATTTAAAATTAAATCCAGGAGTTTAGTTAAACTTTGTTTTTTGCTCAGTGAACTTAGGTATTTAATTACATGATGAATGAAGTGACATCTCACTTAAAACTCTATTTAAGAGTTATAATAATTAAAGCCTTTACGGGCAAGTTGGTTTATTGAGAATTTTAATCATTTTTAATTTAAAGTTTGAATTAATGGTCTAAAGTGATTTAATTTAATAATGAGGTTTTAATTGATAATCTTAAGTTTGAAATAGTGTTCAAATTATTTTAGATTTAATTCTTAATGATTTCATTTAGGTTTGTTGTTAAATAATTTTAATTTAATTTAATTTTAATTTAATTTAATTTTAATTTAATTTTAAATTTAATTTAATTTTAATTTTAATTTTTAATTCAATTTAATTTTAATTTAATTTAACTTAATTTAATTTTATTTAATTTTTGATTTAATTTAATTTAATTTTAATTTTAATTTAATTTAATTTGAATTTGAATTTAATTTAATTTTAATTGAATTTAATTTTAATTGGATTTAATTTAATTTAAATTTTTATTTTAATTTTAATTGTTAGTTTTAGTTTAACTTTAACTTTAATTTGATTTTAATTTAATTTGTTTTAATTTAATTTCCAATATTTTAATTTTAATTTAATTTAATTTTAGCTTTAATTTTTAATTTGGATTATTATTTTAATTTTTAATTAAGAATTAAATATTGTTAAAGTGACTTATTTAGGGATTTTTAAGTTAAAGAATAAATATCCTCCTAATAATATCCCTATTTTAATGATCCAAATTTAAATATATTCTTTCCAAAATTTAAATTATTTAATTAATTAAAGTTTCATTTTGATATTTTCAAAGTGTTTAATGGGTTTCTATCCCTTAATTTCCCTAAGTTTCAATCATCCAAGAGAAAGTTAAAATCAAATATTTTACCCCCCCATTTTGATTAAACCTAAAGTTTTAATTAAGGGTTAAAATTCTTAATTACTTTTATGCCCTTTTAAGCTTATTTATTTCATAACTCACTAAATTGAGCTCAAATGAATTTGAAATTTTTTATGTCACCTCACTCACATGTCAATTAAGACATTAGAGGAGAAAATGTGATTTTTCTGCATTTAATTTATTTATATAATTATTTTTAATGAAAAATAGGGATTTTTAAGGAAAATTCAACAACATGACCAAGGAAAGGTTACTGTCCTTAAGAAAATTATGGGATGTTCTTAATGACTAGAGGACCACTTGGACCTATTTTGGTGATTTTTTGAGTTATATTTTATTTATTATAATTATTTTGAGTTTTGGAGTATTAATTAATTATGAAATAAAATTAAAGTTGAAAAATGGATTTTTTATTTTTCTTAAATCCCTTTGACCTCAAGGAGTCCAGAGAAACAAATTTTATAATTTTCTAATTTTTTTTATTTATTAGAATTATTTTAGTGAAGAGGACTGAAAATTCATTTTTAATATTAAAAATTACATTAAGCCTTTAAAATTCAATATCTTATCCTAGGGACTTGGGAAAAATATTTGGTTTGTTCCTAAATGATTAGGAGTCAAAATGTGACATTTTCATGATTTTTAATATTTTTGTGATTTTTATTATTTTTTAATTATTAAAATACTAAAATATGGTGGAAAATCAACATTTTTGAAAAATTCAGGGAATGTTCCCAAGATCAGAGGCTTCAAAAGCCCTATGGTCTGATGCCATGGTGAATTGTCTATGCAAATGAAGAATCAAAATACTGAAAACAGTAAATAAATTATTAAAAATAAAATACCCATCCAATTAACTTGATTTCTTTTTCACATTATTCTCCTCGTTCATTCGAGCAAGAGGGTATTTTTATTTTATTTTTGTGATTTTTCTATGCAAAGATATGAATTTTTGAAGTTTAGGGAATTTAAATAATTCAAAAATACCCTATTTATCTACTTATCCGACTCGGCGCCAGCGCAACATCGGCAGCTCCGAAAGCCCACGCAGCGCATTCCCATTCGACGCCGCCATCTGACTCAGAGCTCCAGGGGCCAGCGATTCACGTAACATTCCCTGATCCGGCGTAATCTGAACCGTCCGCTCGATACACGCGCGATCCAATGGCTTCTGGTCATCGTCTACGACTGGTGTGCACCCGTGACCGTCCACACTAAAACCCTAAGATCTTACTCGATTCTCAATGGATTTTTGTGTTCTTGTGCTCTATGGATTCGTTTTGAAGATACAAACACATCCATACAGTTTATAGGCTATGAATTTAACTTAAACAAAATGGAGAATCACTGAAAGCTTGGGAGGAAGAGTGAGTTCATACCTTTGCTCAGAGAAGTGAAGCTTCAATCTGAGAGTTGTGTCACCTTCGATTGGGTCCAAGCAAGCTCCAGATGAAGTCTCTGGCTCTGGGGAATTGTCTAGGCTTTGGATTGAAAACTTGGGCTTTTGAAATGGTCTTGAGTCGGCTTTTAAAGTGATTTAGGGAAGTGGGCTCTTGGATTTTAGGATGGGCTTTTGGATGAAAATTTTGTGAAGGACCATGTCAAATAAATGTTGTAATTGGTTTAGGGATGTTTCATGAATGGTTTTGAATCAATTTGGTGTGATTTGGAGTAGAATTAGGTTGAATTTGGGCTTCTTAGTTAAAGGGGCCAAAGTGGGTCAAATTGGGCTAGCTTAGGTTAAGGTTGGGCTAAAGTTGGATTTGATGTAAAATTAATGTTGAGAAATGTTTATGGGAGTGTTACAAAGATTTTTCAACTTTGATTGGGCTTTGATTTTTGGATTTGGGCCCATTTGGGTTAGGTTTGGGCTTAGGTCAATTTAAGAGGTTTTGGTTTTGGGTTAGTTTTGGGAGGGGTTTAGATTCAAATTTGGGGCAAATAAAGTTAGTGTTTTATTTGTGGGGATGTTAGGAAGGTTTTAGAAAAGATTTGGGGCCAATTGGGGTTGAGTTGGGTTGACATTGGGTTCACTTGGGTTTAAAATGGGTCACATTGGGGGTTTTGATAAAAGTGGGGTAAATTGGAAAAATTGGCCTATAGTGTAGTTGAACAAAATGAAATTAGGATTATTTGGGATTTTTTAGAATTTTTTGGGAATTTTCTGAATTTTTGGATTTTTGGGCTAAGAAGGGCATTTTGGGTGTTTGGAGGGTATTGGGGGTACTTTTTGGAATTTTCGATATTTTTGGTTATGGATGATCAATTTGAGTGGGGGTAAATGTTCAGGATTGATCTTTAGGAATTTTGCGTAATTTAGGTGGTTTTGTAAATTTTGGGTAGTTTCAAGGGCTTTTGGTAGGTTTAGTAGGTCCGGGGCCCCGGGGGTCAAAAATTGAAATTTTGGGAAAATGAAGATTGATCAAATTTGAGTAGGATGGAATCACTTTGGTTGAGCCATGAAGCCATATTAAGCCCATATGAGCCATGAGAGGACTCATTTGAGGCATTCATTATGTTGTTCCTAACCCTCTTAGCCAGGGGCTTAGGGGTTAAGGACCATCCATGTGAATTACCTACATGAGTCAGGAAGTCAAGTTGGGTGAGAGTGTGGTCTTAGGACTTAGAATGTGTGTGAGAGTGTAGTGTATGTGCAAGTCAACCCTCACCAGACCAGGCCATTCAGGGTATTCCTAAGGCCAAAAAGTCCTACAGGGAACTCATTTTTAAACCTCCACATTTGATTTCAACCCTCTAAGTGATTAGGGGTCTACCATCAAGCTTGTGGGGTTTTCAAGGAGTTAAGAAGTAGTTTGAATTTCTAAAGGGTGGGTTCCATTTCTAGTCCTCTAAGATTAGTCAAAGTAAAAGCCTAAGGCTAGATCCTAAGTACTAAAGAGAGACGCAAATGACCTCATCAAAAATGAGGTCAACAAATGGACCCCCAATAGGTGTGGTGTGCTAACCAAGTACACCGCGCGTATTGACGTTGACCAAAGAAATCAACAAAACCAATACAGATGTCTAAGTGACACACTTAGAACAGAGTAGAAGAATTTCCGCTAGGGAGCATCAGGTATATTTCCAAGACCGGAGATTCCTGAACTCTCGCTGAGGAATGGAAAAGGAGGTGAACTCCAAATCACAAGATATGGGGAATTTGATTTAGATTTCATTTTACTTTTAAATTTCAAGTTTTAATGTGTGAGTTTGGATTTTGATTTGTTCTGAGTCTCAATTTCGATTGAAGTTTAATTTAAAATCGATTTAAGGAAATTTTGAATTTGAAAATTGGATTTGAAATGAGAATTGAAACCTGGGATTCAACCTCGGGATTGCGAAGAGAACTGGAATTTAGGTACTAGCCTCGGGGTGAGAATTAGAGTTTAAGTATCGACGGAAAAAGGGTGAGAATCAGAATTTAAGTACTGATCTTGAGAGAGTGAGATTTGGAATTTAAGTATTAAATCTGAAAGAGAATCGAAATTTAGATATCGATCTCGGATGAGAGTCGAAATTTGGGTACCGACCTCGAAGAAAGAGAACTGGAATTTAGGTACCAGTCTCAGAAATTTAGAATTGAAATTTAGGTATCAATTCGAAAGAGTATCGAAATTTAGGTATCGATCTCGAATTAGAGTCAGAATTTAGGTACCGACCTCGAAGGAAGAGAAATGGAATTTAGGTACCAGTCTCGGAATTTAAAATTGAAATTTAGGTATCAATTCGAAAGAGAATCGAAATTTAGGTATCGATCTTGAATGAGAGTCTGAATTTAGGTACCGACCTCGAAGGAAGAGAACTGAAATTTAGGTACCTGTCTCAGAATTTAGAATTGAAATTTAGGTATCAATTCGAAAGAGAATCGAAATTTAGGTATCGATCTCGAATGAGATTCGGAATTTAGGTACCGACCTCGAAGGAAGAGAACTGGAATTTAGGTACCAGTCTCGAAATTTAGAATTGAAATTTAGGTATCAATTCGAAAGATAATTAAAATTTAGGTATCGATCTCGAATGAGAGTCAGAATTTAGGTATCGACCTTGAAATGAGAACTGGAATTTAGGTGCCAGTCTCGAAAGTTGAGAATTGAATTTTAGGTATCAATTCGAAAGAGAATCGAAATTTAGGTATCGATCTCGGAAATAGAGTCAGAATTTAGGTGTCGACCTCGAAATGAGAATCAGAATTTAGGTACCGACCTCGAGATGAGAACTGGAATTTAGGTACCAGTCTCGAAAGTTTGAAAGAGGACTAGAAGTTAGGCTCTAGCCTCGAGGAGAACTGGAAGTTAGGCTCCAGTCTCGAAGATTTATTTGTATGAAGAGGGACCCAGTCTCATGCCATCAGAACCAAATCGAACAAAGTTCGTGCCTCCGTGTCAATAGAACTAGTCGATCCTCTAACACACAGAAGAAAGAGAATTGAAAGGATCTGGTAAGTGTACCAAGCTGAAAAGACTTGACTTAGCAATAAGTCAAGGAAAATATTCAAATTTAGAGAGAGTGTCAAACAGATTTCGATGGAGGAAAGAACTGAAAGGTTCGAATCAGAGGATTCAGATCGGAATTCAATTTGAGATTTAGATTTGTTTTGTTTGTCCTTTAACGATCCCATTTTTTTATTTTTTTATTTTTTTTATTTTGTTGTTTATTTAGTGTTCATGTGAATTTTGAAGTTCATTTTAATATTCAAATTTTTTAGGAAAAGTTCTCATTTATTTTCTTTTCTTTTCTGTTCTTCGTTCAAAGTTCATTTAACTCTAATGGCGTTTTCCAGTCAATTTGCACAAAAAGAGGTGAGGGCAAAATATGACGTAGTCGTTTTCATTCCAACTTGCTGAAAGTACATCATACAACTTGATCTAGTCATGATGATATTTTCCTCAGAAATTTAATGTCTCATACAATCCATGTAAATCCAAAACGGATTGTGTCAGATTCTTGTTGATCCATCCAAAAGCGTCTGTCAAAAATCCATGTCTGAATAGTAAGAAACATGGGCCATAACGTCACCTTCCAAGCCATCCCTGGCAGGAATGTCGCATGGATGTGCATTGGAGGTGTGCTATTTCCCATGTAACTCACAGCTCGTAGGTCCGGAGACTCTCAATTCGGATCCGGTTGAAAGTGGTAAGGTATTTTTACGTCGTCCATTCTTCTAAAAGTAACTGAGATCCTCTCCACAGGCACTCCTGGAATGCAATGCTTAGCAAGGTCTGCTCCGTTTCCATTTAAAACTAGGATGGAACCTGCCGGTAGTGGTATCTCCACAGGCCCTCGGAACTCACCGGGGCCTGCAATCCGGAGGTCATATCCGAACATGATGTTGCACTAGCTGAGGAATGACACTGTGCAAAATGGTCTGACAAAGTCGTGATGGTCTATATGCGGCGGTATGCAGTCGCCTTCCTTGTAGATGTTGATAATGCGGTCATTGGGTATGCGATACGCGAGCAGTACCCTCCATGTTATCATCCTTTTCACCATTCTCTTGATGACTCTTGGCATTGGATCCACCTCACCGCGACGGAGTATCCCTGGCGGATTTCCTTTTCTGTCTGTGGCAAAATTGTAGCAACATCCGCATTGGATTGTAACTCTTCCCTTTCCGGCATCCATCTTCGGGGTTCTGAATATGTCTTTTCTCTCAGGCGGCCAGCTCGACCCATTTTCTGCAATTCGAGGATGCGATCTACAATTTGTTGTTGCTCGTAGCTCGAGAAAACATATGCATGCAGCTCGAGGCCTTCCAAGATGTTGACCCTCTTGTTTTCAATTCTTTCAAAGTATTCAAAGGTTTTCTTCTCGACTAGCTGCATTATCTTCAGCTCATATTCCGAGATTATCTGAAGTCCTCGGTGTCTAGTAACATACTGCGAGATGTATGGCTCAACCCCAGCACGTTCTTCTGCATGTCTCGGCTCCTCGGGGATAGTCTCCGTAGGGACATCCTCCGGTGTTGCTCTCGCAATAAGACTCTTCGGATCCGGTACATATGCTAGGCGTCGAGGTACCGACTCTATCTTTGCTTTTCTCGGTATTTCTTCTATTTTTTTCGACCTTCTTGGAATTGACTTTCTTCTTTCTAGTTCCTGACGAACCGGTCTCCTTAGAGCATTTGCACTAACAGTATCCCTTTGTCTGTCCATGTTGACCTTCTGCTAACTTGGTCAACATTTTGCGAATGCGACGATTTTTATTTCTTCGTTGGGTAGCAGTGAGAGTAGCTCTCCTTACCCCTTGAATTTTTGCGGGTGTGGAGCTGACAAGCCTACCCTCTGTTGTGGCAACCATGGACTTAACTTTCTTATCTTCTCTGGTTGCATGCGCGGCGTTTGCTTTTCTTTTCTTGTTCTTTGGATTGGTGGCTCGAGCCCCCATTTTCATCATCTGTACAGTTGTGAAGTTCTTCTCGATCAGCTGGGATCCAATCATTTTCTTTGTATTGTAAGTCGGCCGGTGTGAAGTCTGAGTCAATCTCTATCACTGCTCCATCCCTCACCCTCTTTTCATCAAGTGCTAGACTCACGCCATTTCTAAACTTTAGAACTAACTACCAGTTCGACATGTCCCTGTAAAAAAAATAAGGAAAGGATCAAGGGTTGTACTAAGAACAAGAACAATAAGAAAAAAACACTTAAAAATTCTTATTCACTTCTTTTAAATTTATAGAAAGTAGGAAAAGATGAGAAAATATCAGGAATGAATGGATTTAAAAGGAAAGATTGACATTTTATTATTATGATTTCCCATGTTTTCTTTTTAACATTTTCGTTGATGAGATTTTTTTTTATCATCCATTTTATTTTGTTTAGGGTTTGGACCCAGTCACAAAGTGATCACTTCACCTGTGTTTCTCGGGATAAGATTCTATTTTAGAGGCCACCCTTCGAAACATCAGGTTGTGTAATACTTCTTTAAGTACCGTCCATTAATTGGAAGCATGGGTTGTTCTCCACGGCAATTCACCAGTTGGTAGAAACCTCCTGAGTAGACTGTCTCGACCACGAACGACCATTCCCATGTTGGTTCAAATTTACCTCCTATCTTGCGATTTGCAAGAATAGGTCTTCTGAGAACAAGAACTAAGTCACCGACTTTGAAAGTTCTTGGGCGGACTAGTTTATCATGGGCACGGATCATCTTGGCTTGATACGGTTCCAAATTCTATCGTGCGGAAAGTCGTTTCCCTTCCAAGCTTTCCAATTCTTCCGGTCGTAGTACGGCATTTTCTTCGTGGTGATCTTTTACGCAATTGCAATTCGGAGTGATGGAAGCTGAACTTCCAGGGGCAAGACGGCCTCGGACCCGTACACTAAAGCGTAAGGCGTAGACTGAGTAGGAGTCCTAAAAGTCATCCTGTAGGCCCATAAGGCTTCTAACAACTTCTCGTGCCAATTTCTCTTGTTGTCGTCCAAAGTTTTCTTTAAAATTTGAACGAGAGTTTTATTAAAAGCCTCGGCCAAGCCGTTCGCTCTTGGGTAGTAGATCGTCGAGTATCATCAATTGATCCCGTGTCTTCTGACAAAATTATTGATCTTTGTACTTTTGAATGCAGACCCATTATCTGAAATGATCCTACGCGGTACCCCAAAACAGTAAACGACTTGATTCTTGAAGAACTGTAGCACGTGGTGTGCCTTCACTTCTCTGAGTGGTATAGCTTCTGCTCCTTTAGTGAAGTAGTCTTTAGCTGCAAGAATGAAGCGATGTCCTTCTGAAGAAGGCGGTTCTATCGGACCCACTATATATGTGCCTTAACACTTAAATGGCCATAACGCGATTGTCGGATGTAGCACATTTGGAGGTTGGTGTAGAACCACTCCGTGCACTTAGCACTGGTGACAACTTTTGGCAACTTTCATACAGTCGGTCATCATTGAAGGCCAGTAGTACCCTAGTCTTTTAATCTTCATTTTCATTTTCGGACCCGACTGATGAGCGCCATAAAGTCCTGAATGCACTTCTTTGACAATTTCACGAGCCTCGGACCCGCTCAGGCAACTTAGCCACATCTAATCAAAAGACCTTCTGTATAATGTATTGTTTATTAATGTGTAAGACAGAGTTCTTTTCTTGATTTGATGGGCTAACGACTTATCGTCGAGCGGGTTTCATGTACGCAAGTAGTACTGTAATGGCTACCGCCAATCTTCTGTATTTTTTGTCACTGCTACAATTGTTTCTTCTGCTTTTCTTTCTGATTTGTGTATTGTATCCATGTCGAGCTATGATAGGACCTGTCGTCCTTGAACTGCCACTTCAACTGACTCACCCTGCAAGCAGGCAAACTCCTTTGCAAGGCGGGCTAACACATCGGCGAGAGTGTTTTCTTTTCTGGAAATCTTGTAGATCGTTACATTCGGAATTTATTCCAACAACTGCATGGCATACTGAAAGTACTGCTCGAGTCTTGGCTTTAAAATTATGTACTGTCCGACGATCTGTTGAATGATCAACTAAGAATCCTCGTAGATGTTGATGTCCGTTAATCCCATCTGAATAGTTAATTCTAATCCAATTATAAGGGCTTCGTATTCTGCCTCGTTGTTTGTACACGGTTCTGTTAAGTGGTAGGAGTATCTTAACATCCCCTGTTCCAGTGTTATAAAGATTAGTCCGATTCCTGCCTTACCGGGCACTATCGTTTGCAATTCTTTATTCTTCTGTGCTGAGGACGCATAATCGAATTATAGTTTCCAACGTCGATCATCGGGGTTTTCTAGGTTCATTATCTGCTCGTCAGGAAAATCGTCGTCAAGAGGCGAATCTGCCGGTAAAGGGTGTGCTGCAAGGAAGTCTGCTAGGACTTGTCCCTTTACGGCGCGAAGAGGAACGAAAGTTATGTCAAATTGCAATAGTATCATCGACCACCGACAAGTACGCCGGAGAGCGTCGGTGGGGTCATCGAGTATTGCAACGGATTAACTCTCAAAATAAGGTTGACCTTATGAGAAAGCATGTAATGCACGAGCTTTTGAGCGGCAAAGATCGGGGCCAAACAATGCTTCTCGATCGGAGGATACTTTACTTTCATCAGAATAAGACGACGGCTTAAGTAGTAGAGAGCATTTTCTTTTCCCTCGTCATTGACCTGGGCTAGCAGGGCTCCAAGGGAGTCGTCTAAAGCTGCGGTATAAAGTATCAACAATCTACCTGAGACTGGGGTTGCTAAGACAGGAGGTGTCATTAAGTATTGTTTGATGTCATCAAAGGCATGTTGACATTTGGAGTCCCAAGTAAACTTGGCATCCTTCTTAACCAAAGCCGAAAAAGGCTGGCACCTTCCTGACAAATTCGATATAAAACATCGAAGATATGCCAACTTTCCTTGAAAGGATCGTAGTTGTTTCAAGGTTTTAGGAGGTGGCATTCCTAAGATAGCTTCAATCTTTTCCGGATCAATTTCAATCTCGCGATTTCGGACAATAAATCCTAAGAATTTACCTGAGGTGGCGCCGAAGGCGCATTTTAAGGGATTCATCTTAAGGTTAAATTGTCTTTCTCGCTGATCACAGAAAAATATTTTAAGAAATTCATACCTATTTTTTATGAAATTGCACTTTAAAGAAAGGTATTTTCTTTATTTTATTGCAAGAATGAAGATTTATAAGTGATGGAAGCAAAAAACATGAAATGGAGCGAATTTGGATTAAAAAGGAAGAAATTCATGCAAAATGAACTAAGCCACCGACGGCGAGATCGGACCCGCCGAAGGCGAGATTATAAAGAAAATTTCTAAAGGATTTATAACTACCTTGCCGACAGCGAGCCCGAGCCCGCCGACAGCGAGATAGCGCGGTTTGAAGACCTTCTAGAAGCCCGCTGGCAGTGTCAGTCGTTTCTCACCGACAGGCGAGACCGTACTGAAATGCCGGATACATTGAACTCGGATGCTTTTGAAGAGGTGCTTAAGTACCCCTTGGACCTTTGTCTACCTCATGTAAATAGAGGACAAATTTTAGTATGTGGTGTGTCTATTTTAGGAGTCTTAGAGTATTTTATTAGTGTGCTTTTGAGTCTAAGTTGAAGTTTAGTGTGAGTAAGTGTAAGTAGTGAGTTAAGAAGTGTCTTGTACTTAGAAGGAAAAGTCGAAAGGAACTTGAGAGTACGCAGGGAGGAAATTGAGATAAGTATCTTTGTTTATTGTTGTTAACTTTAAATAAAATCCATGCTTTGTTTAATTCCCATGCATTATGAGTAGTTTTCTTAGTCTTTCTCCTTGTTTATGAAATTATGTGAATTGATGAAATTAAGTAGAAGTGTCTAATATATTAAAATAAATTGTGATAATCTTTTACTTAAAACTTAATTTACTTTCAATCTGGCCAATTGAATTGTTAAAATATGTTGAATTATCAACTATAGTAAAGATTACATCCAATATTCAGGGAAGTCAAAAGCCTTGGAAGTAGGATGCAAATAAATAGGGCAATATTATTTATCGGACATAGAATTGGACATTTTAGTGTGACAGACTAAAATATTCAATTTGGTCCTATTGTTTCAGAGCTGAAGTGTAGATGTTAGCCCTCAGGCGAGGGGAATGTGGGAGCTACGAAGTGGCGGTCGGTATCCTCCCGACCTAGCCGCAGATTCGATAGTCGAGCATAAGACTAGTCAATGTTCTTTGCACCTGGACCAAAGGGTAAAGAATTGGAATGCTCCTATTTGTCACAATACAATAAAAAATCTATTTGAATTCATCATTCACTTAAGTTTCTAAAAACAAGGGGAAAGATACTTTTTCTTAAATCTTTAAATCAACTTTATTTAAAGCATTAGTTTACTTTAGATCGCTTTTATTAAGTATTCTAAATTCCGTATACTATATTAGTAAATCCTTTAAATTTAGATTCGTTACAAATCTAGTAAAACTTCCCTGTGGGATCGATAACCGAGGACTCCACTAGAGCCTGTATTACTTGATACGATACGTATACTTGCGTAGAATCCACATTATACATTCAATCATAAAATTAAATATATATTAAGCAGAATCAAGTTTTTGGTGTCGTTGCTATTTTTGTAAACTTTAAAAAGTGGGTCAAGTTTTTGGCTCCGTTGCTTGGGAGTTTAGAAATTATTTACTAGAGTAACGGACTATTTTAAAATTTATTTTACAAAATTGTATGCATAAATTTGGAAATGAAAATTTAATACCTTACAATTCAGAATTAGAGCGTACAATTAAAAGAATTAAAAAACAAAAAAAAATTATAAATTTAACATAAATGGCGAATATTCCTAAAAATGAAAATATCAATCAACAGAGACCATTAAGAGATTATGCCAACCCTACATTAGATGAAATTCATTTAACTATTCAAAATCACGATGTAGTTGCTTAACTCATTTGAACTTAAACACAGTAATTATCCTAATGTTACAAAACAATCAATTTAGTGGTTCACTTACTGAAGATCCTAATTTACATCTTGCTAGTTTTTTAGAACTATGTGCTACTTTCAAATATGAAGGAGTATCTAACGATGTTATTAAACTTAGACTTTTTCCTATTTCTTTAAGGGATAAGGCTAAAATGTGGTTAAATTCGTTAGCACCTGGATCTATTAAAACTTGGTGAGAGTAATCACAAAAATTTCTATCCAAATATTTTCCACCATCTAAAACTGCTATGCTTAGAAATGATATAACTTCATTTAATCAGTTTGATGGAGAATCAATATATGAAGCTTGGGAGAGATTTAAAGAACTTCTTAGGAAATACCCACATCATGCGTTACCAGATTGGTTAATTATTCAAACTTTCTATAATGGATTAGTAGGATCTCTTAGATCAATCATCGATGTTATTCTTTGGAGGATCATTAATGTCAAAACCATTTGATGAAGCCTATGCACTAATCGAAGAAATGGCTACCAATACTTTTCAATAGCTCTGTGATAGAATGAATCCGAAAAAGATAGCCAGTATTCATGAAAATAATGCAATATCTATGTTAGCTTCGCAAATCCCTGCTATATCTAAAAAATTAGATCATTTTGGAATGAATTACTCTCCAACTATATTAGAAGAAAACTCATTTGGACAACATATAGAATCTCAACATTCATATGAAACTATGAATGCTATTAATAACATACCCAATAATCCTTATGCGAATTATTATAATCCTGGATGGAAAAATCATCCAAATTTTAATTGGAATAATAATACAACTAATCAACCATGGATGAACAACATAACACAACCATTAGGAAATCCCTCGACCGAGGAAATTCTAACTATAAACCTAGTTATCCACCGGATTTAATAATAATAACCCTCGATTTAAAGATAAGAAATTATCTATAGAAGAATTAATATCAAATATGGGTCAACATTTACAAAATCAAGGAAATCAATTACAAAATCAAGGAAATCAATTACAAATACAAGGAAACCAATTACAAAATCAAGGAACGGCTATTAAAAATATTGAAACTCAACTTGGACATATCGCTACTGCGCTTAATAATAGAATACCGGAACATTTCCTAGTAATGTGGAAATAAATCCTAAAGACAAAGGAAAGGAACAAATTAAAGCGATACAATTACGAAGTGGAAAAGAATTAGAACCTCGAATTCGGAAAGGACTTGAAAGTCAAAAAGAGGAAGTGGAAATCGAAAAGGAAAAGAATCAACAAGATCCGAACTTAGAAAATCCTTTAATACCAATGAAAATTTACGTTGAAAAACCTCCACCACCATTTCCTCAACGACTAAATCAACATTAAAAAGATAAACGGTTTGCTAAATTCCTTAAAATTCGAAGAAATTAACAATAAATATTCCTTTCGTAGAAGCTTTAGAACAGATGCAAAACTATGTAAAATTCATGAAAGATATTTTAAATAAAAAAAAAATTACTGATAATGAAACGGTCGCACTTAGTGAAGAGTGTAGTGCTATTATTCAGAAAAAGCTTCTTGAAAAATTAAAAGATCCTGGTAGTTTCACTATACCCTGCACTATTGGAGAAAAATTCTATGGAAAATCTTTGTGTGACTTAGGAGCAAGCATCAATCTAATGCCTCTATCAATTAAAAAAGTAACTTTTAATATTGCTAAATCAATGAAATATCCTGCGTTAGAAAAAGATGATGAGTGTTTTCGAATGGAAGTACTCGATCATTTACAAAAAGAACATTTTAAGGAATATTATGAAGAAAAATTAGAAAAAGAAAATACTGAATTAATTAAAAAAGCCAATATAAATGAAGAACTAGATTATATTCAAGAGAAATTTGAATTTTTGGATAATATAGAAAACATTGAAAAAAATATAGTTCCATTGATTATTAAACCTCCTGAACTTGAGTTAAAAATGTTACCTAGTCATTTGAAATATGCTTACTTAGATAATTCTTCAACTCTACCAGTTATTATTTCATCTGAATTAATTGAATCTCAAGAACAAAAACTTTTAGATACCTTAAAAAAATATAAGAAAACTTTTGGTTGGACTTTAGCAGATATTAAAGGAATTAGTCCTTCAATCTATATGCACAGAATTATTTTAGATAATGAACATAAACCTAAACTAGATCCTCAAAGGAGATTAAACCTGATAATGAAAGAAGTGGTCAAGAAAGAAATTTTAAAATGGTTAGATAATGGTATTATATATCCTATTTACGACGAGTGCTTAGGTAAGCCCGATTCACTTGTGTGCTAAGAAAGGAGGAGTGACCATAAAAGCTAAAGAAAATAATGATCTTTTCCCTATAAGACAAGTTACTGGATGGCGAATATGTATTGATTATAGAAAATTAAACACAGCCACCAGGAAAGATCACTTCCTTTTACCATTTCTAGACTATATGTTAGATAGATTAGCCGGACATAAGTATTTTTGTTTCTTAGATGGATACACCGGTTATCATCAAATACGAATTGCTCCTGAGGATCAAGAGAAAACTACATTTACTAGTCCTTATGGAACTTTCGCTTTTCAAAGGATGCTTTTTGGATTATGTAATGCACATGTAACATTCCAGAGATGTATGATGTCTATATTTAGTAAATTAATTGATAATGGAATAGAAGTATTTATGGATGATTTCTCTGTATTTGGAACATCATTTTACACATGCTTAAATCATCTTGAAAAAGTACTTGAAGTATGTGAGAAAAACTAATTTAGATCTTAATTGGGAGAAATGTCAATTTATGGTTGCATGCGGCATTGTATTAGGGCGTAAAATTTCGGAAAAAGGCATGGAAGTAGACCCTGCAAAAAATTCAAGTTATAGCTAAATTACCACCTCAAATTACGGTGAAAGGGGTAAGAAGTTTTCTTGGACATGCTGGATTCTACATACGTTATATAAAAGATTTTTCAAAAATTACTAAACCTCTATGCCAACTTCTTGAAAAGGACAAGAAATTTGAATTTACAACTGAATGCTCGAATGCTTTCAAATTATTAAAAGATAAATTAATTACAACACCTATAATAGTTTCACCTAATTGGGAGAAACCATTTGAGCTTATGTGTGATGCTAGTGATTATGCTTATAGGAGCGATTCTTGGGCGAAAGATATGATAAGATTTTCAAAGTTATATATTATGCTTAGTAAAACTCTAAATGATGCTTTGAAATAAATTATACGATTCTTGAAAGAGAATTATTAGCAGTTGTATATGCTTTTAATAAATTTCGGCCTTATCTAATAGGAACTAAATGTATTGTGCATACTGATCACTCTGCTATAAAATATTTAACACAAAAAGAGGATTCTAAACCAAGATTAATTAGATGGATGTTTTTAATGCAAGAATTTGATTTTGAGATCGTTAACAAAAAGGGAACTGATAATCAAATTGCTAATCATTTATCAAGATTAGAATATCATGAATTATACGATATTGATAATGAAATTATAGACGAGTTTTACGATGAACAACTTTATAATATAAATGAGTGGAAAATACCTTGGTATGCTGATATAGTAAATTATATTGTAAGTGACATTTTACCACCTATGTTAACTTTGCAACAACAAAAAAAATTCATTCATGATACTAAAACATACTTTTGGGATGAACCATACTTATATAAGCAATGTAAGGATCTAATTATTAGAAGATGTGTGCCTTATGAAGAAACTGAACCAATTATTCAAAAATGTCATGATTCTGATTTTGAAGAACATTTTGGGATAGATAAAACTGCGTATAAAATTCTACAATCTGGATTCTACTGGCCTACTCTATTTAGAGATGTATACAGATATATAAAAACCTGCGATAAATGCCAAAGAGTAGGAAACATATCAAGAAAAAATGAAATGCCTCTGAATTTTATATTAGAAGTTGAAATTTTTGATGTTTGGGATTAGATTTCATGGGACCTTTTATTCCTTCATTTGGAAACTCATATATATTAGTAGTTGTTGATTATGTTTCCAAATGGATTGAAGCGCAAGCTTTACCTAGGTGTGATGCTAAAAGTGTTTCAAAATTTTTAATGAAAAATATTTTTACTAGATTTGGAATGTTGAGAGTGATTATCACTAACGAAGGAACTCATTTTAGAATAAATATATTCACAAACTAGTAGAAAAATATAATATTATTCATAAGATATCAACTGCTTATCATCCATAAACTAGTGGATTAGCTGAAGTTTCTAATCGAGAGATTAAGCGTATTTTAGAAAAGTCTGTAAACCCTAATAGATTGGACTGGTCTATAAGACTAGACACTACATTATGGGCATACAGGACTGCTTATAAAACTACGATTGGAATGACTCCTTACAGGCTTATATATGAAAAAACTTGTCACTTACCAATTGAATTAGAACATAAAGCATATTGGGCGATTAAAGAATTTAATTTTAATATGAAAGAAGCTGGTGAGAAGAGATTGTTGCAATTAAATGAATTAGAAGAATTAATAAATGAATCATATGATAATGATAGAATTTATAAAGAAAGGATGAAATTATGGCATGATATGAAGATTAATCAGAGAAATTTTGAACCAGGACAAGAAGTTTTACTATATAATACTAGATTGAAATTATTTCCTGGGAAATTGAAATCTCGATGGTTAGGACCTTTCACCATAACTCAAATATTTTCATATGGAACTATAGAAATTGAAGATCCAAAAACAGGACATAGAATTAAGGTAAACAAACATAGATTAAAACCATATTTCGAAAGTAGAAGACCAAATTTTAAAGAGGTTTTAATACTTAGTCGACCTAATTACTAACTGAAATTAGGTCGGGCTGACGACGTTAAACCAAGCGCTTTATGGGAGGTAACCCATAGTAGTCTTTTATTTTAATTATATACAAATTAGTGAGTCTGTAATATTAAAATAAATCTTACTATTCAATTTTTAATTAGATTCATCACAAATTCAAACCTATATGATGAGATCAGAAAATATTCGGACCAGAGCGAAATTAGGCAATTTTACCGAATCTCGCCGACAGTGAGCTCGAGCCCGCCGACAGCAAGATCGTGTGCCATATCTTAAAATCATTTTTATAGCAAGCTCGCCGACAGTAAGAAACTTCCCGCCGACGGTGAGGCAGTTGAAAAATGGGTTTCTTAAGTTTTATGTGCGGTTTTGGACGGTTCTAAAGCCATTTCTTTGTAGAAAACCATCCCAAATTCATTTTTACACTGTTTTCTTCCCTAGAAATGACTAGAGACCATTCCTTTCAATCCAAATTGGCCACCAAACTCTTAGAAACCACAAAAACTAGAGTTTTCAACCGAAGAAAATTCGTCAGTTCGGAGGCGCAGCGTATTTTCAACAAAGTTTTGATGAAGAAGTGACTTATTAAAGAAAGGGGATTTGTCAACAGAGGAGTAGAGAATTCCACCACAAAAATTGAAGAAATGATCGAGCAGCGGCATTGGGAGGTATTTTGCTATACGACATCCATTGTAGTTATTCCTGTAGTTAAAGAGTTTTACTCTAATCTACATGCGATCAACAATGGAAGTGTCTACGTCAGAGGAAGATGGGTAACATTTACTCCTTCAAGGGTAAATGAATTATTTTCTATAGAGAATACCCCTGTCTGTCATTATTCAAACTTTGTTCCTTCAAGATACAATATGAACTAGATTTATAGATACCTCACCGACTAACCTGATGATTGGGAGTTGCGCGAGGACGGGTATGTCAGTTTCTCTTCATCACTTCATACTAAATTATCAAATTAAGTGATCGGAAGATTAATTAGAGCCAAATTGAGGTTGAAAATGATTGAAGAATTTCAAAAATTTAAATTTTTTTGGGAGCTCGCCGACGGCGAGAATTAGCCCGCCGACAGCGAGATAAAAGCCGCTGACAGCGAAAACGATTTCTCCGACGGCGAATTTTTCCTGAAATTTTTGCCTCTGTCAATTAATTAGCTCGCCGACGGTGAGAAAAATCTTGCCGACAGCGAGATTGCAAAATGTCTTATATTTGACCAGTCAACCGACACTATTCATCATCCCTTTCCTCAAAACTTCGAAAAAACCGACCTAGGGCTCATGAGATCTTGGATTTGAAGCGATTTCAACACATTTTGACACCGGATTTCATCTTCCTTGGTAAGAGCTTCACTCCTATGCAAAAATTTTTGATTTTCACCATGAATTTCTTCTACATTGAGGATTTTGGAAAAATGTTGAAATGTGAGGAAAAGACTTGGAAGAAATTCATGGAACTTGATTTAGATTGATTTTAGTAACTATTGGAAGCCATCTTAGTAATATTTAGATATTTAGTTAAGATTTTTGCAAATTTCACAGATCAAAAAATGGCTCCACGACAAAAGAGAAGAATGGATTACGACGAAACTCGTTTTGTGAATGCAAGGGCACAATCAAGATATTTTCACAATATTCGAGCCGTAACATGCATTCGAGGTCGAGTTTTCAAAATTCCTGGAGGAGAAGTTGAGCGAATAATTAAAGAAAGAGGATGGGAAAATTTCTGTTTCATGACCAACAGAGCCGCTGTAGAAGTGGTAAAGGAATTTTATGCGAACCTGACATAGGCTAAAGATGCACCAGTTAAGGTTAGAGGATTTTTTGTGGAATTTAGTGCTGCAAGAATAAAGCTTATTACGAGGTACGAGACACCTACACCAGTGAATATGATACATTTGGAACTATGGAAGGACCACTGGAAGAGGTGATCGACTTTCTCACTGACGGGAAAGGAGTTTGGAAGATAAAGCAGCGAGAACGGGTAAACTTTCCTCTTTCTATGTTAAATGTGTCATCTAATGCCTGGCACTATTTTATTTGTTCTACTTTGTTACCTACTTACCACCATAGTGAGGTAACAAGAGATAGAGCAGTTCTGAATTTTTGTATTCATAACCAAAAAAATATTAATGTGGGAAGTGTAATTTATAAGAATATATTAGCCACCTCAAGAAGTGAAAGTGGAGGAGGACTAGGACATCCTGGTCTTATCTATGCACTCTGCCAATTATCTGGGGTAGAGGCAAGAGATGATGAGGAATGGGTTGAGGCTATGAAACCCATTACTGCGGCTAATATTAAGAAATATGAATCCACGAAGGATGGAGATGCGGGACGAGGAGTTATATGCCATCATCGAGTAGAGATATACCTTCTACTAGTTATGACCCACCTCGTATACCACCCCTACCCTTCGAGATTTGATGAATGAGATGACTTTACGGCGGAAAAGTTTTGAGAAAATAGAAGAAAAACTGGAGCATATAGACCTAAGGATTGGAGGCTTGGAGAGAAGACATGATTATGATAGTGAATATCTCCAGCGACATTCAGAGTACGAAATTGCATATTATGAGGCTGAACGTCGTTATAGGAGAGGAGAGTTAGATGTTGTTTTTCCTGAGTGCCCCCGCTACACACAGTATCAGCCTGCTCAGCCTTCTCAATCTGGAGATCAGGGAGATGATATAGCCTTGGATTTTGATGCGGAAGATTAGAGACTTTGTTTAGTTTGTTTAAATTAATTGTTATTTTGAAAACATTATTGTTTTGTGTGTGATTATTCTGTACTTTCTGTGGACTGTGGATTTGGTGTATTTGTTTGTTTGCTTATGCTGTAATGTTAGACTTTTTATGTGAGTTAAGTTAATTTGCAATTTTTCTTTTAGATAGGATGTTAGTTTTTCTATAATGTGTTGTTTAAGTTTTTGTAAGTTATGAACTTTTAATATGTTTAGATTGTTTTAATATGTTTAAAGTAGGTTAGTTGATTGTATGTATAATAGTAGATTAAGTTTTAATTTGTTTGTGTTTTTATACTTATTTCAAAATCTCTTTACCCAGCACTCTCTTTTAAATACTATATATGTGGAAGAATACTAACAGTACAGGTTCTTTAAATAATGAAAAAGCCTGCAAAAATTTCAAGGAAAAGAAATACCTAAAGCTCAAAGGTACGATGTAAATTCATTGTATATTTTCCTTTTTACCATTTAGAAATAGATAGAAAAATTTATGTTTTGGGGAGGAAAAATACAAATTTAATTATTAAATTGTTCTCAATTTCTATTTTTCAAAAAAAAAATTATTATTATTTGATTTTCTGTAATAATTTTAAATTCAGTAACTTGAATTAATTTATATAATTATTATAGAAAGTTGAATAGAATATTTCTAGAAATCCAAATTAATTTAATATAATAAGATATTTGGTTAAAAGGAATAAGAATATAGTAAACTATTTAAAGTAAGGGAGAACTATATTCTAAAATTGAAATTCTTAAGTATTTAAGTGAAAAAGAAGAGATTGAAACTCAATGAAGTAAAGGCTATGAAATACATATAAGCGAAGAAATATTTTAAGTTTCAAATTTAGGAAGAGAAAAGTTGAAGTTCAAAATTATTAACAGGCTATCCAGATACAGTAATCCTCACTTGAAAAAGAAAAAGAGAAGGATTGAAAATCAATCCAAAAAGAAAAAAAAAAGAAAAAGAAAAAAAGAAAAATATAAGTGAGGAGAAGCTTGAGGAGATGCCTTATCAAAAATTGGCTTCAATGGAATCAACCTAAAGGGTAAAACTCAAATATATTTCTAAACATATATATATGAATTAGTATTTTACTAAATAGTGTTTTCTTGAACTTCTTATCATCTAAATATCTTAAGTAAATTACTCTTTTAAATATAGTCTTTCCTGAAATAAATAGAGAGCTAGAAGCTTAGATCTGATAACTAAATAATCTTATATCTATAAAATTAATTTAATTACTTAAAAATATTTCTATTTAACTTTATTATAGTATTATTTAAATTTAATTCATATTTGATTTGAATTAAAAATTCTATTACAAAAATCATTGTTTTTTTATTTAGTATAAAAATTACTTAAGGACAAGTAATAATTAAGTTTGGGGGATTTTGATCATAGAAAAATATGTTAAGAAATTCATACCTATTTTTTATGAAATTACACTTTAAAGAAAGGTATTTTCTTTATTTTATTGTAGGAATGAAGATTTATAAGTGATGGAAGCAAAAAGCATGAAATGAAGCGAATTTGGATCAAAAAGGAAGAAATTCATGCAAAATGAACTAAGCCGCCGACGGCGAGCTCGAACCCGCCGACGGCAAGATTATAAAGAAAATTTCTGAAGGATTTATAACTACCTTGCCAACAGCGAGCCCGAGCCCGCCGACAGCGAGATAGCTCGGTTTGAAGACCTTCTAGAAGCCCTGCTGACGGCGAGGTTGTTTTTCGCCGACAGCGAGACTGTTCAAAATGCCAGATACATTAAACCTGGACGCTTTTTGAAGAGGTGCTTAAGTACCCCTTGGACCTTTGTCTACCTCTATAAATAGAGGACGAATTTTAGTATGTGGTGTGTCTATTTTAGGAGTCTTAGAGTATTCTATTAGTGTGCTTTTGAGTCTATGTTGAAGTTTAGTGTGAGTAAGTGTAAGTAGTGAGTTAAGAAGTGTGTTGTACTAGAAGGAAAAGTCAAATGAACTTCGAGGAGTACGCAGGGAGGAAATTGAGATAAGTATCTTTGTTTATTGTTGTTAACTTTAAATGAATTCCATGCTTTGTTTAATTCTCATGCATTCCGAGTAGTTTTCTTAGTCTTTCTCCTTGTTTATGAAATTATGTGAATTGATGAAATTAAATAGAAGTGCCTAATATATTAAAATAAATTGTGATAATCTTTTACTTAAAACTTAATTTACTTTCAATCTGGCTAATTGAATTGTTAAAATATGTTGAATTATCAACTATAATAAAGATTACATCCAATATTCAGGGAAGTCAAAAGCCTTGGAAGTAGGATGCAAATAAATAGGGAAATATTATTTATCGGACGTAGAATTGGACATTTTAGTGTGACAGACTAAAATATTCAATTTGGTCCTATTGTTTGACAGCTGAAGTGTAGATGTTAGCCCTCAGGCGAGGGGAACGTGGGAGCTCTGAAGTGGCAGTCGGTATCCTCCCAGCCTAGCCGCAGATTCAGTAATCAAGCATAGGATTAGTCAATATTCTTTGCACCTAGACCAAAGGGTAAAGAATAGGAATGCTCCTATTTGTCACAATACAATAAAAAAATCTAGTTGAATTCATCATTAACTTAAGTTTCTAAAAACAAGGGGAAAAATACTTTTTCTGAAATCTTTAAATCAACTTTATTTAAAGCATTAGTTTACTTAGATCGCTTTAGTTAAGTATTCTAAATTCTCTATACTATATTAGTAAATTTTTTAAATTTTGTTGTTACAAATCTAGTAAAACTTCCCAGTGGGATCAATAACCAGGACTCCACTAGAGCCCTGTATTACTTGATACGATACGTATACTTGCGTAGAATCCACATTATACATTCCATCATAAAATTAAATATATATTAAGCGGAATCAAGTTTTTGATGCCGTTGCTATTTTTGTAAACATTAAAAAGTGGGTCAGTCGCTCGAAAATAATTCTCAAATCATACAGGTGATCTTCTTTTAGTTTGCTTTTGATGACCACATCATCCACGTAGCACTCGACTTGGTTGTGAATGAGATCATCAAAAATCTTCATCATCGCTCTTTGGTATGTTGCTCCTGCGTTTTTTAGTCCGAATGGCATTACTGTGTAGCAATACACTCCGATCGGTGTTCTGAATGTCGTGAGCTTTTCGTCTTCTGGTACCATCTTTATCTGGTTGTATCCTGATGATCCATCCATGAATGAAAATATTTCATGTGTTGAAGCAATGTCGATCATCAGTTCTGGGATTGGCAGTGGAAATTCATCCTTTGGACATGCTTTATTCAAATCTCTGAAAACCACGCAGATTCTGATCTGACCATTCTTCTTTCTGACCGGTACCACGTTGGCTAACCAAGTAGGGTATTGTTCTTCACGGACAAATTTAGCGTCTATTAGCTTCTTAACTTCAGCTATTACTTGTTGCTCAATTCCTAGACGCATTCTTCTGGGAGCTTGCCTAACTGGAATGGAAGTAGGATCTACTCCTAATTTGTGAACGGCAACTTCTGGAGCTAATCCTGGCATTTCATTGTAACTCCAAGCAAAATAGTCCTTGAATTCCATTAGTAGCTTGATTATGTTTTCGGAATCTTCTTTATTGAGTAAGGAGCTAACAAAGGTTGGCATAGGCTCTTCGCTAGTACCTAAGTTAACTTCCATTAACTCGTCTATTGTAGATTTGATTTCTTCCTCGAATTCTGGAGGAGCATCTCTGATTGGTAGATCTTCGAGATCTTCTGAAGCTTCCAAGCACTCTTTATTAGATTCGTAAGTGACAACTAAGCAAAATCCCGTATCATCAACTGATCCTACTGTACCGAATCTGAGACCATGTTTTGAATTGGGAGGCCGACCGGCATTATTCCATACTTTTTCAAAATGTTGTGATTGGCCTTTTGTCCATTGTCGAGGTAAGACACCACGTTGAATTAAATTTTGAACACAGGGAGAGTACCACACAAAAGGTAATTCCATTAATTCGGAAGAAGTAACATCTTCAAATTGTACATCTTTTTCAGTATTGGAAGAAGAAGCGCCACGGTAAAGCTTGATTGGTTTAGTACCACCACCATGCACGTCCTTGACCACCATACCCTCGATCTTATTAGAATGGATCGGGGTCAGGTTCATAGTATGCACATGATGGTTAATCTTCTCGTACATTGATTTATATTCTTCATTCTTTTCATCTTCGAGAGAGATCTTGAACTGGGGTTTCTTTTGACTTATTGTTGCTACTTCTTTCTCAATTTCTTCTTCTTCTTCGAAAGTGTTCTCCTAATCAACATAGATGACCAGTTTCTTCTGTCCAACTGTTCCAACATTTCTTCCACGTCCTCGTCCCCGGCCTCGACCTCGGGTGCGAGTTCTGGAGAAATCTTCACCATCTTGCCTTAAGCGAGTGGTGAGTAACTGTTGGACTAGAACTACAAGTTCTTCATCGTCTAAAATTTCTTTTTCTTCATTTGGTATGGTATTTCTGGAAAAGATTGTTTTCTTTGGGGGCGCGTAGTAGGCCGCATCTTCATGAATTCCAATTTCATGCACGGAGAACGGTTACAAATCACCTTTGATACACTGTTCCCCTCCTTCGTAATACTTTATGCACTGGTGCAGAGACGACGACACCATCCGGTTTTCATAGATCCATGGCCGACTCAGTAGAGCGTTGAACGATGTCTCAGAATCAATTATGTGGAATTTTGCAGTTGTCTTTGCTAAATCACCGGTCTTCAATAGTAGTGTTATCGATCCAAGAGCTCTTTCTCCTTTTTGATTGAAGCCTCTTAATAGCATCTTGTCTGCTTCAAGCTCACGAGCATCAATTTCCAAATATTCTAGCGTCCGAAGATTCATTATGTTGATTGATGCTCCCGGATCAACCAACACTCTCGAGAGCGTAAACTTTCCAATAGTGACTGAAATGTATAACGGTCGGTTGTGATCAGCTATTCCCAGTAATAGATCATTGTTCGTGAAGGTAACACCTCGCTGTTCTCTTAATGAGCAAACCTCATCGAAGGAATCACCGGCCATTTGGGCTAAACAAATTTCTGGATCAAGTAGAGCCTTGATCAGAGCCTCCCTCATCTCCTTTGACAGGATCAGAGCGTCGTATATGCTTAGTTTGGCTGGTAGCTTCCTAAGATGGGCTAGCACGTTGTAGTCCACTTTATTACCATGTTCCTTGGTTTCTTCCCGAATGGGCAGTTCCTCTGCTGGGGTTGGCTCTTCCTGAGCAACCACCTGCTTTCCTTTATCCTTTGGACCCATTCTAGGGGGTAGAAATTTTCCGCTTCTTAAATTTACTTCAGTTATCTCTTCTGAATTTGGTGTTGAATCTGCTGGTGTATCCTCTTGAATTGGAACCACTAGCTCTTATGAAGTTGCTTCAGTGTCTGATGGTTCTAATTCTATCGTGATCGGAGCTCCTCAGAATTCATAAATGGACTCGTTGCTTGTCGAGCTTTCGTAGCCTCCTTTGTGAACATCTTCTTCGTCGTGGTCGTCGAGGTTGTGTATGATTTGAGAATCGTTATTTGTATTGGAATCGAGATCTAGATTAAGCAGGTTGTCTCTAGTTACGTAATCATTAGAAATAGTCAAAACGTAGCCAACGCCATAACCCTTATCATTATAAGATCCCACTGGAGCTAGCAGATAATCATACAGAGTAAGGAGTTCGAGGGATTTCTCCCCCGAATCGAAAACAACCATCCTAGGATAAGTAGCCCCTAGTCTACCCTTTGGAGCCTCGGTCTTCTTTTCTTCCACGATCTTCTCCTCCTTCTAGGGAGGTTCTTCAATCGCAAGTGATAGTACCGGCTCGACAGGTTTCAAACTCTAAGTTGAAGCACGTACTGAAGCGGCCTGGATGTAATCCAAAATTTTCTTCGATGACTTTGTCCAGACAGTACTCCATCCATCATCAGTCGTGTAAGGGTCTATCGGAATAATGGGATCCGTTGAAATAACATTGACGGAACCTCCTTTCTGGGGTTCCTTCATGTATTCCTTTGGGATCGTTATGTTCCCTCTCCGGAGATTGTCATCAAGCCAACTCTTGAAAGTGATGCAATCCTCTATCTTGTGTCCAAGCATCTGGTGGTAAGGGCAATAGTTCGGATGATCTTTCTTATTGACTTCCTCCAGCTTCTTGGGCTCTGGCAGCTGAAAATCCGATGTCTTCATTAAGCTGCGGAACATCTTCACTACTGCTTTAGTTTTGAATGGATATTCTCTATTTAGAAGTTCTCTTAAAGTACGTGACGAAAGAGGCGGTTGTTCATAATGCTGAGGTGACTGATAGCTCGGACGAGGTTGTTGATAACCCTGCTGAGGCTACTGATAGCCTTGCTGAGGTTGTTGGTATGTTCGTTGCGGTGGTTGGTAACTAGGCTGTGGTCGCTCTGGCGGTATCTGCATTGGCTGCTTGCCTTTATCTACTGCCGCGACGACTCTAGATTTCTTCTCGAATGTTTTCACAGGCTTCTGCTTATCATTCTTATCTACGAAACTTAACTGTTTTGCCTCTTCTTGTAAGCTCCCGGCCTTGCTAAGCAACTTCTTGAAAGTCTTGATTGTAAATCCTTTAAGGAGGAGTGCTATCGAGCCATGGATACTTTTAAGTACGATGCCGACTGCATGTTGTTCTTGAAGCTATGGTTCACACTTCATGCTTAAATTCCTCCATCGAAGTATGTAATCCACTAAAGTCTCGTTCGGCTTTTGTTGCTCCACCATAGATCACCGATAGTGATGTGGTGATGAGCCCCGGCAAATCGTTTAACGAAGAGATTCTCCAGTTCTGAAAAGGTTTTTACTGAACTGTTCGCACGGTCGCTTACCGGTTGAAGGCAATCCACGACAAGCTGGCCGACGAACCGGCGGAAGAGTAAAGCGTCGCTCCCACCGGCATTGCAACGAACTAGCACGAAAATTTAATACATGCTGCCGAGAGTTTCCTGTTCCATCAAAAGTCTTAAACAGAGGTGGTACGAAGCCTTTCGGGTATTGGACTGCATCGAACACTTCAGGGTAAGGTCTACCTGTCTGAATAGATGCTCCACTCTTGGATTGTGCTAAAGCTTCTCGCACCTCTTGTTCTACCATATTTTTAATATCCTTTTCAGGAATCATGCTTTGTGTAGAATCCTTCTTTGGTGGTTCGTCTCCGTTGACGGATGTGATCTCCTTTCCTCCATCCGCAATATTGATAATTTCGGGGGTGTCTCTTTCGAGGTCGGGCCGACTGCGGAGAGTGGCTAAGGCAGCAGCCATCTCTTCCATCCTCTTTGCCATCTGGGAAATTGTATCATCTCTTTCCCGAAATTGTGCTCTCAACACTTTCGGTTTATCTCTTTCTGCAGCTACCGAATCACCTTGCGAAGCTGACGATGCTCGTGTCTCCACCATGTTGATCTCGGCATACTCCTCATCCATGAACTCTGATGAGTCAACTTCATCTCCTAGTTCTTCTTCTCTTTCTTTTGCTAACCATCGAATGTCAGTCCTCAACTTGTCCATGGCATCCTCTAATGGCCTTTTTTGCACGGTCTCGCAGTCGTCTCGTGACGGTTGTTGAACTTCCTTTCCGGGAGTCCCCTTTATTGCGGTAGCACTTTCTTCTGATTCAAGGCTCCTGACAAGACTTTTCTTCTCAGGACATTGTTTTGGTCTTAGCTTGCCAGTAGTAGGTCGCCATACCATCCTTCTTGCAGTTGGAGGCCTAGGATCGGATGATCTGTCGGCTATATGCTTGAAGGTGGTATCCTCCCTAATTTGTAGACCCGATACAACAACGGGTGAACTGGCCTTTATCTTCTTCTTTGGCTTCTCTGTGGCAGCAACAGGCTCTATTTGCGGTCTGAGGCGGGATTTTGCTGGCGCCTGTCCTATCCTTCTTAAGATTTCTAACACAGGGCATCTTTCTTTCTTTGCCAATCTTTCTATAACAGCTTGCAGTCGGGCAAATGGCATAGTCTTATCCCTTTTTCTCTTGTAATTGTTGTAGTACGCAGGTCGGGGTAATGCAGCGGCGATCCTACGGACATCCTCTTCATCTGATGCGGCAGAGAGTGGGTGAAACCTGCTCCCTTCCAATAGAGGTATATACTCATGTAGTTCTTCTCTTTCTTCGGGAATTTCTTCTAGAAAAGCCACTTCAGCAGCTCTGGCTTTCTTGGCGATCTTCCTGCCTCTATTTCTGCTTTGAGTCCGAGTTAGGGGTGCAACTCTTGAACTGGACCCAATCTAAAAAATAGATGGTATTGTAGCAAAATTTGTACCCTCCACGGTGACAGGCTCATCACAGACTTGGATTTCCTCCCCTTCAATTTGGCATAAGTCGGGGTAGGTGCAGAGATGACTAGACCGGTGGGGGTAGAGACAACAATCCTCCTACGAACAATAGTACTCCTTTCAGCTGGAACCCTCTGCAGGGGAGGGAATTCTTGAGCCGACTTCAGGTTGAACTCAGTCACGGGCTCTTCAGTTTCTGACACTTTGTCCATTAGTGTGAAGAGAGTGACATCAGCGAACTTGACATCTGTGTTGCCAAAACGGATGAACCCATTGTCGGGCAGCTCATCCTTGTAAACAACGAAGTCCATTCCATTGGTGAAGGAGAAGATTAACTTTGGGGCAGTCATTTTCTGCAGGGCAGATTCCGAATGTCAGTCCTGAATTATGCTTCTTTTCATCGTAAAGTTTAGGACAAAAAAGAAAGAGTCTGAACACATTTGTGATTTTTAAAAGAGATTATTTATTAGGAGGTTCGTTTATTAGAAACAAAACGATTAAAGGAAAAAAGGTTATATAAAAGGTAAAGGGCCCGATTTAGAATTGGAAACGAAAAGAAAGTCTTATGTAAGACTTCTCGACTCGAAGGACCGCTCCTAAACTAACACCTATTGGGGGTCCACCCCACCTCAGAAAAGAGGTAAAAGGATCTCGGAACCTCTCTGTTTAGGTGTGTCTAAACAAGTGGCTCCTAAATCCGAGAGGAGTTGGCTATACTCGTTCGAGACGTGAAATGAACGGGGTATTCCAACGGATAAATGGTAGTTTTGGACCACTAGGGATATGGACTCACCACCGATTTATGAAACCAAAATCATCTAATCAAAAATGGAGAGAGGAACTAGTCCCCAACGGAGTCGCCAGAAGTGGTCGGCATATTTTTAGGTTATGTGTTTTATTTTTGAAAAGGGGTCGCCTACAGAAATTGTCGGCGAAATTTAAATTTTAAGTTTAATTTAAATAAATATAATTTAGAAAGTAGCATTTTATTTTGAAAATAATTTTAAGTTTGAAAATTTTAAGATATGAAATTAAACCGATCTCACATCCCAAATAGTTTATATAAATGAGCACCGCATCACAAACCGCATATCTATTCCGAAGAATAGACACACTGCTTGATGATTGGGCTCGGTTAAATAAACTAGAAGATTTGTGACATCCATTTGGTATGCAAACCAATTTTATAAGCCGAAAAGTTCCCCTATTTAATATAAAGAAATTAAACAGGGTTTATATTACCTAGGTTCTTAAAGTTCCCTATAAGGGCAAGCCCCTATAGTTAATTACATCTTAAATGATGGAAATCATTTAAGAAAACTCTCGATAATGATTAGTGGTTTTGCTCTCAAGAATTTCAAAGTTTAAGGTTTTCAAAGGATTGAATTTTGGAATTTCAATAGGGAATGGATCAAATTTGGAACAGTTAATTTCAGGAGTTCAAAGGAAGAAAAGTAGGAGAAGCTGAGGATCCAAGAAGAATCTTAGCAACTTCTCAAACTATCCTATTATTTGGCTTCAATTTGGGAGTTTATTTAAAGTTGCAATCCTGCCAATTTTATTTATTTAGGTCTTATATTTGTATGACATAATCACACAAATAGCCTTGAAGATGTGAGGGTTTATTTCGTGCCAAACGACCACCTCAGAGTCCTAAGACCGGTTAGGGCTTAATTTGCATAACATGATTATACAAATGCCTAACGAAGAGTTGAGGATTTGTGTTGCACTAGGCAAACTACCTCGAAATCCTATGGCTTGGTTATTTAATGCTAAAGAAGGGTTTAGCTGAAGTAGACACAAGTTTTGCTGGTGACGATGGTCGTGCTGCCCACCATGCTCCGAGCTCCTTGTTGTTGTAGATTTCTAGTTTTATAATTCATAAATCAGGAGATGAGAGAAGTGTTTTGGTTTAGAGAAAAACTTAAAATTCAAATGTCTTTAATGTTTTAATTAAAACAAATCTTAAAGTTGTTTAAACAGAACTGATTAAGATCCCACGGTTCCGTCATCCCGACACCGTTATTTTCATTGAATTCACTTAGTCCAGATGAATTTGCTAAACTCAACTGAATGAGTTCCACGCTTTCATTTAGACCGTGGGAAATCCCGTTAGCAACACGTGGGTTACATCATCCGAGGTATTCCCGATCATTCAACAAGACATTTTAATTTAGTTACAATTGTAGTTTTGTTGTTCTGTTTGTGATTAAGTTTTGAGTTGTTTTATATTTTGAAATGTTGTGACTGTGAATTTTATCTTGTAATGATTTTTAATTTAATTTTTGTTTCAGTTCAGGGACTATCCTAAAGGTTTTGGTTTTCATGCAACAGTTGTTTATCATGCACGAAAACTAAAGTACAATGCAAGTAAGTAAATTGCAATAAAGTAAATTACAATAAGATAAAAGCGTACCTGGAGGGTCTTCCCGCCATCCCAAGTTGCACTTAAAACACATATTAAGGCATTTAAATATTCCAACAAGTACCTAGGTAAAGCTTAGGGAAAGATTTTTGGTTGTCTACCAAAGTCCTAATCCTATAGCTAGTCATCTCCTATGACGTCTACGTTCTTGTGTTTTGGTTTAAGACGATTTTCTTAATCAAAGAACAATTAAATTCAATTGTTCTTATAAACATCCTATTATATTGAGGAAGTGCTTAAGACGAGTCTTAAACATCTTTTCAATACCTCTAGGATTGTTTTAAGTCCAAGAGAATTTAATTATACAAGTGAATTAACCATCAGGAGTTTAAGTTTTGTTCTTTTGCTCAGGTGAACTAGGACATTTGAATATCCTATAAGTGAGATAACACTTCACTTGATACCTCATTTAAGAGTTATAATAACAAGAGCTTTAAAAGGGCAAATCAACTCATTAAGTATTTTAATGATTTAAACTTAATGATTTAATTTTAATTTTGACTTAATTATAGAAAATTAGTTTAAGTTTGGAATAGTGTTTAAGTTATTTTAGATTTAATTCTTAATGATTTCGTTTAGGTTTGTTATTAAATGATTTTTATTTAATTTAATTTTGATTCAATTTAATTTAATTTAATTTAATTTAATTTAATTTAATTTTAATTTAATTTAATTTCAATTTCAATTTAATTTTAATTTAATTTTAATTTAATTTAATTTCAATTTAAATTTAATTTTAATTTAATTTTAATTTGATTTAATTTTAATTTATTTTAATTTTAATTTAATTTAATTTAATTTAGTTTAATTTAACTTAATTTGATCTCAATTTATTTTTCTTTTAATTTAATTTAATTTGATTTTAATTTAATTTCAATTTTAATTTAGTTGAGATTATTCTTTTAATTTTTTTAATTAAGACTTAAGTATTATTGAAGTGATTTATTTAGGGATTTTTAAATTAAAAAATAAATATCCTCTTAAATAATATCCCTACTTTAATAATTCAAATTTCTATTATTCTCCCAAAATTTCAATTAATTAATTAATTAAAGTTTTATTTTAATTATATTTGAAATGGTTAATAGGTTTCTACCCTTAATCATTTAAGTTTCAATCATCCAAAATTAGTTTAAAATCAAATATTTTACCCTTTCTTTTTTTGATTAATCCTAAAATTTTAATTAAGGGTTAAAGAATTTAATTACCATTTTTGCCCTTCAAGCTTAATAATTCTATAACTCACTAAATTAAGCTCAAATGAACTTGAAATTTCTATGTAACCTCACTCACATGTCAATTAAGACATTAGAGAAGAAAATTTGATTTTTCTGTATTTAATTTATTTATGTAATTATTTGTAATGGAAAATAGGGGGTTTTCAAAGAAAATTCAACAACATGACCAAGGAAATGCTTCTATCCTTGAGAAAATTATGGGATGTTTCTAATGACCAGAGGACCATCTAGACCAATTTTGGCGTTTTTTTGAATTATACTTTATTTATTATAATTATTTTGAATTTTGGAGCATTAATTAATTTTAAAATAAAATTAAAGTTAAAAAATAGATTTTATATTTTTCTTAGATCTCTCTGACCTCAAGGAGTCTAGAGAAATAAATTTTATATTTTTCTGATTTTTTTATTTATTAGAATTATTTTTGTGAAAAGGTTGGAAAATACATTTTTTAATATTAAAAATTACAGTATGCCTTTAAAATTCAATATCTTACCCTAGGGACTTAAGAAAAATATTTGGTTTGTTCCTAAATGATTAGAATTCAAAATGTGACATTTTGGTGATTTTTAATATTTTTATGATTTTTATTATTTTTTTATTATTAAAAATATTAAAATAATGATAAAAATCAACTTTTTTAGAAAATTATAATTTTAATTTTCCCAAGTTCCTCTGATATCAGAGAAGCTCCAAAACCATTTTTGTAAATTTTTGAAAAGTATTTTGTGAGTTATGAATTTTTAAAGTTTAATTTTACCCATTTTTGCTTAAGAGGCTTAATCAACCCATTTGGTGGGGTTAATCAAGTCCAATTGGTTTCAAATTTTTATGTGGTGTTCTCCTATCCCTAGAGGACAGTGGAAAATTGTTTTTAAGTTAATTTGATGTGTGGTTAAACCTAATTAATAAAAGTTCAATTTTGGGTATTTAGGCCAATTAGGGTTGTTCCAAGTGAATTAACTCAAAACTTATTTTACCTAGGTTCCTCTAGTCACAAGAAACATCACCAAATTTTCCTAGAATTTATTTCTCAACATGCTAGGTATTGGAATTAAAATACTCAAAACAGTAACAGGAACTTGGAAAATCAATAACTTCTCATAGGGATGGCCTCTGACCTTGGAAAATTCAGGGAATGTTCCCAAGTTCAGAGGCTTCAAAAGCCTTATGGTCTCATGCCATGATGAATTGCCTATGCAAATGGAGAATTAAAACAATTCCGAGAGTAAATAAATCATTAAAAATAAAATACTTAATGAAATTACTTGATTTCTTTTCCACATTATTCTCCTCGTTCATTCGAGCAAGATGGTATTTTTATTTTATTCTTAGGATTTTTCTACACAAAGTTATGAATTTTTTAAGTTCTGGTAATTAAATAAATAGAAAAATACCCTATTTTCCTACTTATCCACGCGGCGCTGACTCCACCTCGGCGCCTCCGAAGCTCCATGCATCGCCTCTTGATTCGGGGCTGCCATCTGACTGGGATGCCGCGTGGCCCGCGGTTTATGTCCGGTTACGCTGTCCGGCTATATCCCGACCGTCCGCTCAATACACGCACGATCCAACGGCTCCCAGTCGTTGTCTACGACTGGTGTGAACCCGTGACCGTCGACCTTCTAACCCTAATTTCTCACTCGATTCTCAACGGATTTTTGTGTTCTTATGCTCTATGGATTCGTCTTGAAGAGACGAACACATCCATATGGTAAACATGCATTGAAATTGACTCGAACTAAATGGAGAATCTCCAGAAGCTCGGGAGAAGGAGAGAGCTCATACCTTTGCTCAGAGAAGTGAAGCTTCAATCTGAGGGCTATGTCACCTTTGATTGGGTCCAAGCAAGCTCCAGATGAAGTCCCTTGGCCTGGTGAATTGCCTAGGTACAAAAGTGACCACAGACGATCACAAAGCTTGGAGGCTGGAAGCAATGGCTGGCCTGGTGAGGGGGCTTTTCTTGGGAAACTTCTCCTCTTGGTACGAGTGAAGGTGTAGAGTCAATCAATTTGAGGATTGACTCACCGTGGTGAAGTGTCCTGGTTTTTGGCTTGGATTTCAACTCCGAAATTGAGCTCGCGGAGAGGAAATGGCAGGGGGATTTCGGTGGGGATCAAGTTCTCCGGGTTTGGGGAAGAGTCTGGAATGATTTTGGCAGAGTTTCCTTAAGGTTTGTTTCAGCATCTCTCTTGGCCGAGAGGAGGGGGTGTTTAAATAGGAGAGGCTGGAGGGCCTCCCAGGGGGGTTTAAGGGTTGAGATTAGCTGTTGTGGTGAGGAGAAGAACAACTGCAATGGCCATTTGAAGTGAGGCAGTTCAACAAGGTGGAATTCCAAAATTTGGCTCCTCCCGAGGTCTCGGCCATGGTGTTTTCCGGCGATCCGGGCGGGTGGCCGCGCGAGCATGGGTCACCCTCAGGTTCAGGTGAGTCAGGGCTTGATGTTGGTGAATTCAATTGAAGCTTAACATGTGTAAAGTGGTTTGATTCAAATGGAATGGGGAGGTGGCTCTTTTGCACTTAGTTTGGTCAACCCATGGAAATGGGCTTGGTTCACCTCCCCATGGCTGATTTGGGCTGAGGGAGGATCATTTGCATCAACTAGAAAGGGGTGGTGAAGTCCCCATCCAAAGTGATGTGGCTAATCTTGGTTTAGTGTTTAGCATGGAAGGGGTTAAAAAGCTTAATGAAGATTTAAGAAAGAGAGCCCCCCTTTTGCCATTAATGGGTTGGTCACATGTCAAACATCCCATGGCTTCATATGGCTTGTACATGGCTTGTCTTTGGCTCACATATGTATTGGCAAGAGTTTGGTCAACTTTCACGGAAAAGGGCTTTAGGAATTTTTGGAAATTTTGGGGTTATTTGATGGGATTTGGCATAATACCATTTTGGTTTGATTTTCATGATGGGTTTAGCACTTAGGGAATGATATCAATTAAGTGAGGATGAGATGTGATTGTAATGTGGGCTTTAGGATGGGTTTGGGCTTATGAATTTGGTAGAAGTGGGCTTTTAGGAAGGTTTAAGGGAGTGTGCCTTTATGTTTAGCAATGGGCTTTTAGATGAAAAATTTTGCAAAGGGCCATGCCAAATAAATGTTGAGTTTAGTTTAAGGATGTGTCTTGAATGATTTGAAGCAAATTTGAGGTAGTTTGGAATTGAATTGGGTTGAATTTGGGTTCATTTGGTAAATGGGCCAATGTAGGTCAAATTGGGCTAATTTGGGCCAATGTTGGGCTAGGGTTGAAATTGATGTAAAATTAATGTTGGGAAATGTTTATGGGAGTGTTTCAAAGAGGTTTCAACTTTGGTTGGGTTTTGGTTTTGGGACTTGGGCTTATTTAGGTTAGGTTTGGGTTTAGGTCAAAATTGGGCTTTTTGGTTTTGGGTTGAATTTGAGTGGGGTTTGGGTCCAAATTTTGGGCAAATTATGTTAGTGTTTTGTTTTTGGGGATGTTAGGGAAGGTTTAGAAAAGGTTTGGGGTCAATTGTGGTTGAATTGGTTTGGTTTGGGCTAAGTTTGGGTCATGAGTCCAAATTGGGCTTTAAGGTCAAAAGTGAAATTGGATTCAAATGTTAATCAAATTTGACTTGGATTTGGTCTAGATTGATATTGTGGATATTAAATTGAAGTTTATAATTGAATTGGACCAAAATTGGGGTCAATTGGGTAGATTTGGTTTGACATTAGGTTCACTTGGGTTAAGAATGGGCTAAATTGGGGGGGTTTGGTAAAAGTGGGGTAAATTGACAAAATTGGCCCATGATGTAGTCGGACAAAATGAAATTGGAGATATTTGGGATTTTCTGGAATTTTCTGAGAATTTTCTGATTTTTTGGATTTTTTGGTCAAGAGGGGCATTTTGGTAATTTGGAGGGTATTGGGGGATACTTTTGGAATTTTTGGTATTTTTGGCTATGGATGATCAATTTGATTGGTGAGGAAATGTTCAAGGTTAATTTTGGGGAATTTTTGGTGATTTGGAAATTTTGGAGGATTTGGGCAATTTTAAGGGCTTTTGGTAGGTTTGATAGGTGTAGGGTCCCCGGGGCCAAAAATTGAAAGTTTGGAAGAATGAAGATTGATCAAATATGAGTGAAATAGAATCACTTTGGTTGAGCCATGAAGTCATATTAAGCCTATATGAGCCATGAGAGGACTCATTTGAGGCATTCACTATGTTATTCCTAACCCTCTTAACCAGGGGCTTAGGGGTTAAGGTCCATCCATATGAATTACCTACATGAGTCAAGGAGTCAAGTTGGGTATGGGTGTGGTTTTAGGATTTGGATTTTGTGTGTGAGAGTGTAGAGTATGAGTGTAGTGAGTGTGTAAGTCAACCCTCACCAGATCAAGCCACCCAGGGTGGTCCTAAGGCCAAAGAGTCCTATAGGGAACTCATCCTTTAAACCTTCACTTTTGATCACATCCCTCTAGGTGATTAGGGGTCTACAATCAAGCTTATGGGGTTTGTAGGGAGACAAGAAGTGGTTCAAATTTCTAAGGGATGGGTCCCAATTCTAGTCCTCTAAGATAGTCAAAGGAAAAGCCTAAGACTATATCCTAAACACTAAAGAGGGAAGAGAAGACCATCAAAAATGAGGTCAACAAACATGACCAAGAAGAAGTTTCTATCCTTAGGAAAATAATGAGAAGTTTCCACTGACTAGAGGACCATTTGAACCAATTTTAGTAATTTTTGGAATTTTATTTTATTTAATATAATTATTATAAATTTTGTATTATTAATTAATTATAAAATAAATTTGAGGTGGAAAGTTAAGTTTTATGTTTTTCTTAAATCTCTCTAATCTCAAGAAACTTAGAGAAATAAATTTAATATTTTTCTGATTTTTATTTGAATTTTTAGAATTATTTTAGTGAAAGGGTTGGAAAATCCTTTTTTAATATTAAAAATCACCCTAAGCCTTTAAAAATCAATATATTTACTTAGAGACTTAGGAAAAATATTTGGTTGGTTCCCAAGTGATTAGGAGTCCAAATATGACATTTTCATGAATTTTAATACTTTTATGATTTTATTGTTTTTTAATTATTAAAATATTCAAAACTAGGTTAAAAATGAAAATTTTAGAAAATTTCCAATTTTAATTTTCATAGACTCCTCTGATCCTAGAGAGGCCTCAAAACTGATTTGGTAAATTTTTTAAATGTATTTTGAGTTTTATGAATTATTTAATTTCAAAAAAGGGCATGTAACTTGCATAATCCATTTAATGGGTTAAATCATTTCCAATTCACTTCAAATTTTTTTGTGGGGTTCCTCTGACCCTAAATATCAGTGGATAATTAATTTCATGTAATTTTGATGTGTGTTTGTTCCAAATTAATTTAATTTCAATTTTGAGGTTTTAGCTAAATTAGGGTTTGTTTAGCTGAATTAAATCAAGTTATAATTTTCCTAGAGTCCTCTGGTCTAGAGATACTTCCCCTAATATTCCTGGATTTTTATGATCAACATGCTAATTTTCACAATTAATTTTCAATAAAATGACCCTGAACTTAGAAAATAAATAATTTTCCATGGACATAGCCTCTGGCCTTGAAAAATTCAGAGAATGTTCCCAAGATCAGAGGCTACAAAAACCCTATGGTCTCATGCCATGGTGAATTATGCATGCTAATAGAGAATTAAAACATTCAGAATATTCTAATAAATTAATTAAAAATTAAATACCCAAAAAAATAACTTAATTCTTTTTCCACATTATTCTCCTCTGTTCACCGAGCAAGAGGGTATTTTTCTTTTAATTTTATGATTTTTTTATGCAAAGTTATGCATTTTCAAAGTTTCAGGCATTTAAATAAATCAGAAAAAACCTTAATTTTCTACTTATCCGACGCGGCGCCACCTAATCCTAGGCAGATCCGAAGTCCCATGTGGCGCGATTTGATTTGGCGCTGCAATCTGATTCAGCGTGCACTTTCTATTACGCAGTTCCGTTCGGCTCCATCTCCATCTTCCATTCGATACACGCTCGATCGAATGGTCTCTGGTCATCGTCTCCGTCTGGTTTAACCCGAGAGTCGTCCACCCTAAAACCTTAAAATCTTGCTCTAGACTCAACCAAATCAAGCGTGGTTAGTCTCTATCGACGCGTCTAGCCTAGATGAACATATCTATATGGCTAACATGCATTGAAATTGCACAAAACAAAATGGAGAATTGCTAGAAGCTCGGGAGGGAGAAGAGGTCAATATCTTTGCTCTGAGAGGTGAAGCCTCAATCAGAGATGCTTGGCATGTTCGTTGGAGTTGTAAGAGCCTACGGATTGAGCCTCTAGTCCTGGAGAGCTGCATAGGTATGACTTCATCCAAGTCCGATTTGGAGCTCTAGCCAATAGAGCAAATGGCTGGCATGGTGAGGGGGCTTTCACTGGGGAATTCTTTCTCTACCACTGTTGAAGGTTTGGGAAGGTTTAATTTGATTTCTGTGTTGTTTCCAGAAGTGTCCTATTTCTGGCCTGATTTTCGGCTGAGAAATTGTGCTCAGCCAGGGGGATTCAGGGCAGGAGAACAGTGGAGCTCTTCTTCTCTAGGGTAGGAGAAGGTTTGGGAGAGTTCTGTCAAAAAAATTTCAACACCTTTGGCATGACCGAAAGGTGTGGGTTTTATAGCCATGGCTGCCTGGTGGAGCTCAAAGCCAGGCAATGAGTGGTTTAGGCCTCTTAGAGTGAGGGCTGAGCAGGCAAGGTGGTTGGGGAGTGGATGGCACACTGCCAGGGCTCAATTTTGAGTTTCAAGGACAATGGCGGTGCTCAGACGTGGCTGTTCTGGCTGCTGGGGTGGCTGACAAGGACAATCAGACGGATGGGCAGCTGAGGAGGAGTGAAGGAGAAGTTCAGCTGCATTAATTAGGGTAGGGAGCTTTCTTAAGGAGTGTTTAAAGATGAGACTTAGCCTTAGCCATGTGGCTAAACCCATTGGTCTAAAGTGGTGTACCATTGGTCCATGTCTCATGGGGCATGGGTTGGGTAAGGCAAACCCACCCTAGGAGGCCTAGGGTTGGCTGGCAAGAAGTTGGTTTGGTCAAATTTGCATTGGTTAGGTTCAATTTGGATCATGTGTCCATGTGGGTTGGTTTGGGTTTAGATTAGTTTAGCTTGAGTTTGGGTTGGTTTAAATCAAATTGATTGATCAACAATGTACAAATGATTGTCATAAAGCTTTTGGAAAAGGTTTGGAGTGAAATTGAATTGATTTGGGGAGTGTATTTGGTGCAATTGGTGGTTTGGTTCAATTTGGTCACCATGGATTAAGCTTGGGTTTAGGTTAGGTTAGAGCTTGGCTAGGGCTCAATTTATGATTCAAAATAATGCAAGTGATTGTTATGGAAGGTTTAGGATAGAAATTAGGTGGAAATTTTGGGTTTAGGGGATTCAATTTGGAGATTTAGGGCTAGGTGACAACTTTAGGGCAAATTTGGATATTTTGGTTTCAAATGATTTTTAATGGGATTTTAATCACACTTTTTGCCAAATGAATATTTTATTTGATATAGGAATTTTTTAGGAAGAGTATGGAATTTGGTTTGGGGAAAATTGAGTGGCTTTGGGTCAATTTAGGGTGAATTGTGTCATTTAAGTAAAATTGGGGGTTTTGGTTTAAAGTTGAAATTGAACTTAAATGTGAACCAAATTGGGCTTGGTTTTAATTGAAATTGGTATTATTTATTTTGAATTGAAGTTTGTAATTGAAATTGATCAAAATTGGGGTCAATTGGGTTCATTTGGTTTGACATTGGGTCCATTTAGGTTAAGTGAGCCAACTTGGGATTTTGGGTTGAAACTGGGTTAATTTGGCAAAACTAGGTTATGGTGTAGTTGAACAAAATATAATTGGGAATATTTAGTATTTTATAGATTTTTTTGGGAATTTTCGGAGTTTTTGGAATTTTGGGCAAAAGGGAGTATTTAGGGTATATGAAGGTTATTTGGAGGGTATTGGGGTATTCTGGTGGATTTAAGGGGTAGAAACTGCCTTGAAATGATTTTTAGGAATTTTAGGCATTTTGGATAATTCTTTTGGGAATTTTTGGAGGGTTTGGTGGTTGTAGGGGCAATTTAAGTAATTTTGGTAGGTTTAAGGACCCAATGTCAAAACTAGAAATTTTGGCAAAAATGAAGTGGGCTTCAAATGGGGAAGATTGGGACCATTTTGGTGGGTTCAAGATTGATTAAAAGTGATTTGGAATGGAATTAGGGTTTAGAAGTATGAGCCATGGACTTAGCCAAGTCCAACCACTTTGGGACCAAGTCTAGCCAAAAGGTGACCATTTTACGACTCTTCACATATTGACCCTAGCCATCTTAATCAAAGACTAGTGGCTTGGTTCAACCATGTTATTTTCTTAAAGGGTAGAAGGTAAAGGGTTTCAAAGTTTAAAGGTTTGGGTTAAGTGGCTTAGGGGTGTGTGTAGGAGTGCAGTGTGTGCAAGCTAGATATCACCAAGACCAAGGGTTGCCCTAAGGCTTGACCATCCTATAGCAATTCATCCTTGTCTTTCTACACATTGGTCCTAACCTTCCAAGTGATTTGGAGGTTGATGACCATCCATGTAGGATCCAAAGAGAGTTAAGATTTGGTTTGAATTTTTAAATGGTGGGTTCCATCTCTAGTCTTCTAGGATAGTCAAGGAGAAGTCCTATGGCTAGATCCTAAGCACTAAGAGGAAAGGAAAGACCTCACCAAAATTGAGGTCAACAACACCTTAAAAAAATTTTAAAAAATTATAAATTTACCCTTAAGCCCCAAAATCCTAGTAGTGGTTTAAGTTCAATCTAAATACACTTGAGGAGTAGTCAAAGAAGAAAATATAAGTAAACATGAAACATCTTGAAGCACTACAAGCTCAAGACCAACTATGGGGTAAGAGTGTAAAATTCCCTAAGCATTATGAGTATGTCCCTAGAGGAGTTTACTCACCTAACTCTCAATTAAATCTTCAAACTGACCATGTGCCCTTACTTTTCGATCAGTTAAGACAAGGTGCACTGAGCATAGTTTGGGATGTAAAACAAAGCTTATTCCAACATGGATTGATGAACTTAACATTACAAGAAGGCCAAATGAACTAGGAGTAATATAGGAACCTTCAAGGTGTTTAAGATTACATTTTTAAATATCTTTAGGATCTTGAATATTTCGGAGAACACTTGGGCTTATTTTGATATGTTGAGGAAAATCATCCTCAAAAGTAAAAAAAATCATTCAAGTCAAACTAAATGAAACCTTAGGGACCCAACAAGATATGATTTGAGTCCCTGCTTGAACTTAACCTACATTAAAACCCAATGCTACAGGACTTAAGTTTGAACATTACATTCAAATCCTCTTGGAAATTTGGAACATTTAATAACATATGTGAATCATCAAGCAAGGTCATAAGTTAAAGAGTTTAGGTTTTAAAGACGATGATGTGAAACACTTCTAGTTCTAAAAGTGGGATTATAGAATAACATATTCTATCTCAATGACCTTAAGAGATGGGGTAGAATAGACGATGTTATTCACCAACTCCTAGTGAGAAGTGTCCACTTAATTTCTTAGGTTGCAAGTTGTTCTAGTACAAGCAGGGTGATTAACTTGTGGACAATCTAATTTTGCTAAAATATTTACATATATACGACATAACAAAAATATCTTTTCTTGTGACACTACTACTTTTGACTATTAAGTAAAAGTTCAATTATACATGCATGACAAATTAAGAATTTTTGGTTCTAACCTATATGAGTCCACTGGTTAATCACTTTGATTGGGTCAAGATTTGCCCTTCTTTAATCGATTTACTGGTAGTATCTATCCAAGGTTGGATTTTTATAAAGCATATAGATTTCTTATGGTAGCCTCAAGAATAATAGGTCAATTGGTCCTAAGTCCGAGCCTATCCTGTACTTGAATTCTAATGGTTCAGCTCGATCTTTTATATACATTACCTGCTCTTTTACCTTCTAAGTGATGTTTTCTTTTACCTGTAATACTAACCCTTTTGTAACCGCAACAGGAGGAATATCGGATACACAAATTTAATTGTTACTGCATTTTGTTGTCCTTTTCATGCATGATTTACTTTCAAGACCAGCAAAGCCCCTAAAGTAGAGAACAGTAGGACACCAGTTTGGGAGGTACAGTACGACATACCACCGACCCAAGAATAATACATGCTCACATATAAAACCGTAAACCTGAGATCACTACGACAAAGAGCTTGGAGAAAACTTTGTGGCAAGCACAATGAGGAAGCAAGCGGATGAAAGATAACTTCAAGAAACAAAGCAAGACCTGGGATGAACAAGATCTACTCAAGATATACTATTCTTTAATTTTAAATAACATAACCCACAGGAATTTGAGGTGATTTGTCTAGCATGACGTAAATCCTCACATTATTTTTAGGCTCTCGCACAACCATATTGTGTAGTATAAGTTCTAACACCTTTAGGTTTTGTGGTTTTTGTTCGGTACAACTTAAACCCTCATATCTTCATTGGTTGTTTACATAATTAGGTATCATGTAAGTATAATCCACAAATAAAAAAATTTTCAAGAGTGAACACTTAAATAACATCATATTTGAAATGTGTAACCAAACAATAGGATAGTTTGAGAAGTCACTGAGATAATCCTCAGGATTTGTGGCATCCCCTGCTCATTCCTCCTTTAGACCTAAATAAATGCTCTCACTTGGTCCTTTCCCATGACTTTCCATGTCCGACCATGAAAACCTGAACGTTGAATTCTTAAAAACCAGTACCTCTAATCATTATCGAGAGTTTTCTTAAGTGACTTCAGACATTTAAATTGAAATTAACTATAGGGCTTGCCTTTACAGAGAACTTAGAACCCAGGTGAAATAAATCCCATCTAATATATATATATATATTATGCATAGAAACTTGTTGGTCACTGATCCACTGAAAATTTGATAGCTTTTTAATGTCTATTTCATACCTATTTTTGATGATATTGCACTTTAAAGAAGGATATTATTCATGATTTCTTGCAGGTACAATGATTTTAGGCCTTTGGAGTGAAAGGAAGAAAAAAGGAGCAAATTTAGAGCAAAATTAGGCAAAATTCACTTTTTGACCTGGAGCGCTGGATGGCGCTATCACCAGTGCCGGACCGCGCTAAATTACAGAGGGTTTGGACTATTTTCCAGAAAATAGTGCCGGACGGCGCCTTATCGCGATTCAAACTAGATTCAATGTATTTGGTCAGATTTTGGAGGGGTGCTCGAGGAAACTCTTGGAAAATTAGTTACATACAAATTTAAACAGTTTGTGAGCCAAAAATAGAGAGGGAAATAGTGTCTTTTCATTGTTCTACTATGAAGATTCCATTAGAGAGGATCCAGGATTTGTGTGTATTCTCTTCTAAGGAGTGTAGGAGGAGATGAAAAGTGAGAGATTTCTTCTTCCTTACTTATCTAAAGAGAGAATTGTGTGCTGTTGTGAAGAAAGAAGAGGAGTCAAAGGAATTCCTTGAGATTCGCTTGGGGAAGAGTTTGAGATAAGTTGTATTTTCTTTATTTTATTTGTATGACATTGCCTTTATATATATAATCCATCTTTTGTTATCTTTTCCTCATGAGTCTTGAGTACATTTCTTTGTCTTCCTCCTTTTCATGTGATGTGTTGATGTTGTGATATGAAAATGATGTGCCGATTTATTATGGAGAATTTGTGATGACCTTTTCACTTTGTACTTCATTAAATTTTGATTTGGCTAATTGAATTGTTAAAACTTGTTGTGAGACATATGTTCTGAAAGGATTATGAGTTCCACAACAAAAATGAAGGTCACATTCAATGTCCATGACTGAGTGACGTAATTCATGGGGGTTGAGTGCAAATAAATAGGGAAATATATTTTGATGGACGTAGAATTAGAGATTTTAGAGTGACAGACTTAAATCCCTGATTTGGTCCTAGGGTTTGGAAACCTAAGCGAGAGTTAGCCTTCAGGCGAAGGGAAGTGGGAGCTCCGGGGTGACAGTCGGTATCCTCCCAGCGTAACCACGAATTTGAGGACTAAACTTAGGATTAGCCAATTTTCTTTATATCGCTCGGAAAAGGGTAAAGAATAGGAATGCTCCTATTTGGCACAATACTATTGCATCACTGATCTATGTCACTAAATCATTACATTATTATTGGAAAGGAGGAGGATTCTTTCTTACATTTAAACTTTTGTTATAAATTTAGTCTTGTGTTAGTTAACTGTGTTAGGAAGTTAGAACATACTTTAGTAGAATTAGCAACTACAACTATTTATTCATCTTTTTATTATTAGTAATTACTGCAATTGTGTTTTGATTCGTGTAGTGATTTATGTGCTCTATTATAGAATTAAATACCTCCTCGTGGGATCGATAATCAGGACTCCATTAGAGCTCTTGAATACTTGAGTGATACTTATACTTACTTTTAATTATGTGACTCAATAGAAAACTAAATCAATATATATAAATTTGAGTTCATAAATTTTGGCAATTTAAAAAGTCGCACCAAGTTTTTAGTGCTGTTGCCGGGGAGATATCTATAAAAATTAATTCGGTAGTATTTGAAAGCTTATATTTGAATTACGAGTCAAAATTGTGTGTGCTTATTTATTGTTAGTGTACTTATTGCAATTTTATGCGTAGTATCAGATCTATTAGTTTAGTGCCGTACGATTCTGAATTAGAGCATACTATTAGAAAAATTCAAAAACCACAAAAACAATCTAAAAATCCTCACAAAATGATGAACAACTTGAACAATCAAAATGAAAATTTACCAAGACCTTTAAGAGATTATGCTAATTCAACAACAGATGAAATTCACTTAACTATCTAAAAGCTTAATGTAGCTGCTAATTCATTTGAGCTTCAATGTGCTATTATCCAAATGGTGCAGAATAATTAATTTGGAGGAACACCTAATGAAGATCCTAACTTACATCTAGCTAGTTTTCTAGAGCTGTGTGCTACCTTTAAATACGATGGAGTGTCGAACGATGCTGTTAGGCTTAGAATTTTTTCCTATTTCATCAAGGGATAATGCTAAGGCTTGGTTAAATTCGTTAGCACCTGGATCTATCAAAACTTGAGGAGAACTTTCACAAAAGTTTCTGTCAAAATATTTCCCTCCTTCAAAAATTGCTAACCTGAGGAATGGTATCACATCTTTTAGTCAGTTTGATGGAGAATCTATATATGAAGCTTAGGAAAAATTTAAAGATCTTCTGAGAAAGTGTCCACATCATGTTTTACCAGACTGGTTAATAACTCAAACATTTTATAACGAATTAGTGGAATCTTTGAGATCAATTATACATGCTGCTGCTGGTGGATCATTAATGTCAAAACCTTTTGATGAAGCATATTCGTTAATAGAAGAGATGGCTACTAATAGTTTTCAATAGCCCTCTGAGCAGGTAAATTCTAATAGAGTAGCTAGTATTCATGATTCTGATGCGATAACTATGATAGTCTCTCAAATTGCTACCCTTTTGAAGAAAATAAATCAATATGGATTGAATTATTCTTAAACACCCCTAGTGTTAGAGGAAAATTCATCAGGATAGATGATAGAATCTCAAACACCTTATGAAACCTTGAATGCTATAAATAAGAAACTCAACAATCCTTATTCGAATTACTATAATGCTGGTTAGAAGAATCACCCAAATTTTAACTGGAATAATAACAATGTTGTTGTTAAACCGCAATGGGGAAACAATTTTATGAATCCAGTTGGAAATCTGAACAACCAAGGAAATACCAATTATAGACCTTCTTATCCTCCCGATTTTAATAGTAACCCACAATTTAAGGAAAAGAAGTTGTCTACTGAAGAAATAATTCTAAATATGGGTAATCAAATACAAGCTCAAACTGTTGCGATGAAGAACATTGAGAATCAATTGTGACATATTTTCACTGCGCTTAATAATAGACCTTCTGGAAATCTTCCTAGAAATCTTGAGATCATCCCAAAAGATCAAAATAAGGAGAAAATTAAAGCTATTCAATTAAGGAGTGGAAAATAATTGGAAACAAGAGTACAAAAAGAAGTTGAAGTTGAGAGAGAGGAAATGGACATTGAAAAAAGTTCTAATAAGATATATCCAGACATAGAATATCTGATTGAACTAATGAAGATTACTATTGAAAAACCACCTCCTCCTTTTCCTCAAATAATAGAAAAACAGGACAAGGATAACAGATTAGCAACGTTTTTAGAAATCCTTCAGAAATTAACGATTAATATTCCCTTTGATGAAGCATTAAAGCAGATGACTGATTATGTAAATTTTATGAAGGTGATTCTTAAAAAGAAAAGAAAGTTCAAAGACCAAGAGACTGTTGCACTTAGCGCTGAGTGTAGTGCAATTATTCAGAAGAAGCTTCTTACAAAACTTAAATACCCTAGTAGTTTCACTATCCCGTGTGTTATATGTGAGAAATTTTTCAAAAGAGCTTTATGTGATTTGGGAGCTAGTATTAATCTTTTGCCTTTATCAACTTTCAAAATATTGGGAATAGGAGAAATTTCACCTACATCTGTGACTCTTCACTTGGCTGATCATTCTATTACTTATCCTAAAGGATTTGTGGAAGATGTATTAGTAAAGGTGGATAAATTTATCTTTCCTGTGGATTTTATTGTATTAGATATGGAGGAAGATAAAGAAATTCCAATTGATTTGGAAAGACCATTCCTTGCTATTGGGAGAGCTATGATCGATTTTCAAAAAGGAGAATTAACTATGAGAGTTAATGATCAAGAGGCGATTTTTAATATTCTAAAATCTATGAAATACCCTTCAGCTAAAAAGGATGATGAGTGCTTTCAAATGGAAAGCTGCAATTATTTGAGAGAAGATCATTTTAAAGAAGTGTTTGAAGAGAATTTGGAATGTGAAGATGAAAGTGAAAGTGAAGATGATTTGGATAATGTGATGAATGAAGAGTTAGAATTTTTTCAGGAAAGATTTGAAAGATTGGATACTATGGAAAGTTGAGATAAAAGTTTAATTCTATCTATCATAAAACCTCCTGAACTTGAGATGAAAATTCTCCCTAATCATTTAAAGTATATGTTTTTAGGAGAATCATCTACCTTACCAGTCATTGTATCTTTGGATTTAAATGAATATCAAGAATAAAAATTATTAGATACCTTAAAAGATACAAAAAGGCTTTTGGTTGGTCCTTAGCAGATATTAAAAGAATCAGTCCTTCGATCTGTAGGCACAAAATTTTGTTGGATGAACAACACAAACATAGAGCTGATTCGTAAAGGATACTAAACCCAATGATGAAAGAAGTGGTTAAAAAAAGATTTTAAAGTGGTTAGATGCTGAAATTATATATCCCATTTCTGATAGTGTTTGGGTAAGTCTAATTAATTGTGTTCTTAAGAAAGGAGGAGTGACTGTTGATGTCAATGAACGAAATGAAATCATACCGACAAAACAAGTCACTGGTTGGTGGAATATATATTGAATATGGAGAATTAAATGCTGCAAACATAAAAGATTATTTCCATTTACCTTTCTTAGACCAAATGTTAGACAGACTTGCTAGACACAAGTATTATTACTTTTTGGATGGATATACCGGTTATCATCAAATATCTATTGCTCTTGAGGATTAAGAGAAGACTACATATCCTAGCCCTTACAGAACTTTTGCTTTTAGAAGAATGCCCTTTGAATTATGTAATGCACCTGCAATATTTCAAAGATGTATGATGTCCATATTTAGTAAATTAATATATGATGGAATAGAAGTGTTTATGGATGATTTCTAAGTATTTGGAGATTCATTTGATGCATGCCTATGCAACTTAGAAAAAGTTTTAGAGTTATGCTAAAGAGCAAATTTAGTCATAAACTGGGAAAAGCGTCAATTTATGGTTGTAGGAGGAATTGTGCTTGGGCATAAAATATCTAAATATGGCATGGAAGTAGATCCTACGAAGATTCAAATTTTAGAAACATTACCGCCTCCGACCAATGTGAGAGGGGTAAGAAGCTTTTTGGGACATGTTGGATTCTACAAATGATATATTAAAGATTTTTTAAAAAATAACTAAGCCTCTATGCTAACTTTTGGAAAAAGATAAGAAGTTTGATTTTAATGATGAATGCTTAAAAGCTTTCAATTTATTAAAGAAAAATTAATCGTTGCTCTTATAATAGTTTCACCTAACTAGGAGAAACCATTTGTATTAAGGTGTGATGCGAGCGATTATGTTATTGAAGTGGTTTTAGGGCACAAGTACGAAAAAATATTTAAAGTTATATACTACACTAGTAAAACTCTTACTGATGCTCAAATTAATTACACTACTACAGAGAGAGAGTTATTAGCTATCGTTTATGCCTTTGAAAAATTTAGATCTTACTTAATTGGAGCCAAATGTATAGTGCATACTGATCATTCTGCTATTAAATATTTAATGCAAAAGAAGGATGCTAAACTAAGATTAATTCGATGGATACTTTTAATGCAAGAATTCGATTTTGAGATCATCGATAGAAAAGAGGTCGATAACCAAATATCCGATCATTTATCTAGACTTGAACAACCTAAATTGGCTGATTTTGAAAAGGAATTAATCGAAACTTTCACTGATGAGCAGTTGTATAATATTACAGAAGGAAATATACTGTGGTATGCTGATATTGCAAACTACATCACTAGTAACATTTTACCACTGGAATTAACAATGCAACAATGTAAGAAATTCAAACATGATGCTAAATTTTATTTTTGGGACGATCCTTATCTGTATAAGCAATGTAAAGATCTTATTATTAGAAAATGTGTGCCTTATAAAGAAACTGAACAAATTATTAGAGGATGTCATGATTCTGAATTCGGAGGACATTTCAGAATTGATGAACATCATATAAGATTTTACAATCTGGATTTTATTGGCATACTATTTTTAGAGATGTTTATAGATTTATCAAAACCTGTTATCGATATCAGAGAATAGGCAATATATCTAGAAGAAATGAAATGCCTCTTAATTTTACTTTGGAAGTTGAGATTTTTTATGCTTGGGGATTAGTTTTTATGGGACCATTTATACCTTTATTTGGGAATTTATTTATTAATTGTTGTTTATTACATATCAAAACAGATTGAGGCAATAACTTTACCTAAGTGTGATGTTAGAAGTGATTTGAGGTTTTTAATGAAAAATATTTTCACAAGATATGGAATGCCTAGAGTAATCATCACTGATAAAGGATCACATTTTAAGAATAATCTGATTCAGATATTGGTAGAAAAATATAATATTACACATAGAATCTCTATAGCTTATCATTGCCAAACTAATGGCTTAGCTGAGGTATCTAATCGTGAAATTAAACAAATTTTAGAAAAAAACCATAAATCATGAGAAATTAGATTGGTTTCCTAGATTAGACACCGCTTTATGGGCATACAAAACTGCTTATAAAACTCCTATAGGAATGTCCCCTTATAAATTAATTTTTGGAAAGACTTGTCACTTGCCAGTTGAATTAGAATATAAAACACATTGAGGCTATCATTCATAAAAGTATTTTGACTAATTCAAAACGAGAGACTACGGGTGGACTAGGACACCCCAGCCTGATTTTTATCTTGTGTATTTAGTCAAGTGTAGAACCTGAAGATAATGATGAGGTAGTCTACCCCCTGAAGCCCATAAGTAAATTAAACCTGAAAACTTATGAAGCCCATGTAGGATGGAATTGGAATATGAAAGTTGATGTACCTTCTTCTAGTAAGGACAGACCATCTACATCAGGGGAACCTACTTTGTATGATGTTATGGATCAATTAGAAAAGTTGAATACCATAGTAGAGGGATTTAAAGCAAGGAACAAGATAAATGATGATTATCAAGTGCAGTGGAGAGATTATGATAAAGCTCATCATGATGCACAGATGAAATTCCTGAGGGGAGACACTAGTGTTGTATTCCCTACATACCATGAGTAAACTCCATACCAACCTGATGAACCTGATGATGGTGGAGCTCCTGCAGATTATGATTGGTAGTATAGTATTTTTATTTTCATTGCATTTAGTATTTTTTGATGTATTTGTGATTTACTAGAGAGTGTGATTAGTATTGGTGATGTGATGTGTTTTTAGATGTATTTATTGTGAACTGTAAGTTGTAATATGTTGAATTGTGATGGATGTGATGTGATTGTATTTAGTTTATTAGTTTAATATGTGATTGTAACAGTTGGATGTTAATGTGTTATGTGTTTAGTTGATGTTTTATGTTTTAAGATTTCAAACTTCTTCACCTTGCAAATTTCTAACATATATTTGTGTGTAGAAATGCTCTTAATTATTTTAGGCCTACTGTTCTAAATTTATAAAGAAGACCTGCCTAAACTCAAAGGTATGAAAAGCCCAACATGTTGAGGTATGAGTTACATATATGTTTAGATATTTTCTTTTTGCATATGTTAATCTTATTGATATTCAAAGATTTAAGTATGGGGAGGAAAATAATTAAATGTTACTTGTTCTCATTTAAAAGTATTTTCAAAATTATTAACATGATTTCTTGTGATAGAGCTCAATTTCAGAAAACTATATTTTGATTTTATTTGAGTACTTTAGTATACTTGAATGAAAGTTTTTTGTAATGAAAAGTGATTTTGTAGGATAAGATATTTGGTATAAGAGAATAGGACTATAGTCAAGTATTCAAAGTAAGAAAAACAGTATGTTTGAAATATTAAGAATCTTAAACCTTTATGTGAAAAGAAAAGATTGGGACTCTATGATGAATCCACAATAAGCTAAAGAAATGCCTATAAGGTAAAGGATTGTGGTAAGTTTCAAATTTAGGGTGAGAAGGGTGAAGTTCAAAATTATTAAAGGCTATCCAGATATAGTAATCCTCACTTGAAAAAGTAAAAATCAAAAGAAAAAAAGAGAGAGAAAAGAGAAAAAAGAAGAAAAAGTAAAGAAAAAGTGAGGAGAAGCTTGAGGATATGCCTAATAAAAAATTGGCTTCACTTGGATCTACCTAAAGTGGAGAACTTAATTTCTTTCCTGAACTTATATGTATGGATTGGCATCTTTACTAGTAGTGTTCTCATAAACTTCTTTTCATGTAATCCTTTTAAGTGCTTTAATAGGACAATCTATGGTCATTTTTTAAATGAATAGAAGGCTAGAACTCTTATACTTGATGACTAGACAGTCTAACACCTGCAGAATTTACTTGAATTATTCAAAGATCTTTCTGAAAATTTTACTATTGTATTTATCTAAGTCGAAATCATGGTATTCTAGAAAGAAAGTTCATTACAGTGGATCATTATTTTATGTATTAACTAAATTACCTGAGGACAATAATAGTAAAGTTTGGGGTATCTTGATCCACTAAAAATTTGATAGTTTTTTAATGTCTATTTCATACCTATTTTTGATAATATTGCACTTTAAAGAAGGGTAATTTTCATGATTTCATGCAGGTACAATGATTTTAGGCCTTTAGAGCGAAAGGAAGCAAAAATGAGCAAACTTGGAGCAAAATGAGGCAAAATACACATTTTGACATGGAGCGCTGGACGGCGCTGTCACCAGCGTCGGACCGTGCCAAATTACAGAGACTTTGGGCTATTTTCCAGAAAATAGCATCGGACGGAGCCCTATTCTATGCCGGACCGCGCCCTATCACGATTCAAACCAGATTCAGTGTATTTGGTCAGATTTTAGAGGGGTGCTCGAGGAAACTCTTGGGAATCAGTTACATATGAATGTAAACTGTTTAAGAGCCAAAAATAGAGAGGGGGAGAGTGTCTTTTCATTGTTCTAGTGTGAAGAGTCCATTAGAGAGAATCTAGGGTTTGTATGTGTTCTCTTCTAAGGAGTGTAAGAGGAGAGGAAAAGTGAGAGATTTCTTCTTCCTTATCTAAAGAGAGAATTGTGTGTTGTTGTGAAGCAAGAAGATGAGTCAAAGGAATTCCTTGAGATTCGCTTCAGGAAGAGTTTGAGATAAGTTGTATTTTTTTATTATGTTTGTATGACGTTGCTTTTATGAATAAAATCCATCTTTTGTCATCTTTTCTTCTTGAGTCTTGAGTAGATTTCTATGTCTTTCTCCTTTTCATGTGATGTGTTGATGTTGTGATATGGAAATGATTTGTCGATTTATTATGGAGAATTTGTGATGACCTTTTCACTTAGCACTTTATTTACCTTTTGATCTGGCCAATTGAATTGTTAAAACTTATTGTGAAACATATGTTCCAAAAGGATTATGAGGTCCACAACAAAAGTAAAGGTCACATTCAATGTCCATGAATGAGTGATGTAGTTCATGGGGGTTGGGTGCAAATAAATATGGAAATATATTTTGATGGGCGTAGAATTGGAGATTTTAGAGTGACAGACTGAAATCCCCAATTTGGTCCTAGGGTTTGGAAACTAAGCGAGAGTTAGCCTTCAAGCGAAGGGATGTGGGAGCTCCGTAGTGATAGTCGGTATCCTCCCAGCCTAACCACGGATTTGGGGACTAAACTAGGGATTAGTCAATGTTCTTTATATCGCTCGGAAGAGGGTGAAGAATAGGAATGCTCATATTTGGCACAATATTATTGCATCACTGATCTAAATCATCACATTATTATTGGAAAGGAGGAGGATTCTTTCTTACATTTGAACTTTTGTTATAAATTTAGTCTAGTGTTAGTTAACTGTGTTAGGAAGTTAGAATGTACTTTGGTAGAATTAGTAACTGCAATTGTTTATTCATCTTTTTATTATTAGTAATTACTGCAATTTGTGATGTGATTCGTGTACTGATTTCTGTGCTCCATTATAGAATTAAATACCTCCTCGTGGGATCGATTACCAGGACTCCATTAGAGCCCTGTATTACTTGAGCGATACGTATACTTGCGTTTAATTATGTGACTCAATAGAAAACTAAATCAATATATATATAAATCTGAGTTCATAAATTTTGGCAATTTTAAAAAATCGAACCAGTCACACATAAAAAGTTTTTATACCAAACGAATGTCATGAAATATTTAGTTTATATAATCGAGCTCACTTTCTAGTACTATGTCTATCTCTCGGGTTGATGTATTACTTGTAGTGTTGTGCTTGATTACCTAAACTATTAGACATATCGAATCTGTTCGCTCTCATTTTGTTCAAAATTAAAATACTATTTTTCAAAATCAAAATTATATACACATTAAATTTAATCATTAAAAAAGGCAACGACAGGTTTGTGGTTCATTTGAGCTTTCATCAAGACCCACAGTTTGACTTCAACTGCCTCACCCTGGAAACCTTGTAGCCAAGATCAAACCTTCCTTTGAAATCTTTAAGTTTTATTCTATTAGGGTCTATGAAGGTTGCCTTGGATCATGTACACACACCCCACACACACTCAGGCACCTACAAGTGCACGCACGCACGCACCCAATGCATGCGAGCAAGCCTGCACATGAGCGTCCAAGTAAACACACCCGCATGTTGGCACCCAAGCGAGCTCACTTGTCCTTTGCATACTTCCCCTAAACCTACATGATCACACTTAGTTCGAGCACAGTGACCCGACCCGCAATTACGCAGATAATTATACTTTTAAAAGATATGTAAACTTGACCCTAAATTAATATGCTAGTGTGCTAGATTTAAATATAATTTTCAAAAAATAATAAACACACTAGGGGTACTACGCAATTATATGTATCGTTTCAAGTAATATAGGATTTTTTTAAAAAATCACAGATATCGATCCCACAGAGAAATAAGTGTGAATTAAAAGAAATTTATAATATCAAAAATAAAAGGAAGTGCTAATTCTTAATTTTTCTTTATAACTAAACAAGAGTAAAATTAAACTTACTAATTTCTTTAAATCATCCAAGAAAGTTTTTAAGAAAATGATTAAAATACTTAATTAAAGATAATTTCTCCATACAAGTATTTAGTAATAAGTAGAGGAATTCAAATTGTTTAGAACTTAAAAATATTGTATTGTGATAAATAGAGGCATATATATTCTTTACCATTTGGTACAGAGATAAAGAATATTGGCTAGTCTAAGGGTTGGTGCAAGAGTGTTATTAGTAGTGCTGGGTAGGTTCTAGTCTCTCACTTCTAGATTACCCACTGTTTCTATAGGACCTACCAGTGACACTTTTTTCCTCACTTTAAACCAAATTGATAGAATTTAGCCTATCACTCTAACAATATCAATTCTACTGCCCATCAAATCTTATCTTCCTATTTATTTGCACTCCCCCTCATATGATTACTTCTGATCTTCCAAAGTGAAATGTGATAGTTACAAGTTAAGAAATCTTAGCCCACGGTCAGTTCTATAAGATTTCTCCACAGATTCTAATGATACAATTGGCTAAATTTTAAAGTAAAAGAAGTTTAGTTAAAATATCATCACACTTTTTGGTAAGAAAAAGAAAAAGTTCTTAAACAAAAATCCAAACCTCTTGAATTAATTACATTATATTCGTAAGGAAAAAGAGAAGAAACTACTCAGAAAGCATTGGATTAACACAACAAAACATATTCATAATCATTAAATCCAAAGTACACAACTTAAGAGTTAAGTTTCAAATACTTATCTAGAATGTTGACCAAAGCATTCATTTGAAGTTCTCTGATTTTTCTGACTCTTACAGAACTCTAAACTTCAGGAAATCAGAAACACTCACTAAACACTTACAAACTTGAAGTTTAAGAGAAAGAAACTAAAGAATAATTGAGAATGACTCTAAAATGGCTCTCTACTACTGTAGAATTAATTCATATTTATAAAAATTCAAAAAAAACTCGGGGTTACTTCAGACAACTCTTTAATATTTGTCCAAATTTGTTGAATCTTCTAGAATATAACTGTCGCGCCTAGGCGCCAGTTTAATTGTTTCATTTAAGCGCTTTTTTCTTCAAGGGACACATCTCTTCATTCAAATATGTCTAGATTCATTGTATAACTTATTTGAGGCTTGCGTTATCATCTGGGGCCCTTTAAAACACCTTGGAACAGCCAACAATTCAAAAATTAATTACCTCGACCATCTCTAGCGCCTAGGTGCCAGACTTAGTTTGTCAAATTTTCTTCATAAAGCCCCAATTTTGCTCCTTTTTGTTGTTATTTAGCTTCTTTTCATCTTTAAACTCTTTTTCTTATACCTGCAACAAAAAACATAAAAATACCTTTCATTAGAGCATAGTATCCTTAAAAAAATAAGAATAATTTATCTTCATAAGTTATTAATTTTAAAGTTGATCAATTCCCCCAAACTTAAATGTTAATTGTCCTCAAGTGACACTAATCATTAAAATTAAACAAATAAATTATGTGAATGAGTTTTTTTAGGAGTTTCAAAAACATTTCTCTAGAAATGTAGTAGTTCAATTTAGAAAAAAAAAATTTAGTAACCGAGACCGAGTTAAAGTTTAGAAATCTCTTAAGTAAACGTAAATGAAAAATATGAGTTTATATCTTATTCAAAAATACTTATTTTTTTTCAAAATATAGGGTTTTGATATTTTATTTTTTTACTTAAAACTCCTTACTAAAAATAATAATTCTAACTATATTATCTTTATAAGCTTCAATATTTTCTCAAGTATTATACTCTAGAAAGATCAGGTGTGGAGCCAATTTTTGATTAGGCCCTTAAATCATCAAGCTTCTCCTTCCTTCATACTTTTTATATATATTTTTTTACTTTACTATTCTTTTCCTTTATTTTCATTTCTTTTTTTCTTATTTTCTCCTTTTTTTATTTATATATAAGGCAATGATTATTATATCTGGATAGACCTTTAATAATTTTGAATTCCATACTTCCCTTTTCTAAAGCATAAGTTAGATATATACCTTCAACTTAGAAATATGATAAAAGTTTTATTATTTTTTAATAAAAGAATTCTAAGTATTAAAAATAAAGGTCTAATCTTTCTATTTTTTTCAAAAATACAACTTTTCTTACTAAAGATAATCACAAAATATTTATCATTTTTTGTCTAAGAAATTTTTAACTTTAAATTTTCATCCTTACTAAAAATTTCAACTAAATTTTCTTACTCATTTATATATTCAAAATTTTACTTCCCTAATATAACTTCATTCACATAATTATTTTTCATATAAAAAATTAATTATTTTTAGCACATTTGAGAACAATTAAAATTTAAATTTATGAAAACTGGTTTTCATTCTCCCCCCTCCCCCAAACTTAATTATTAAATTACTTTGGAATATGAAGTTTATAATATGCATGAAGAAGGAAAATTTTAAAAGGTATTTTGAAGCAGGAAGGTAAATGCAAGTATAAAAAGTTTTACAGAAGAGTAACAATATGAATCCTCAAACAGTAACAGTGATAAATAATATAAATCCTCAAACAAACCTACATAATCATTAGAGTCTAAACATAGAAAATAAAAGACACAGAAAATAAAAACATAAAAGATAAATACTACATAAAAGTAAGAAGTCTATTCATCCGATTTAGTCTCATCATCATCATCATCATCATCATCATCATCATCATCATCACCAAATTCAATATCTTCGTCCACTGCTTTGGGGTCTGCATATGGTGAAAATTTAGGGCATGTAGGGAAATTCACAGTCTGATCTCCCTTAAAAAACTTTATCAATGCTTCATCATATTCAGCATCATAATCACTTTTCCTATAAACATAGTCTGCCATATGATCAAATTTCTTATCCAAATCCTCCATACAACACTACATCAGAAACATTTCACTTTGTTGCTCTAAATATCTCTCACTCAAAACATCCCAAAATCCAGTGGAGGCTCAGTAGCAGTGGATGTAGATGGTCTAGAAGTAGAGGGTACCAAAGTAGAATGTGCACTAGGAATTCTACCTCTGGGTCATCCATAAACATCTACATTAGCCTTTCCAATAGGTTTCAAAGGCTTCAATTGCTCTTCAGAATGATTATACTTCACACCAGATTGCTTGCATAAAGATAAAATAGGAGATGTAAAGCCTAGCCCAGAAATTCTACTAGCTCTCGCAGAAGAACTAATAGCATCACAAATTATCTTCCCAACATCAATTGGCTTCATCTCTTGAATGTAATAATTCAGGATGGCTCGTTCTTTTGTAACTTCACTTAAATGATTCGACAGAAGGAGATGAGCAGAAATGAAATAGTGCCAAGATTTAGAAGTAGCATTGAGTGAGGCAGAGGAAAATTTTACATTCTTAGCATTTATGACCTTCCAAGCTCCAGATCCATCAGTCAAATAATTGATAATACTATCAAGCTCAGGCTCAGATGGAGTAAATTTTGAATAAAAACAATCAATAACAAGAGCTTGACCATAAAGCACATTAATCCGCTTGAGAGTAACTCAACTCCTTTAGTTTGAACAAATTCTTCATCATTAATTGCCACAGTAACATTTGCATAAAATTCACGAACAACAGGGATAATAGTAACAACAGTAAAATAACAAAACTTCTCCCAATTTCGTGCCACAATGACATTCTCAATCGCTCCACCGGTACGACAAAAACTTCTTTGAGCAATAAATTTTCTAATGGAGGCAAACCCATCGTAATGCATTTGTTCGTTAATACTAACAAATTTAGATCTATTAAAATCTTCTCTCTCCTTTCCCATCTTATATTTATGAGCCATCCTAAAAATGAAGAAAATTCTAATTAAATTCTAAAATTAAGATTATAGGCTTCTTCCAAGCTTTTTCAAGCTAAATGTAACTTAAATCCATGGATTTTTCTTTTAAAAATCAAATATTTATGAAAATTTCGGTTCTCTTCCAAAGTTTGAAAAATCCATGGTAGATTTGCAAAATAACAAAGCTAAAGTATAGATCTAACCTTAAGATGATGAAATCTGGTGTTTCCAAGCCACAAAACTTGAAAAATCAAGCTCTAAATGGAACCCTAGGACTAGTTTTCGCGAAATAGAGGAAGAAGAAGGAGCTTAGGCGTCTAAAATGGCTTCGAGCTGTTTAATTCTCGAGTTTGGCTGGTTTAGGTGAACTAGCTAGGCACCAAGTTTGGCGCCTAGGCGCCAGACTTGCCAAAAATTTTAAATAATACAAATTTTTATTTATAAATTATCTTAAGCAAGTCTAACTCCTGTAGGCCCAAAATTTCACATCAAACTCATTCAATTCTTCCAATTTATCAATGAAAAAGAAAGTTCAAATCTACATCAGATTCTAACATTCTAACATAAGATTTACACAATTCACTTCAATTTCCTTCCAGATATTCAATATTGGGTTTAACAAACACAGAAAAAATAAACATACACATCATCACAGGATTAACTCACAAAATAGCTTCAAAAAGCACACATTCAACATATTGATCAAACTCCAAATAAACAACACACACAATAATACAATTAGATAATACACATAATCATTTCAAGACTTCACTAATTATAATCAGAACCTTCAATCTCCCCATCGCATGGTAGATTGCTCCAATAAAAGGAGTGAAAGAAAAGAACATGAGGAAATTGCATGGTCGTTTTCTCATCAATCCAATTGTTCTTGGCATACAATGTTACCTGATAATCTTCAAAAGCAGCCATATGATCAGATTGACACTTCATTTTCCATTCCATATGCTCATATTGATGGAACATCTCATGCATCATATTGTTAATAAGTAGAAACTCCTCTTCAATCTTCTCAAATCGGTTGATCATCCTCTCTAAACTCATTGCCAAATATCCATTAAAATAAGTTTGTGAATCCTTGTGCACAAACTTATCTTTACTCTCTAGACTATTATTTTTATTCTCCATGGAATCTAGCAAATCTTAAGCTCTCACTAATTTTTTACTCTTTTGGTTACTTAATGAAAAGGATACTCATTGGGGACGAAGATAGGCCATTTTATGAGGAAAGAAATGGTTAAAACTGTAATTTGGTATTTTTTCCCATGTCCAGTAACTATGGTGCTTAGGCGCCAATTTTGGTGCCTATGCGCCAGAGTCACAAGTGTCTGCGCTTAGGCGCCAATTCTGGCGTCTAGGCTCCAGTATCCTAGAAGGTATTGTTTTGCCTTTCGTCAAATTTGTAAAGGTTCTAATCATATTAAAATCCTCCTTAGGTGTTAAATAATTGGTATTAAAAAAAGGATGATCAAATTTTCATCACAACAATATAAAATCAATTCAAATCAACAATAATATGGGTTGCCTCCCACAAAATGCTTGGTTTAACGTCGTTAATCTGGCTTATCCATATGTTTTACTCAGACCGACTTAGATCTATTGATTATTTATAATAAGGCATGTTTTCTCTAATATAGGGTTTCAATTTTTTCTCATTTACTTTAAATAAATTACCAGTATTTGGATCTTTTATATTCACAGCTCCGTAAGGATAAACTTTTTCCACAATATATGGTCTCATTCACTTGAACTTTAGTTTTCCAGGAAATAATTTCAATCGAGTATTATATAATAAAACTTCTTGTACGGGCTCAAAATTCTTTTTTAAAATCTTCTTATCATGTAAATTCTTCATATTTTCCTTATAAATTCTAGCATTCTCATAAGACTCATTTCTAATTTCCTCAAGCTCATTTAATTGTAACAATCTCTTTTCTCCAGCATCCTTTAAGTTATAATTAAATTATTTTATCACCCAATAAGCTTTATGTTCTAATTCAATGGGTAAATGACAAGTTTTTTCATATATGAGTCTATATGGACACATTCTTATAGGAGTTTTATAAGCAGTCCTATAAGCCCATAATGCAGAATCAAGTCTGTCAACCCAATCATTTCTTTTAGGATTTATAGTTTTCTCTAAAATTCTTTTGATTTTTCGATTTGAGACTTCTGTCATTTCACTAGTTTAAGGGTGATAAGCTGTAGCAATTTTATGCTTAATTATATATTTGCAAAGTAATTTTTGAATCTTAAAATTCTTAAAGTGACTTCCCCCATCGATAATAATTATTCTAAGTATTCCAATTCTAGTGAAAATATTTTTAATTAAAAATTTTGGAACACCTTTAGCATCACAATGTGGTAAGCCTACATCTTCAATCCATTTAGAAACATAATCAACAATTATATAAATTTTTCTAGAAGATGGTACAAATGGTCTCATAAATTTAAAAGCCCATACATAAAAAATTTCAACTTCTAAGGCTAAATTTAGGGGCATCTCATCTCTTCTAGAAATATTGCCTACTCTCTGACATTGATTACAAGCTTTTACATTTTTGTTAACATCTTTAAATAATGTAAGCCAATAAAATCTAGATTGTAAAATTTTAAATGCAATTTTATCAATACCAAAATGTCCTCCAAATTTAAAGTTACGGCATTTGTGAATAATTTCATGAGCTTCATTATTAGGTACACATCTTCGAATAACATAATCTTTACATTGTTTGAATATATAGGGGTGATGCACCAAAAGTATATAAGGTTTTTGCTATATAATTTTACCCATTTTTGGTAATATTGCACTTTATAGAAAGGTATTTTTCATGATTTGTTATAGGTATGATGATTTTAGGTGATTGGAGTGAAAAGAAGCGAAAAGGAACAAATTCGGAGCAAAAAGGAGCAAAAAGGAGTAAAAAGGAGGAAAACATGTTTTGGCGCCACCGGCGCCATTTTCCAGAGACTTCGGCAATATTTTGACGATAGAATGCCAACAGCGCCCTATCGGGCGCTGCTTGCACACAATGTAGGTGGAATTCAAATTTGAGGAGTTTTGGCGACTTTTTGAAGGGATTCCTATGGAAACTCTTGGGATTTCGTTCCTAACTTATAAGTAACTATTTTTGGACAAAAATGGTGTGGTTTTAGAGTGTGTCTTATGTATTGTAGAGGTCTTGGTGTGCTAAGTGTTAGGGTTTAGGAGAAGAGTGTGTAGAAGTGAGAATTTGAGAGGAATTCTTCTCTAAAGAGTGTGTTGACCTCATTTTTGATGAGGTCTTCTCTTCCCTCTTTAGTGCTTAGGATCTAGCCTTAGGCTTTTCTTTGACTATCTTAGAGGACTAGAATTGGGACCCACCCTTTAGAAGTTCAAACACCTCTTGACTCCCTGCAAACCCCACAAGCTTGATTTTAGACCCCTAATCACCTAGAGGGTTGAAATCAAATGTGAAGATTTAAAGGATGAGTTCCCTATAGGACTCTTTGGCCTTAGGACCACCCTGGGTGGCCTGGTCTGATGAGGGTTGACTTACACACTCACTACACTCACACTCTATACTCTCACACACACAATCCAAATCCTAAAACCACACTCATACCCAACTTGACTCCTTGACTCATTTAGGTAATTCAGATGGATGGACCTTAACCCCTAAGCCCCTAGCTAAGAGGGTTAGGAACAACATAGTGAATGCCTCAAATGAGTCCTCTAATGGCTCATATAGTCTTAATATGGCTTCATGGCTCAATCAAAGTGATTCCATTTCACTCATACTTGATCAATCTTCTCTTTTCCAAAATTTCAATTTTTGACCCCGGGGACCCTACACCTATCAAACCTACCAAAAGCCCTTAAAATTGCCCAAATCCTCCAAAATTCCCAAATCACCCAAAATTCCCCAAAATTAGCCCTAAACATTTCCTCAACAATCAAATTGATCATCCATAGCCAAAAATACTAAAGATTCCAAAAATACGCCCCAATACCCTTCAAATACCCAAAATACACCTCTTGGCCAAAAAATCCAAAAATTTAGAAAATTCCAAGAAAATTCCAGAAAATCCCAAATATTCCTAATTTCATTTTGTTCAACTACATCATGGTCTGTCGGCATATTTTTAGGTTGTATTGTATTTTAAAAGGGGGTCGCCAAACGAAGTTGTCGGCGAATTTAAATTTTAAATTTGATTTAAATATATATATAATTTAGAAAGTAGTATTTGACTTTGAAAATAATTTTAAATTTGAAAGTTTTAAGATATGAGATTAAACCGATCTCACATCCCAAATAGTTTATATAAATGAGCACCGCACCACAAACCGTGTATCTATCCCTAAGGATAGACACCGCTCGAGGGTGGGGCTCGATCAAATAAACTAGAAGTTTTGTGACATCCGTTTGGTCCGCGAACCAATTTTATAAGCCGACAAATTCCTCTCGCTTAATATGAAAGTATTAAACAGGGTTTATATTACTCGGGTTCTTTAAAATTCCCTATAAGGGCAAGCCCCTATAGTTAATTACATCTTAAGTGACGGGAATCACCTAAGAAAACTCTCGATAATAACCAATAATTCTGCTCTCAAGAATTTCAAAGTTTAAGGTTTTCAAAGATTGAATTTTGGAATTTCAATAGGGAATGGATCAAATTTGGAACATTTTTGTTTTGTGAATCCGAAGGAAGAAAGGTAGGAGAAATCACTGATTCGAAGTGAACTTCGGTAATTTCCCGACTATCTTATTGTTTGGCTTGAATTTAGGAAAGTCCTAATGTTTATTTAGTATTTCAATCTTGCCAATTTTAATTAATTAGGGCTTATATTTGTATGATAAAATCAAACAAATAACTCTAGAAGATGTGAGGGTTTATTGTCGTATCGGACGACTACCTCGGAATCCTAAGACCGGTTAGGGCTTAATTTGCAATGCAAATGCCTAACAAAGAGGTTGAGGATTTATGTTGCATTAGGCAAGCTACCTCGAAGTCCTATGGCTTTGTTGTTTAATTCTAAGAAGGTTTTGCTGAAGTAGGTTCAAGTTTTGTTGATGACGATGGCCGTGTCTGCCCACCATGCTCCAAGCTCCTTGTTGTTGCAGAGGTTTAGTTTTAGAAATCATAAATCGGGAGATGAGAAAAGTGTTTTGGTTTAGAGAAGTCTTAATTTCCAAGTGTTTTGTATTTTGATTAAAACAAATCTTAAAGTTGATTATAACGACACCGGTTAAGATCCCACGGTTCCATCCTTCCGGCATCATTATTTTTATCGGATTCACTTAGTCCAGGATGAATTTGCTAAACTCAATCGAATGAGTTCCACACTTTCATTTAGACCGTGGAAATCCCGTTAGCAACACGTAGGTTACATCATCCGAGGTATTCCCGATCATCCAACGAGACGTTTTAATTTAGTTGCAATTGTAGTTTTGTGTTCTGTTTGTGATTAAATTTTGAGTTGTTTTATATTTTGAAATGTTGTGGCGGTGAATTTTATCTTGCAATGACTTTTAACTTAGTTTTGGTTTCCATTTTAGGGACTATCCTAAAGGTGTGGGTTTTCATGCAACAGTTGTTTTATCATGCAAGAAAAGTAAAGTGCATCCGCAATAAAGTAAATTGCGAGGAAGTAAATTGCAAGAAAGTAAATTGCAATAAAATAAAAGCGTACCTGGAGGGTCTTCCCGTCATCCCAAGCTACACTTAAAACACAATTAGAATATTTAAGCAAGTTCCTAGGTAAAGCTAAGGGAAAGGTTATGGTTTTCTACCAAATTCCTAATCCTATAGCCTAGTCATCTCCTATGACGTCTAGGTTCTTTGTGTTTTTGTTTGAGGACGATTTTCTTCATCAAAGAACAATTAAGTCCAATTGTTCTTATAAATATCCTATCATATCGAGGAAGTGCTTAAGAAGAATCTTAAACATCTTTTCAATATTTCTAGGATTGTTTTAAGTCCAAATGAATTTAATTATATAAATGAATCAATCGTCCGAGGTTTTCAAGTTTTGTTAACTCGCCCAGTGAATTAAGACATTTGAATATCTTATGAGTGAAGTAGCACTTCATTTAATGTTTCATTTAGGAGTTATAATAATCAAAGCTTTCAAGGGTAAATTAATATTCAAATGATTTGATTTAAGTTAAAGGATTTAAATTCGGAATAGTGTTCAAGTTGCTTTAGATTTATTTTGAATTCTTTATGTCTTAGGTGACGTTATATTTAATTCAATTTAATTTAATTGAGTTTTAATTTAACTTAATTTAATTTAATTTGATTTGATGTTTAATGAATTTGATTTGATTTAATTTAAATTAATTATTTAATTTAATTTAATTTAATTTAATTGTTTAATTTAATTTAATTTAATTATTTAATTTAATTTAATTTAATTTAATTTAATTTAATTTAATTATTTAATTTAATTTAATTTAATTTAATTATTTAATTTAATTTTAATTTAATTTAATTTATAATTTTAATTGAGATTTTAAAAGAGTTTAATGATTTAATTAAGTCTTTTAATATTTTAAATTTGAGTTATCATTTTAATTAAGAGTTAAATGTTAATGATATAATTAGTTTAGGGATTTTTTAAATTAAAGAATAAATCTCTTCCTAATAAATATCCCTTATTTTAATAATTCCAATTTTATTATTCTTCCAACTTTAATCTATTATTTAATTAAAGTTTAATTATTTTAAAATTTGTTTAATGAGTTTCTACCCTTTAATTATTTAAATTTCAATCATCCAAATCAGATTAAGATCAAATGTTTTACTTGTTGATTTTTTATTAAACCTAAAGTTTTAATTAAGGGTTGAAAGTTTAATTACCATTTTACCCCTTAAGCTTAATAATTTCATAACTCACTAAATTTAACTTAAATGAACTTGAAATTTTTATGTGACTTCACTCATATGTCAATAAAGACATGAGAGGAGAAAATGTGATTTTTCTATATTTAATTTATTTATATAATTATTTTTGGTGGAAAATAGAGATTTTCAAGGAAAATTTGATAACATGACCAAAGGAAAGTTTCTGTCCTTAAGAAAATTAGGGGACATTTCTAATAACCAGAGAAGCACTTGGACCAATTTTGGTGATTTTTTGAATTATATTATTTTTATTATAATTATTTTGAGTTTTGGAGTGTTAATTAATTTAAAAATAAAATAAATGTTGAAAAATGGATTTTATATTTTTCAAAAATCTCTCTGATATCAAGGAAACCAGAGAAACAAATTTTGCAATTTTCTGATTTTTCTATGATTTATTATAATTATTTTAGTGAAAATGCTAGAAAATACATTTTTTTTAATTTTAAAATTACCCTAGGGCTTTAAAATTCAATATCTCACTAAATAGACCTAGGAAAAATGTGGGATTTGTTCCTAAGTGATTAAAATTCAAAATGTGACATTTTGGTGAATTTTATTATTTTTGTGATTTTTATTATTTTTTCTTTTATTTTTTAATTATTAAAAATATTAAAATATTATTAAAAATCAACTTTTTTAGAAAATTGAAATTTTAATTTTCTTAGGTTCCCCTGATATCAAAGAGGCTCCAAAACCAATTTGGTGAATTTTTGAAAAGTATTTTAAAAGTTATGAATTTTTAAAGCTTAAAATGGCTAAGTGACTTAATCAACCCAATTAGTGGGGCTAACCAAGTCCAATTGACCTCAAATTTTTATGGTGGGTTCCTCTGATCCTAAAGGTCAGTGGAGAATTGATTTCAAGTCAATTTGATGCCTGGTTAATTCTAATTAATTAAAGACCTATTTTGGGTGTTTAAGCCAATTAGGGTTGTTTTAAATGAACTAAGTCAAAACCTATTTTTCCTAGGGTTCTCTGGTCATAAGGAACATCACCAAATTTTCCTAGAATTTATTTCACAACATGCTATTTACTGGAATTAAAATACTCAAAACAGTGACTCGAACTTGAAAAATCAAGAACTCTTCATAGGGATGGCCTCTGACTTTGGAAAATTCAGGGAATGTTCCCAAATTTAGAGGCTTCAAAAGCCCTATGGTCTCATGCCATGGTGAATTGTATGCATGCATGGAGAATTAAAACATTGCAGAGAGTAAATAAATTATAAAAAATAAAATATTTGATGAAATTAAGTGATTTCTTTTCCACATTATTCTCCTCTCTTCACTAAGCAAGAGGGTATTTTTATTTTATTTTTCCGATTTTTCTACACGGAGATATGAATTTTTGAAGTTTAGGGAATTAAATAAATCAAAAAATACCCTAATTTTCTATTTATCCACGCGGCGCCGCGTCAACCTCGGCAGCCTCCGAACGCACACGCGTCGCGCTCCCATTCGACGCCGCCACCCGAGTCGGCAGCCGGGCCCCGCGGTTCTCGTACCGTCTCCCCGGTCCGACGCGATCCTGGCCGTCCGTGCGCGCGTGTATTGTATGGACGGCATCCGTTCGTCGTCCCCAAGTGTTCTCACCCGAGAGCCGTCCACACTAAATCCCTAAGATCTCACTCGATTCTCAATGGATTTTTACGTTCTTATACTCTATGGATTCGTCTTGAAGAGACGAACACATCTATACGGTTAACATGCATTGAAATTAAAGCATTTGAAATGGAGAATCTCCATGAAGCTCGGGATGAAGAGTTAGCTCATACCTTGGCTCGGAGAAGTGTGGCTTCAATCCGAGAGTTGTTGCACCTTCGATCGGGTCCCAGCAAGCTCCGGATGAAGTCTCCTGGTCTCAGTGAATTGTCCGGATATGATTTCGACCAAGCCCGATCACAAAGCTTGGAGGTTGGAGCAACTCGGGTGGCTCGGAGATGGGGCTTTTGATGATGGACACCTTCTCTTGGTCCAGTGAAGGTGTAGAGCCAATCAATTTGGGATTTGGCTCACTCGTGGAGAAGTGTCCCTGGTTTTGGGTGGAATTTCAACTCCGAAATCGAGCTTACGGAGGAGAAATGGCAGGGGGATTTCACTGGGGATCAAGTGCTCTAAGGATGGAGAAGGGTCTGGAACAATTTTGGCAGAGTTTTGGCAAGGTTTGTGCTTCTTCTCTTTTTCATGGCCGAGAGGGGTGGAGTTTAAATAAAGTTGGCTGGGGGCCTCCTGGGGAGTTAGGAGCTTGGGATCGGCTTGCTCGGTGAGGAGAAGATCGGCCATGGTAGCCACTCGGGGATGGGGCAGCTCGGCAAGTGAGAATTTCAATGTTGGCTCACATGTGAGCTCTCGGCCATGGTGTTTTCCGGCGGCCTGGTGGCCGGCCGACTGTGCAATGGTCACCATCTTGGTCAGTGGGTCGTGGTCGGGGTTTAGTGTAGCAATCGGCAAATGCCATGTGTAAAGTGGTTGAATCAAAGTAGAAAGGGAAGGGGCCATTTTAGCTTATTTTGGTCAACCCATGCAAATGGGTTGGGTGCACCTCCCCAAGACCTCGGTTTTGGGCCGAGGAGGTCGGGTGGGTCAACCTCCCATGTGTGGTGGAGTCTCCATCAAGGATTAGGTGGCAAAGCATGGTTTAGAGTGTGACATGCTTAAGGTAAAAAGGCTTAAGGGAGGCTTAAGAAAGATCCCCCTCTTCTTGCCATAAATGGACTAATGACAAGTCAAAGTCCTCATGGCTTCATGTGGCTTGAGAATGGCTTGTTCATGGCTCCATTTGGCTTGGGAAAAGGTTGGCTTATTTCATGAAAAAGGGTTTTAGAAATATTTGGCATTTAAGGGGTAATTTGACATGTGGCTTGATTTGGAATGGTTTAATTGATGATTTTGCAACTTAGGGGTGATTTTGATCAAATGGATGATGAGGGGAAGTGTCATGTGGGCTTTAGGATGATTTGGGCTTTTGAATTTTGAAGGAAATGGGCTTTTAGGAGGGTTTAAGGGATGGGCCCTTAAGTTTAAAAATGAATTTATGGATGGGAATTTTGTAAAGAGGTTAGGCCAAATAATTGTTGGGTTTAGCTCATGGATGTGTCATGAGTGATTTGAAACAAATTGGGGATGATTTGGATTTGAATTGGGTTGAATTTGGGTTAGGTTTGGGTCATGGGTCCAAATTGGGCTTTAAGGCCAAAAGTGAGATCGGATCCAAATGTCAATCAAATTGGACTTGGATTTGGTCTAGATTGGTATTGGGAATGTTGAATTGAAGTTTAGAATTGAATTGGACCAGAATTTGGGTCAATTGGATAGGTTTGGTTTAACATTGGGTTCACTTTGGGTTAAAATGGGTCAATTTGAGGGTTTTGACAAAAGTAGGGTAAATTGACAAAACTGGCCCATGGTGTAGTTGGACAAAATGAAATTGGGAATATTTGGGATTTTCTGGAATTTTCTGAATTTTTGGATTTTTAGGCCAAGAAGGGTATTTTGGGTATTTGGAGGGTATCGGGGGTATTTTTGGAATCTTTGGTATTTTTGGGTATGGATGATCAATTTGAGTGATGTGGAGATGTTTGGGATTGATTTTGGAAAATTTTGGGTAATTTGGAAATTTTGCAAAAATTTGGGTAACTTCAAGGGTTTTGGGTAGGTTTAGTAGGTGTAGGGTCCCGGGGGTCAAAAATTGAAAATTTGGGAAATTAAAGATTGGGTGAATCTAGGTGGAAAGAAATCATTTTGGTTGAGCCATGAAACCATTTCAAGCCCATATGAGCCATGAAAGGACTCATTTGAGGCATTCACTATGTTGTTCCTAACCCTCTTAGCCAAGGGCTTAGGGGTTAAGGACCATCCATGTGAATCACTACATGAGTCGGGAGGTTAAGTTGGGTATGGGTGTGGTTTTAGGAAGTGTGTGGAAATGTAGTGTGTAAGTGTAGTGTGTATGTAAGTGTATGTGTAAGTCGGCCCTTCACTGCACCGAGCCACCTGCAAGGGCGTCCTAAGGCCAAAGAGTCCTATAGAACTCATCCTTAAAACTTCCACATTTGATTTCAACCCTCTAGGTAATTAGGGGTCTATAGTCAAGTTTGTGGAGTTTGCAGGGAGTTTAGAAGTGGTTTGAATTTCTAAAAGGCGGGTCCCAATTCTAGTCCTCTAAGATAGTCAAAGGAAAAACCTAAGGCTAGACCCTAAGCACTAAAAAGAAGAAGGGAAGACCTCATCAAAAATGAGGTCAACATGGTCCAATTTTGTTAATGTACCCCACTTTTACTAAAACCCCCAATTTAGCCCATTTTAAACCCAAATGAACCCAATGTCAAACCAAATCACCCCAATTGGTCTCAATTTTTATCCACTTCAATTCTAAACTTCAATTCAATATCCCCAATATCAATCTAGACCAAATTCAAGCCCAATTTGATTGGTATTTGAATCCAATTTCATTTTAAAAGCTTAAGGCCCAATTTTGACCTATGACCTAAACCTAGCTCAAATCAACCCAATTCAATCCCAATTTGACCCAAACCTTTTCTAAATCTTCCCTAACATCTCCATAAACAAATACTAACATAATTTGCCTAAAATTGGGACCCAAACCTTACTCAAATTCAACCCAAACCCAAAATTCCTTAAATTGGCCTAAATCCACCATGAACCCAAATAGGCCCAAATCCCAAGATTGAACCCCAACCAAAGTTGAAAACTCTTCATAACATTCTCCTAAACATTTCTCAACATCAATTTTACATCAATTTCAACATTAGCCCAACCTTAGCCTAAGTTAGCCCAATTTGGCCCACCTTAGCCCCTTTACCAAATAAACCAAAATCCAACCCACTTCAATCCCAAATCACTCCAAATTTGTTTTAAATCACTCATTACATATTCTTAAACTAAACCCAACATTTATTTTGCATGGCCCTTTACAAATTTTTTGATCTAAAAGCCCATTTTGAAACATAAAAGCTCGTTCCCTTAAACCATTTTAAAAGCCCACCTTTACCAAATTTTAAAAGCCCAAAGTCCATTCCCAAGCCCACATGAAACCTTTTCTTCATCATTCCTTTGATAATCTTATTTGACCAAAGTCTTAAACCATCATGAAATCAACCCATTTGTAGCATCATGACAAATCCCATCAATGGAATCCAAAGTTTTCAAAATTCCAAATAACCCTTTTCCATGCAAGTGAGCCAACCTTTTCCCCAACCCATGAGCAAGCCAAATGAAGTCATGGAGCCATGCATAAGCCATATGCAAGCCATGGGGAGCCATTTCCACCTCACCATGCCACTTATGGCAAGGAGAGGGGAGCCTTTCCTAAGCCTTCACTAAACCTTTTTTAACCCCATTCATGATACACTTTAACCAAAATTGGCCACCTCACCTTGGATGGGGACTTCACCACACATGTGAGGCTGACACAAATGATCTCACATCAGCCCAAATCAAGCCTTGGTGAGTGAACCAAGCCAAAACCATGAATTGACCCAAATTGGACCAAAAATACTCCTTACACCCATGCCATTTAAATCCTTGACTTTACACATGACATAACCCAATTGATTGCACCAAGATCAAGCTCAATCATGTGAGTTTTTCTCAGCCAAAAAACCTTGATGAATGAACCAAGCCAACCCTCATGGCCACCCAAGCTCCACCATAACCTTCCTTATTTAAACCCCACCTCCATGACCAAGGGGAAGTGATGCAAAGATTACCTTGGGTAAACTCTGCCAAATTGTTTCCAAAGCTTCTCCAAGCACTCCTAAGCTCAATCCAATCATTTTCAATTGAGGCCTCACCTCTTGGACAAAGGTATCAAATTTTTTCTCCTTCAATCAAGCATGTTTTAATTTTCTGTAATTATTCACATATTTTAATTATATCATCACCATATAGATGTGTGCTACTCGATTAGAAGATCATTTTAAAAAAAATCATTCAATTTCATTGAGAATCGAGGGAGATATCAAGGTTTGAAGTTGGACGTTTTTTGGTGAATAGAACTAGGGGAGAGAAGCAGCAGCCATCCGATCAGGCGTGTATCCAATGGATGGCGCTGATGGAGTTGGACGGTAGTCGCATCCATGAACGAACCGCGCCGACAAATCAGGGAGCGACACGTGGCGATTGAGTGGGAAAATGAAATATTTTATTTATTTTTGACCCTAAACTTTAAAAATACATAACTTTGTGTAGAAAAATCATAAAAATAAAATAAAAATACCCTCTTGCACCGTGAACAAAGGAGAATAATGTGGAAAAGAAATCAAGTAAATTCATTGAGTATTTTATTTTTAATAATTTATTTACTCTATGCACTATTTCAATTCTCCATGCATATAGGAAATTCACCATGGCATGAGACCATAAGGCTTTTGAAGCCTCTGAACTTGGGAACATTCTCTAAATTTTCCAAGGTTAGTGGCCATCCCTATGAGAAGTTATTCATTTTTCAATTGCATGTTACTGTTTTGAGTATTTTAATTCCAATAATTAGCATGTTAAGAAATAAATTCTAAGAAAATTTGGTGGTGTTTCTTATGACCAGAGGAACCTAGAAAAAATAGGTTTTGGGTTAATTCACATGGAACAACCCTAATTGGCCTAAACACCCAAAATTGAACTTTAATTAATTAGGGTTAACTGCACATCAAATTAACTAGAAAACAATTCTCAATTGATCTTTAGGATCATAGGAACTTCACATAAAAATTTGAAAATAATTGGACTTGATTACCACCAAATGGGTTGATTAAAACTCCTAAGTAATAATGGGTAAAAATAAACTTTAAAAATTCATAACTCACAAAATACTTTTCAAAAATTCACAAAAATGGTTTTGGAGCTTCTCTGATATTAGAGGAATTTAAGAAAAATAAAATTGCAATTTTCTAAAAAAGTTGATTTTTAAGCTTATTTTAATATTTTTAATAATTAAAAAATAATAAAAATCATAAAAATATTAAAAATCTCCAAAATGTTACATTTTGAATTCTAATCACTTTAGAAAAAACGAAATATTTTTTTTAAGTCCCTAGGATAAGATATTGAATTTTAAAGGCTTAATGTAATTTTTAATATTAAAAAATGTATTTTCCAACCGTTTCACTAAAATAATTCTAATAAATCAAAGAAAAATCAGAAAAATATAAAATATATTTCTCTTCACTCGTTGAGGTTAGAGAGATTTAATAAAAATATAAAATCCATTTTTCAAGTTTAATTTTATTTTAAAATTAATTAATACTCGAAAAATCAATATAATTCTAATAAATAAAATATAATTCAAAAAATCACCAAAATTGGTCCAAATGGTCCTCTAGTCATTAGAAACATCCCATAAGTTTCTTAAGGACAGAAACATTTCCTTGGTCATGTTATTGAATTTTCCTTGAAAACCCCTATTTTCCATTAAAAATAATTACATAAATAAATTAAATACAGAAAAATCACATTTTTAACTCTAATGTGTTAATTGACATGTGAGTGAGGTTACATAAAAATTTCAAGTTCATTTGAGCTTAATTTAGTGAGTTATAGAATTATTAAGCTTGAAGGGCAAAAGGGTAATTAAAAATTTCAACCCTTAATTAAAATTTTAGGATTAATCAAAAAGGGGAGGGTAAAATATTTGATTTTAAACTGATTTTGGATGATTGAAACTTAAATGATTGAGGGTAGAAACCTACTAACCATTTCAAATATAATTAAAATAAAACTTTAATTAATTAATTAATTGAAATTTTGGAAGAATAATAGAAATTGGAATTATTAAAGTAGGGATATTATTAAGAGGATATTTATTATTTAATTTTAAAATCCCTAAATAAATCACTTCAATAATACTTAATTCTTAATTAAAATATTAAAATAATAATCCAAATTAAAATTAAATTAAATTAAATTAAATTAAATTAAATTAAAATCAAATTAAATTAAATTAAAATTAAAATTAAATTAAATTAAATTTAAATTAAATTAAATTTAAATTTAATTAAATTAAAATTGAATTAAAATTAAATTAAATCAAAATTAAATTAAAATTAAATTAAAATTAAATTAAATTAAATTAAATTAAATTAAATTAAATTAAATTAAATTAAATTAAAATTGAATTAAAATTAAATTAAATTAAATTAAATTAAATTAAATTAAAATCAAATTAAATTAAAATTAAATTAAATTGAATTAAAATTAAATTGAATTAAATTAAATTAAAATCATTTAACAACAAACCTAAATGAAATCATTAAGAATTAAATCTAAAATAACTTGAACATTATTCCAAACTTAAACTAATTTTCTATAGTTGAATCAAAAATTAAAATTGAATCATTAAGTTTAAATCATCAAAATACTTAATAATTTGATTTGCCCTTTTAAAGCTCTTATTATTATAACTCTTAAATGAAATATCAAGTTAAGTGTTACCTCACTTATAGGATATTCAAATGTCCTAAGTTCACTGAGCAAAAGAATAACACTTAAACTCCCGGATGATTAATTCACTTGTATAATTAAATTCTCTTGGACTTAAAACGATCCTAGAAATGTTGAAAAGATGTTAAGATTTGTCTTAGGCACTTCCTCAATATGATAGGACGTTTATAAGAACAATTGAACTTAATTGTTTCTTTGATCAAGAAAATCGTCCTTAAACCAAAATACAAGAACCTAAACGTCATAGGAGATGACTAGCTATAGGATTAGGACTTTGATAGATAACCTAAACCTTTCCCTTAGCTTTACCTAGGTACTTGTTGAAATATTTAAATGCCTTAACATGTGTTTTAAGTGCAGCTTGGGATGACGGGAAGACCCTTCAGGTACGCTTTTATTTTATTGCAATTTACTTTATCACAAATGCACTTTACCTTTCTTACATAATAAACAACTGTTGCATGAAAACCAAAACCTTTAGGGTAGTCTCTGAACTGAAACCAAAACTAAGTTAAAAGTCACTGCAAGATAAAATTCACCGCCACAACATTTCAAAATATAAAATAACTCAAAATTTAATAACAAACAGAATACAAAACTACAATTGCAACTAAATTAAAACGTCTCGTTGAATGATCGGGAATACCTCGGATGATGTAACCCACGTGTTGCTAACTCGGATTTCCCACGGTCTAAATGAAAGTGTGGAACTCATTCGATTGAGTTTAGCAAATTCATCCGGACTAAGTGAATTCAATGAAAATAACGGTGTCGGGATGACAGAACCGTGGGATCTTAATCGGTTCTGTTCTAATAACTTTAAGATTTGTTTTAACTAAAACACTAAAGACACTCGGACTATAAGATTTCTAAAACCAAACTCTTCCCTTCTTTTTTTGATTACAATCTTCTAAAACTAAACCTCTGCAACAACAAAGAGCTCGGAGCATGGTGGGCAGCACGGCCATCGTCATCAGCAAAACTCGGGTCTACTCCGAAGAAACCTTTCCTAGTTTTAAACAACAAAGCCATAGGATTTCGAGGTAATTTGCCTAGTGCAACATAAATCCTCAACTCTTCGTTAGGCTTTTGCATGATCATGTCATGTAAATTAAGTCCTGACCGGTCTTAGGACTCCGAGGTAGTCGTCCGATACGACATAAACCCTCACATCTTCGAGGCTATTCATATGATTTTATCATACAAATATAAGTCCAAATTAATTAAAGCTCGGCAAAATTGAAATCTCAGATAATATTAGGATTTTCTCAAACTCGAAGCCAAATAATAGGATAGTGTGGGAAGTTGCCAAGATTCTTCTTGGTTCCTCAGCTTCTCCTACTCCTCTTCCTTTGGACTCCTGAAAATAACAGTTCTAAATTTGAGCTAATCCCTTTTGAAATTTCCAAAATCCAATCCTTTGAAAACCTTAAACTTTGAAATTCTTGAGAGCAAAGCCACCGATCATTATCGAGAGTTTTCTTAAATGATTCACTTCATTTAAGATGTAATTAACTATAGGGGCTTGCCTTATAGGGAACTTTAAGAACCCAGGTAATATAAACCCTGTTTAATTCATTTATATTAAGCAGGGGAATTTGTCGGCTTATAAAATTGGTTCGCAGACCAAACGGATGTCACAAATTTTCTAGTTTATTTAATCGAGCCCCATCATCAAGCAGTGTGCCTACCCTTCGAGATAGATACACGGTTTGTGGTGCGGTGCTCGTTTATATAAACTATTTGGGATGTGAGATCGGTTTGATTTCATATCTTAAAATCTTCAAATTTAAAATTATTTTCAAAAATCAAATACCACTTTTCAAATTATTTATTTAAATTAAATTAAAAATTCGCCGACAACTTCTGTAGGCAACCCCTTTTCAAAATACAACACAAACCTAAAAATATGTCGACAACTTCTGGCGACTCTGCTGGGGATTAGTTCCTCTCTCCATTTTGATCAAATGACTTTGCTTTCATAAATCAGTAGTAAGCCCATGCCCCTAGTGGACCAAACTACTATTCCTTCCGTTGGAATACCCCGTTCATTTCTGTCTTGAACGAGTATAACCAACTCCTTTCAGATTTAGGAGCCACTGTTTAGACACCCCTAAACAGAGAGGTTCCGAGATCCTTTTACCTCTTTTCTGAGGTGGGGTGGACCCCCAATAGGTGTTAGTTTAGGAGTGATCCTTCGAGTCGAGAAGTCTTGCATGAGATTTTCTCTTCCTTTCTCATTCTAAATCAGATCCCTTACCTTCTCTACATCTTTGAACATTCCATTCCTAATAAACAAACTCTCTAATGAATGACTCTTTTAACAAATAATTCCTTTTTTTATAAATACATGAACAAAAATGTGTTCGGACTCTTTTCAATTCCTTTCTTTTCGTCCTGATGAGAAGAAGCATGACTTGGGACTGACAATCAGAATCTACCTTGCAGAAAAATGTCTGCCCCAAAACTAATTTTCTCCTTCACCAATGGACTGGACTTCACTGTTTACAAGGATAAGCTGCCCAACAATGGGATCATCCGTTTCGGGCAAGGATTCGAGAACAAAAATGTCAAGATCACTGACGTTACCCTTTTCACACTTACGGACAAGGTACCTGAAACTAAAAGACCTTTGATTGAATTCAACCTGAAGTCAACTCAAGAGTTCCCTCCCCTGCTAAGGGTTCCAGCTGAGAGGAATACTACTGTTCATAGAAGGACTGTTGTCTCTACCCCCACCGGTCTAATCCTCTCTGCACCTACCCCGGCTTCCGCCAAACTAAAGGGGAAGGAAGTTCAAATTTGTAACGAACATGTCACCGTGGAGGGTACAGACTTCCGTGCAAGACCTTCTGTTTTTGAAATTGGGTCCAGCTCAAGGGTTCCACTCCTAACACGGACTCAGAGAAGAAACAGAGGCAGAAAGATTGCTAGGAAGGCTAGAGCTGCCGAAATTGCTTTCTTGGAAGAAATCCCTGAGTATACACCACTACCAGAGTACATACCATTGCCTGAATACATACTGCTTTTGGAAGGAAGTAGATTCCATCCCCTCTCTGCCGTAGCTGACGAGGAAAATGTCCGCAAGATTGCTTCTACATTACCTCGACCCACATACTATAGCGACAGCCGAAAGAAAAGGGCTAGGATTACACCATTTGCCCGACTGCAGACTGTGATAGAAAAGTTAGCAAAGAAAGAAAGATGTCCTGTATCAGAAATTTTAAGAAGAATAGGGCGGGTGCCAGTCAAGTCCCTTCTTGGGCCGCAAGTAGAACCCGTTAGTGCTGCAGAGAAGCTGAATAAGAAGATGAAGGCTAGTCCCCCTGTTATTATTTCAGGATTATAGATCAGGGAGGATACCACCTTCCAGCATTCAGCCGACAGACCATCCGGTCCTAGGCCTTCTGCTGCTAGAAGGATGGTGTGGCGTCCTACTACTGGCCAATTAAGACCAAAACAACGACCAGAAAAAGAAAGTCTCATCAGAAGACTAGAGTCCGAAGAAAGTGTCACTGCAATGAAGGATACTTCCAAGAAGGAAACCCAACAGTCATCGTGTGATAACTGCGAAACTGCACGAAAAAGACCATTGGAGGACACTATGGAAAAGCTGAGAACCGACATTCGACGGTTAGCAAGAGAAAGGGAAGAAAATTTTGGAGATGAAGTTGACTCGTCAGAGTTCATGGATGATGAATATGTCGAGATCAACATGGTTGAGACACGAGCATCGTCAGCTTCGCAAGGTGCCCCGACAGCTGCGGGGAGAGATGAACCGGAAGCATTAAGAGCACAAATTCGAGAGAAGGATGATACAATCTCTCAAATGGCAAAAAGGATGGAAGAGATGGCTGCAGCCCTAGCCACTCTTCAGAGTCAGGTTCAACCCTAGAGAGAAACGCCTCCAGAAGTTATTCATATTACAGACGGAAGAAAAGAGATTACATCCGTTAACGGAGACAATCATCCAAAGAAGGATTCTACTCAGAACATGATTCCAGAGAAGGACATCAAGAACATGGTGGAACAGCAGGTGCGCGAAGCCTTAGCACACTCTAAGAGCGGAGCATCTATTCAGACAGGTAGACCTTACCCCGAAGAATTTGATGTAGTACAATACCCAAAAGGCTTTGTACCACCTCTGTTCAAGACTTTTGATGGTACCGGAAATCCTCGACAGCATGTTGCACATTTTCGTGCCAGTTGTTGCAACGCCGGTGGAAGTGACGCTTTACTCTTCCGACAATTCGTCAGCAGCCTGTCAGGGATCGCCTTCGATTGGTATGCAGAGTTACCAAAAGGTTTGGTAAAAACATTTACATAATTGGAAAATCTCTTCGTGAAATGGTTTGCCGGAGCTCAGCACCATATCACCATCGGTGACTTAGTGGTGGAGAAACAGAAACCGAATGAAACTTTAGTGGACTACATACTTCGATGGAGAAATCTAAGCATGAAGTGTGAGCCACAACTACAAGAACAACATGCAGTCGGTATCCTGCTTAAAAGCATTCATGGCCCGATAGCACTTCTCCTTAAGGGATTCACAATTAAGACTTTCGAGAAGTTGTTAAGCAAGGTCGGGAGCTTGCAAGAGGAAGTGAAACAACTAAGTTTCATTAATAAAATAGACAAACAGAAGCCTACAAAGACATTAGAAAAGAAATCCGGGATCGTCGCGGCAGTCGACAAAGGCAAACAGCCAATGCAAATACAGCCGGAGCAACCGCAGCCCAGCTATCAACAACCTCAGCAGAACTACCAACAACCTCAATCCGGTTATCAGCCAACCCAACAATATGAGCAACCGCCTTGCCCACAGCGCACGTTAAAGGAGCTCATAAATAGAGAATATCCATTCAAGAATGAGGCAGTACCAAAGATGTTCCGCAGCTTGATGAAGACTTCGGATTTTTGACTACCAGAACCCAAGAAGCCAGAGGAAGTCAACAAGAAAGACCATCCCAACTACTGCCCTTACCACCAGATGCTTGGACATAAGATAGAGGATTGCATCACCTTCAAAAGTTGGCTTGACAATAATCTTCGAAAAGGGAACATAACGATCCCAAAGGAATACATGAAAGAACCCTAGAAAGGAGGTTCTGTCAAAGTCATTTCTACAGATCCCATTGTTCCGATAGACCCTTACACGACCGATGATGGATGGAGTACCGCTTGGACGAAGTCATCGAAGAAAATTTTGGATCGCATCCAAACCACTTCGGCGCATGCTTCAACTCAGAGTTTGAAACCTGTCAAGCCGGCGCTATCGCTTGCACTTGAAGAACCGCCCCAGGAAGAAAAGATCATAGAAAGGAAGGAGATCATAGAAGAAGAGAAGACCTAGGCTCCTAAGGCTAGACTAGGGGCTACTTATCCTAGGACGGTTGTTTCCGATTCGGGGGAAAAATTCCTCGAACCTCTGACTCTGTATGATTATTTGCTCGCTCCGGCGGGATCTTATAATGATAAGAGTTATGGCGTTGGCTACGTTTTGACTGTTTCTAACGATTACGTAACTAGCGACAACCAATCTAATCCGGATCCCGATTTCGATATCAATAACAATTCTCAAATCATACACAACCTCGATAATCATGATGACAAACAAGACATTCATCAAGAATGCTACGAAAGTTCAACAAGCAATGAATCTATTTATGAATTCCAAGGAACTCCAATCATAATAGAGTTAGAGCCTTCAGATTCCGAAGCAACTCCAGAAGAACCTGTCATGCTAATTCAAAAGGACACACTTGTAAATTCAGTACCAGACTCAGAAGAAATCTCAGAAGTCAATTTAAGGAGCGGAAGGGTTCTACCTCCAAGAATGAGTCCAAAAGACAAAGGAAAGCAGGTGGTTGTTCAGGAAGAATCAACCCCAGACGGAAGAATTGCCTATTCGGGAAGAAGCCGAGACACATGATAACAAAGTGGACTATAACGTGCTAGGCCATCTTAGGAAACTGCCAGCCAAACTGAGCATCTACGACGCTCTCATCTTATCAAAAGAGATGAATGAAGCTCTGATCAAGGCCTTACTTGATCCAGAGATTTGTTTAGCTCAGATGGTCGAAGATTCCTTAGATGAGGTTTGCTCGTTAAAAGAACAACGAGGTGTTACCTTCACGGACAGTGATCTACAGCTTGGGACGGCCGATCACAACCGATCATTGTACATTTCAGTTACAATCGGAAAATTTACGCTCTCCAGAGTATTGGTGGATCCAGGAGCATCAATCAACATAATAAATCTTCAGACGCTAGCATACTTGGAAATTGATGCTCGCGAGCTTGAAGCGGACAAGATGTTACTAAGAGGATTCAACTAGAAAGGAGAAAGAGCACTTGGATCAATAACACTGTTAATGAAGACCGGTGACTTAGCAAAGACAACCGCAAAATTCCATATAATTGATTCTGAAACATCGTTCAACGTGCTACTGGGCCGACCGTGGATACATGAGAACCGGATGGTACCGTCGTCTCTGCATCAGTGCACAAAATACTACGAAGGAGGAGAACAGTGCATTAAAGGTGATTTGCAACCTTTCTCCGTACATGAGATTGGAGTCCATGAAGATGCAGCTTACTACGCACCTCCAAAGAAAACAATCTTCTCCAGAAACAACTTGCCAAATGAAGCAAAAGAAATTCGAGACAATAAAGAACCTGAAGTTCTAGTCCAACAGTCACTCACCACTCCCTTACGGCGAGATGGTGAAGGTTTCTCTAGAACTCGCATCCGAGGTCGAGGCCGGGGACGAGGTCGTGGAAGAGACACTCGGGACGATTGGACGGAAAAAGCCAATGATCAACGTTGATTGGGAAAACGGCTCCGAGGAAGAAGAGGAAGTCAAGAAAGAAGCGAGCTACAATAAACCGGAAGAAACCACAATTCAAGATTTCTCTCGAAGATGAGAAGAACGAAGAATACAAATCGATGTACGAGAAGATTAACCACTATGTACACACTATGACCCTGACCCCGATCCAGTCTAATAAGATCGAGGGTATGGTGGTCAAAGAAGTACGTGGCAGCGGTGCAAAGCCAATCAAATTTTACCGTGGCACTTCTTCTTCCAATACTGAAAACGATGTACAATTTGAAAATGTCGCTTCTTTCGAATTAATGGAATTATCTTTTGAGTGGTACTCTCCCTGTGTTCAAAATTTAATTCAACGTGGTGACTTACCTCACCAATGGACAAAAGGCCGAGCACAACACTTCGAAAAATTATGGAATAATGCCGGTCGGCCTCCCAATTCAAAACATGGTCTCGAATTTGGCACGATGAGGTTCCGGTCGACGATACGGAATTTTGTTTGGTTGTCACTTGCGAACCTAACGAAGATTGCTTAGAAACTACAGAAGATCTCGAAGAACTACAAATTGGAGAAGCTCCGCTAGAATTCGAAGAAGAAATTAAATCTACAATAGATGAGTTAATGGAAGTTAACTTAGGTACTAGCGAAAAGCCTAGACCAACATTTGTTAGCTCTTTACTCAATAAAGAAGATTTTGAGGAAATGATCAAGCTATTAATGGAATTCAAAGACTGTTATGCTTGGAGTTATGATGAAATGCCAGGATTAGCTTCAGAAGTCGCAGTTCACAGGCTAGGAGTAGATCCTACTTCCGTGCCAGTCAGACAAGCTTCCAGGAGGATGCGTTTGGAAATTGAACAACAAGTAATAGCTGAAGTTAAGAAGCTAATAGACGCTAAATTTGTTCGTGAAGAACAATACCCTACTTGGCTAGCCAATGTGGTACCAGTCAGAAAGAAGAATGGTCAGATCAGAATCTGCGTGGATTTCAGAGATTTGAACAAAGCATGTCCGAAGGATGAATTTCCACTACCAATCCCGGATTTAATGATCGACATCGCTTTGACACATGAAATATTCTCTTTCATGGATGGATCTTTAGGATACAACCAGATAAAGATGGCACCAGAAGACGAAAAGCTCACAGCTTTCAGAACGCCGATCGGAGTATATTGCTACACAGTAATGCCATTCGGACTAAAGAACGCAGGAGCAACATACCAAAGAGCAATGACAAAGATTTTTGATGATCTCATTCACAACCAAGTCTAGTGCTACGTGGACGATGTGGCCATTAAAACAAACTAAAAGAAGATCACCCGTATGATTTGAGAATTGTCTTCGAGCGACTAAGGCAATACAACCTTAAGATGAATCCCTTAAAATGCGCCTTCGGCGTTACCTCTGGGAAATTCTTAGGATTTGTTGTCCGACATCGCAGGATTGAAATTGATCCAGAAAATATTAAAGCTATCTTAGAAATGCCACCTCCCAAAACCTTAAAACAACAACGATCCTTTTAAGGGAAGCTGACATATCTTCGACGCTTTATCTCTAACTTGTCAGGTAGGTGTCAGCCCTTCTCGGCATTAGTTAAAAAGGATGCCAAATTGGTTTGGGAAGAGAAATGCCAACGGGCCTTCGAGGACATCAAGCAATACTTAATGACACCTCCTGTCTTAGATGCCCCAGTCTCGGAGTAGACGCGTTGATACTTTATACGACGGCTCTAGACGACTCCCTGGAGCCTCGCTAGCCTGGGTAAATGATGAGGGAAAAGAAAATACTCTCTACTACTTAAGCCGTCGTCTGATTCCGACGGAAGTAAAGTACCCTCCAATTGAGAAGCATTGTTTGGCCCTGATCTTCACCGCACAGAAACTCAGGCATTACATGCTCTCTCATAAGGTCAACCTTATTTCAAAAGTTAATCCATTGCAATATTTGATGACCCGTCCAACACTTTCTGGCAGACTTGCCAGGTGGTCAATGATACTATTGCAATTCGATATAACTTTCGTGCCTCTTCGTGCCGTAAAGGGACAAATCTTAGCAGATTTCTTGCAGCACACCCTTTGTCGGCAGAATCGCCTCTCAATGACGACTTGCCAGATGAGCAGATAATGAACCTAGAAGACATTGATGATCGACATTGGGAACTATACTTCGACGGAGCATCCTCAGCACAGAAAGACCAAGAATTGCAAACGATAGTGCCTTGTAAGGCAGAAATCGAACTAATCTTTATAACACCGGAGTGGGGGATGTTAAGATACTCCTACCACTTAACAGAGCCGTGCACAAACAACGAGGCAGAATACGAGGCCCTCATAACAGGACTAGAACTGACCATTCAGATGGGAATAACAGACATCAACATCTACGGAGATTCTCAGTTGATCATTCAACAGGTCGCAGGACAATACAGAATCTTAAAGCCGAGACTCGAGCAATACTTTCAGTATGCCATGAAGCTGTTGGAACAAATTCCGAATGTAACTATATACAAGATCCCCAGAAAAGAAAATGCTCTCGCAGATGCGCTAGCCTGCCTTGTAAAAGAATTTACATGCTTACAAGATGAGTCAGTTGAAGTGTCAGTTCAAGGACGACAAGTCCTATCATAGCTCGACATGGATATGATACAAAAATCAGAAAAAGCAGAGGAATCAGTTGCATCAGTGATGGAAAACATAGAAGATTGGTGTCAGCCGCTAATAGAATACCTGCAAACAGGTAAATTACCAGACGATAAGTCATTGGCACATCAAATCAAGAAAAGAACTCTGTCTTACGCATTAATCAAAAATACATTATACAGAAGGTCTTTTGATCAGATGTGGTTAAGATGCCTGAGTGGGTCCGAGGCTCATGAAATTGTTAAAGAAGTGCATTCAGGACTTTGTGGCGCTCATCAGTCGGGCCCGAAAATGAAAATGAAAATTAAAAGACTAGGGTATGACCCACAATTTTATAATATGATATTTTTAATTTAATTGCAACGACGCCAAAAACTTGACCCCGCTATATTATATGTATAAAATTGTAATTGTTTATGTTGTGGATGCTACGCAAGTATACGTATCGTATCAAGTAATACGGGGCTCTAGTGGAGTCTCAGTTATCGATCCCACGGGGAAAGAGAAAATTAAATAACGACTAATTTTAAAATAATAATAATTTTAAAATAGTATACGAAAATTTGGAATTCTAAATTTAAGCGCAATAAAGTAAACTAAGTATTTTAATTAGGTAACTTAACTAAGTAGAAAATTAATACGTATTGAAAGTGCGGGAAATTAAACTAATTAAATAAGTCTTAACTATTCGGAAAAAGTATCTTTCCCTTGTTTAGAAATTTAAGTGATTGATGAATTTAAATAGATAATTTTAAGGTATTGTGACAAATAGGAGCATTCCTATTCTTTACCCTTTGGTCAGGGTGTAAAGAATATTGACTAATCCTATGTTTGATTACTGAATCTGCGGCTAGCGCGGGAGGATACCGATCGCCACTTCGAGCTCCCACGTTCCCCTCGCTTGAGGGCTAACATCTACACTTCGACTCTCGAAACAATAGGACCGAATTGAATATTTTAGTCCATCACACTAAAATGCTCAATTCTACGCCCGATGATATTATTTCCTTATTTATTTGCACCTTCCTTCCAAGGCTTTTGAATTCCCCGAATATCAGATGTAATTTTTACTATAGTTGATAATCAACATATTTTAACAAATCAAATGTCCAGTTTGAAAGTAAATTAAGTTTTAAGTAAAAATTATCACAATTTATTAATATATAAAAGTACTTCTATTTTTAGTTCATCAAGTCACTTAATTTCATAACGGGGAGAAAGACTAATAAACTACTCGAATGCATGGGAACTAAACTAAGCATGAATTTCATTTAAAGTTAAAAAAACAATAAATACAAATACTTATCTCGATTTATCCCCAAGCAGACTCCTCGCAGTTCCTTTGACACTTCCTTCTAGTACAGCATGACTCACTAAAAACTCACTAACTCACTAAATACTCACAAAGACTCAAATTAACACACTTATAACACTTAACCCACTTAAAATAACACTTAACACAAAATAACTTCACACCCACAAAAACTGCACACTTTGAGGCTGAATTTCGGCTTCTATATATAGAGGTGAGCAAAGGACCAAGAGGTGTGTAAGCATCCCTTCAAAAAGTGTCCAGGTTCAATGTATTTGCGTCATTTGAACTAGCTCACCTTCGGCGACGAACTACCTCGCTGTCGGCGAGGCTTCTAGAAGATCTTCAAACCGCGCTATCTCGCTGTCGGCGGGCTCGGGCTCGCTGTCGGCGGGACATTTATAAATCCTTCAGAATTTTCTTCCTCATACCCTCGCCGTCGGCGGGCTCGATCTCGCCGTCGGTGACTCAGCACAAATTGCATTATTTCCTTTCTTTTTGCTCCAAATCCGCTCCTTTTTATGATTTTTGCTTTTATCACCTAAATTATACATTCCCGCAACAAAATAAAGAAAATACCTTTCTTTAAAGTGCGATTTCATCAAAAATAGGTATGAATTTCTTAATAAAATTTTCGAGTGATCAAAATCCCCCAAACTTACTTATTACTTGTCCTCAAGTAATTTTAGTACTACATAAAAATAATGAGTTTTATAATAAGATTTTTCAATTTAAATAACTATGAATTAGATTAATTAATATCATAATAAAGTTAAATAAAAATAATTCATGTAATTTAATTAATCTTATAGAAATAAATTATTTAGTTATCGAGTCTAAGATTTCTAACTTACTATTCATTTCGGGAATGACTATATTTAAAAGAATAACTACTTAAGATATTCATATGATAAGAAATTCAAGAAAACACTATTAGGTAAAATTCTAATCCATAAATATAAGTTTGGAAATATCTAAGTTTTTTTTTCCTTTAGGTTAATTTAAATGAAGCCAATTTTTGATAAGGCATCTCCTCAAGCTTTTCCTCATTTTTCTTTTTCTTTTTCTTTTTCTTTTTTTTCTTTTTCTTTTTCTTTTTCTTTTTTTCTTTTTTAATGAGGATTACTGTATCAGGAGAGCCTATTAATAATTTTGAACTTCATTTTCATCTTCCTAAATTTGAAACTTAGAAATATTTCTTAGCTTATATATACTTCATAGTTTTTACTTCATTGATTTTCAATCTTTTCTTTTTCACTTGAATACTTAAAAATTTTAATTTTAGAATATAGTTTTCCTTACTAAAAATAGTTTACTATAATCTTATTCCCTTTAACCAAATATTTTATTCTATTTAATCAATTAAAGCACTAGAAATATTTCATTTAACCTTTTATAATAATTAAATAAAATAATTCATATTAATTAAATTGAAAAATTTGCTATAAAAATCATTTTATAATAATTTGAAAATAGAAATTGAGAACAAGTTAATAACTAAATTTTTATTTTACTCTCCCCCCAAACTTAAATTTTTATATCTACTCTAAATAATGAAAAAGAAGGAAAGTAAATAAATCATACCTTTGAAGTTTAGGTATTTCTTTTTTCACTGAAATTTTTACAGGCTTTTTCATTTTTCATTGAACTCGTACTTGTTAGTATTCTCCATATATATATAACAATTTAAAGAAAATGCAGGGATAAAATGCGAGATAAGTATTAAATACAACAATTAAAATTAACTCTACATTACACATATGAATTACTAACATATTAAAAACATTGAACTAACAGATTAACAATTTTAAAAACTTAAAACAATACAAAATAAAATAAAAATATACTAAAGAAAACTAACATCCTATTTAACATAAAAACAAATGCAATTAACTAACACAAAAACAAAAACTAAACTACTATAACAATTCAAACAAATAATCTAACAAACATCCAATGTCTCACAACATAAAGTACTGAATATTACAAACATATAAAAGTTTCCAAAATAACTTAACATCAAACAAACAAAAAAAATAAAGTCCTAATCTTCGACATCAAAGTCCCGAACTATATTATCATCCCCTCCTTGATCCGTAGGTCGAGAAGGCCGAGCGAGGATGATGCCGAGTATACCTCGGGCAATCTGGAAAGACAACATCTAAATGTCCACTCCTGTAGCGATGTTCAGCTTCATGATATGCTATCTCGTACTCTGAATGTCGCTGGAGGTACTCACTATCATAATCATGTCTCCTCTCCAGATTATCAATACTTTGATCAAAATGATCAAATCTTCTCCCCATTGTTTCTCCAAACTGCTCAAAACGCCTCCTATGCAGGGTCAATTCATTCATCAGATCTTGTAGGGTAGGGGTGGTAGGTTCAGGAGGTTCATAGCTAGTAGAGGGTATATCTCTACTTGACTGAGTGAAATAACTTCTCACTTCTGATCTCCACCCTTCATGAGATTCATACTTCTTGATATTGGCGAGTAGTGAGTGGTTTCATAGGTTCCACCCATTCTTCATCATCTCTAGCTTCAACTCCGGAGAGTTGGCGAGTGCAAAAATTAATCCGGGGTGTCCTAATCCGGCCTCCACTCTCATTTCGAGGAGTGGCCGGGATGTTTTGATAAATAACTCGATGTTGATGCTTCGTTTTCTCGAATACGAAATTCAGAATTACTTTATCTCGTGTTACCTCACTGTGGTGATATGTGGGTAACAGAGTAGAACAAAAAAAGTAATGCCAGGCTTTGGAGACTACATTTAATTTAGAAAGAAAAAATTCACTCTTTCCTGCTGCTTAATTTTCCAAACTCCGGTCCCATCAGTGAGAAAGTTAATGACTTCCTCCAGTGGTCCTTCCATCGTTCCAAAAGTTTCATACTCGTTAAAGTGCGAGTCACGAACTTCATATAACGAGTTAATTCTTGCAGCATTGAAATCTACAAAAAAAACCTCGTACCTTTACTGGTGCATCTTCAGTGGCAGTCAAATTGGCATAAAATTCTTTAACCACTTCTACAGTACGCTCTATATTGAACCTAACAGAAATTCTCCCGACCTCGTTCCTTAATAATCTGCTCTACTTCTCCTCCCGGATTTTTGAAAACCCGATCCGCAATGCACTTTCTTCCTTGTATGTTTTCAAAATTTTTATCCTGTGCTCGTGCATTGATGAATCGGTTTTTGTCGAATTCTACTCGACGTTTTTGTCGTGGAACCATACGATCGATCTGTGAAAATCGTGAAAATTTTCACTAAACTTAAAAATAATACTAAGAAGGCTTCCTACAACATTTATAAGTAATTTAAATCAAATTCCATGGATTTCCACCGAATATTTCTTCCACATTTTAATTTTTCCCAAAATTTGCAATGTGGTGAAAATATATGGTGAAAATCAAAAATTTTTGCATAGGAGTGAAGCTCTTACCAAGAGAAATTGAAATCCGGTGTTTTTGAGTGTTGAAATTGCTTCAAATCCATGATCTCTCAAGCCCTAGGTCGGTTTTTGCGAAAATGAGAGGTTGGGGATGATGAATAGTGTTTTTGACAGGTCAAATATATGTTTTTCACGACCTCGCTGTCAGCGAGATTTTTCTCGCCGTCAGCGAGATTTTTCTCTCCGTCGGCGAGCTAATATTTTTCCGAACCAAAAAATCTCGGGAAAAATCTGCTGTCGGCGAGAAATTTCGCTCTATTCTTCGCTGTCAGCGAGATCGATCTCGCTGTCGGCGGGATTTTTGCTCGCCGTCGGCGAGATTCCAAATTAAATTTCCGAAATTTGTCACTCATTTTCGTCCTTGATTTGGCTTATATTATATTTCCGATCAAATCATTTATTAATTTAATATGAAGATTAGCTACTTATTCACAAACAAATTCACACAACACAACAAATTAACTTTAATATTGAAATCCATAAGATGTACAAACTAACATAATTTTAAACTATATAATCAAACTTCAAACATCAATCCTTACTACTAATCAGCATCGCAAACCAATCCACGACACACTAAATGCTGATACAAAACTATGACGCATATCTCAATTAAGTTTGAGATATTCAAATCATCACTCCACACATAATAAAATCTAAATCAAATCAAATAACATAAATACAAACATACTATGGAAATCTTTACTAATACTCTTAAAGGTCAGAATCTTCATCTTCTCTGATATTTCCGATATGACGATTATGCACAAATAAGTTATAGAAAGGCCTGAAGGGAAACTCCGAGCGGATTCTTCGGTGATCCAACCCTTCGTCTCGGTAAATGAAGAAAGCTAGCTTCGAGGTGTCCGGAATGATCAAAGTGTTCCTTCATCCTCCAGTCAATGTGATCAAATAAATCAGATATATTGTCGATTAAATCTCTCACATTCTGCAGTTCTTTCTCCATTCCATTCATTTTCTTCATAAGTAACTCTGTTTTATCTGAAATAGGCCTCGCTATAGGATTATTCTGTGAAGCTCTATCAGAGATAAATGTAATGTCCTCATTATTGTCCAAAGTAGGGAACATATCTGTAGGATCAAGCGGCTTCCAAGGTAACAGAACCTTTTCCCAAGCTTCATAAGAAACACAGTACTGATCGCATAATGTAAAAATAGTAGATGGGTGTCCTAGTCCGTGAACTGACCCATGCACAATTAAACCCAATGCAGACTTAACAATTATTGATCCAACATCAATAGACAATCCATTTTGAATATAATAATTCAATATAGTGCATTCCTTCGAAACCTTGTTTACCCTCATAGTAGGTAACAATTTAGATGAGATGAAAAAGTGTCAGTGCTTTGAGACAGGATTCAAAAGTGATGCAAAGAAACTAACATACCCGTCTTTACGCATTTCCCAATCTTCCGGTTCATCAGTCAGATATTGAAATATCTCATTCATATTATATCGAGAAGGCACAAAATTTGAATAGTCACATACCGGGGTGTTTTCTATAGAGAATAATTCATTTACTCTTGATGGAGTAAACGTTACCCATCTTCCTCGGACGTAGACATTCCCATTGTTGATCGCATGTAAGTTAGAGTAGAACTCTTTCACAATTGGAATAACAACAGCAGACGTAGTGTAACAAAATACCTCCTAGTTCCGCTGCGCGATCATTTCTTCTATCTTCGTAGTGGAATTCTCTAATCCTCGATTGACAAATCCCCGTTCCTTGATAACTCTTTTCTTTACCAAAACCTTGTTGAAGATCCGCTGCGCTTCCGCACTCACAAATTTCCTCCGGTTAAACACTCCAGACTTAGAGGAATCTAAGAATTTGGAGGCCATTATGGTGAATGGAATAAATTCTAGTGAAGAAGGCAGATCTAGAATGATTTAAGAATGGGTTTTCACTAAGAAATTGGTGTTGAAACCGTCCAAATCGGCATTCAAATTATAAATAACTCATCTTTATAACTTCCTCGCTGTCGGCGAGAAGTTTCTCGGCATCGGCGACTCAGTTATAAAAACTGTCTCCCATGTTCTCGCTGTCGGCGGGACGTTTATCGCTGTCAGCGAGTTCGATAAATAAACTGAATTTAATTTAGGCGTGAACCTCGCTGTCGGCGAGTATCGACCTCGCCGTCTGCGAGATTCCAAAATAATGTCCAATTTCGCTCTAAATCGAATAATTTCTTTTCTTATCATAATGGTTCGAATATGTGATGATTCTTAATAATAATTGAGTAGTAAAGTTTCAATAATATAGACTAACTATTAAGATACAATAAAAATAGATAACTAATATGGGTTGCCTCCCATAAAGCGCTTGGTTTAACGTCGTCAGCCCGACCTAATTTCAATTATTAATCAGGTCGACTAAGCATTAAAACCTCTTTATCGTTAGGTCTTATACCTTCGAAATATGGTTTTAATCTATGTCCATTAACTTTAAATTTATGTCCAGTTTTTGGATCTTCGATTTCTATAGTTCCGTATGAAAATATTTGAGTTATGGTGAAAGGTCCTAACCATCGAGACTTCAATTTTCCGAGAAATAATTTCAATCTAGTATTATATAGCAAAACTTCCCGTCCCGGTTCAAAATTTCTCTGATTAATCTTCCGATCATGCCATAATTTCATCTTTTCTTTATAAATCCGATCATTATCATATGATTCATTTCTTAATTCTTCCAATTCATTTAATTACAGCAATCTTTTCTCACCAGCATCCTTCATATTATAATTGAATTCTTTAATCGCCCAATATGCTTTATGTTCTAATTCAACTGGTAAGTGACATGTTTTTCCATATATAAGCCTGTAAGGAGTCATTCCAATCGGAGTTTTATAAGCAGTCCTATAAGCCCATAATGTAGTGTCTAATCTAATAGACCAATCTAACCTATTTGGGTTTACGTATTTTTCTAAAATACGTTTAATCACACGATTAGATACTTCAGCTAATCCGCTAGTCTGTGGATGATAAGCAGTAGATATCTTATGAGTAATATTGCATTTTTCTACTAGTTTGTGAATGTATTTATTTCTAAAATGAGTTCCTTCGTCAGTGATAATCACTCTCGGCATTCCAAATCTAGTAAAAATATTTTTCATCAAAAATTTTGAAACACTCTTAGCATCACACCTAGGTAAAGCTTGTGTCTCGATCCATTTGGAAACATAATCAACGAATCTACTAATATATATGAGTTTCCAAACGAAGGAATAAAAGGTCCCATAAAATCTAATCCCCAAACATCAAAAATTTCAACTTCTAATATAAAGTTTAGAGGCATTTCGTTTCTTCTAGATATATTTCCTACTCTTTGACATTTATCGCAAGTTTTAATATATCTGTATACATCTCTAAATAGAGTAGGCCAGTAAAATCCAGATTGCAGAATCTTATAAGCAGTTTTATCAGTCCCAAAATGTCCTCCAAAATCGAATCATGACATTTTTGAATAATTGGTTCAGTTTCTTCATAAGGTACACATCTTCTAATAATTAAATCCTTACATTGCTTATATAAATATGTTTCATCCCAAAATAGGTTTTCGTATCATTGATGAATTTTTTTCGTTGTTGCAAAGTTAGCATAGGTGGTAAAATATTACTAACTATATAGTTTACTATATCAAAGATACCATGGTATTTTCCACTCATTGATATTATATAATTATTCATCGAGAAAACTGTCTATAATTTCATTTTCAATATCGGATAATTCATGATTTTCTAATCTTGATAAATGATCCGCAATTTGATTATCGGTTCCTTTCTTATTAACGATCTCAAAATCAAATTATTGCATTAATAGCATCCATCTAATTAATCTTGGTTTGGAATCTTTCTTTTGCATTAAATATTTGATAGCGAGAATGATCGGTATGCACGATACATTTTGTTCCAATCGGATAAGGTCTAAATTTATTAAAACCATATACTACCGCTAATAATTCTCTTCTCAGAATCGTATAATTTATTTCAGGCATCATTTAGAGTTTTACTAAGCATAAGTAAAAAATCTTTTCATATCTTTGCCAAGAATCGCTCCTACGACGCATAATCACTAGCATCACACATAAGCTCAAATGGTTTCTCCCGAGTTAAGAGTTCAAAAGCATTCGGGCATTCGATTGTAAATTCAAATTTCTTGTCCTTTTCGAGAAGTTGGCATAGAGGTTTAGTAATTTTTGAAAAATCTTTTATATAGCGTCCGTAGAATCCGGCATGTCCAAGAAAACTTCTTACCCCTTTTACCGTAGTTGGAGGTGGAAATTTAGTTATAACTTGAATTTTTGCGGGGTCCACTTCCATGCCTTTTTCCGAAATTTTATGCCCTAATACAATGCCGCCCGCAACCATAAATTGACATTTCTCCCAATTTAGAACTAAATTTGTTTTCTCACATACTTCTAATACTTTTTCAAGATGAGTTAAGCATGTGTCAAATGATGTTCCAAATACAGAGAAATCATCCATAAATACTTCTACTCCATTGTCAATTAACTTACTAAATATAAACATCATACATCTCTGGAATGTTGCTGGTGCATTACATAATCCAAAAGGCATTCTTCGAAAAGCAAAAGTTCCATAAGGACTAGTAAATGTAGTTTTCTCTTGATCCTTAGGAGCAATTTGTATTTGATGATAACCGGTGTATCCATCTAGAAAACAAAAATACTTATGTCCGGCTAATCTATCTAACATCTGGTCTAGAAATGGTAAAGGGAAGTGATCTTTCCTGGTGGCGGTATTTAATTTCCTATAATCAATACATGTACGCCAACCAGTAACTTGTCTTATAGGAATAAGATCGTTATTTTCATTGGTAGTAACGGTCACTCCTCCTTTCTTAGGAACACAGTGAATTGGGCTTACCCAAGCACTGTCAGAAATAGGATATATAATATCATTATCTAACCATTTTAAAATTTCTTTCTTAACTACTTCTTTCATTATCGGGTTTAATCTCCTTTGGGATCTCGCTTTAGGTTTTTGTTCATCATCTAAAATAATTCTATGCATACGGATTGAAGGACTAATTCCTTTAATATCTGCTAAAGTCCAACCAAAAGTTTTCTTATATTTTTTTAAAGTTTCTAAAAGTTTTTGTTCTTGAGATTAGTTTAATGCGAGATGAAATAATAAGTCGGTAAAGTTGAAGAATTACCTAAATAAGCATATTTCAAATGATCAGGTAATATTTTTAGCTCAAGTTCAGGAGGTTTAATAATTGATGGAACTATATTCTTGTCAGTGTTTTCAGTAATATCCAAAAATTTAAATATTTCCTGAATATTATCTAGTTATTCATTATTATTTTCAATTAATTTAGTGTTTTCTTTTTCTAATTTATCTTCATAATATTCCTTAAAATGTTCTTGTTGTAAATGTTCAAGTATTTCCATCCGAAAACATTCATCATCTTTTTCTAGCGCAGGATATTTCATAGATTTTGCAATATTAAATGTAACTTTTTGGTCATTTACTCTCATAGTTAATTCTCCTTTACGAACATCAATCATAGCTTTTCCTGTAGCTAAAAATGGTCTTCCTAAAATGATAGGAATTTCTTTATCTTCCTCCATATCTAAAACAATAAAATCTACTGGGAAGATAAATTTATCCACTTTTACTAACACGTCTTCAATAACTCCCTTAGGATAGGTAACCGAACGATCAGCTAATTGAAGGGTTACTGAAGTAGGTGTAATTTTTCCTAATCCTAATCTCTTAAAAATCGATAGAGACATTAGATTGATGCTTGCTCCTAAGTCACACAAAGCTTTTCCATAAAATTTTTCTCCTATAGCGCAGGGTATAGTGAAACTACCGGGATCTTTCAATTTTTCAGGAAGCTTCTTCGAATAATAAGCACTACACTCTTCACTAAGTGCGACTCGTTTCATTATCGTTGAATTTTCTTTTCTTATTTAGAATATCTTTCATAAATTTTACATAATTTGGCATACTGATCTAAAGCTTCGACAAAAGGTATATTGATTGTTAATTTCTTTAATATTTCAAGGAATTTAGCAAATTGTTTATCTTTTTTATGTTGAGCTAGTCGTCGAGGAAATGGTGGTGGAGGTTTTTCAACAAAAATTTTCATAGGTATTAAAGGATGTTCTAAGTTTGAATCTTGTTGAATTGTTTCCTTTTCAATTTCCACTTCCTCTTTTTGGCTTTCAAGTTCTTTTTGAATTTGAGGTTCTATTTCTTTTCCACTCCTTAGTTGTATTGCTTTAATTTGTTATTTTCCTTGATCTTTAGGATTTATTTCCACATTACTAGGAAAAGTTCCAGGTATTCTATTATTTAACGCAGTAGCAATATGTCCAAGTTGAGTTTTGATATTTTTAATAGATGTTCCTTGAATTTGTAATTGATTTCCTTGAATTTGTAGTTGATTTCCTTGATTTTGTAGTTGATGACCCATATTCAAAATTAATTCATCCATAGATAATTTCTTATCTTTGAATTGAGGGTTATTGTTATTAAATCTAGGTGGGTAATTAGGTTTATAGTTTGGATTTACTTGATTAGGTTGATTTATCCATTGTTAATTAGATGTGTTATTCCAATTAAAATTTGGATGAGTTTTCCAACCAGGATTATAATAGTTTGAATAAGGGTTATCAGTTCTATTATTAATAGCATTTAAAGTTTCATAATTAGATTGAGATTCTATGATTTGTCCAGATGAGTTTTCTTCTAAAGTAGGAGAGTAGTTCATTCCAAAATGATCTAATTTCTTAGATATAACGAGTAATTTGAGAAGCTAACATAGATATTGCATCGTTTTCATGAATGCCGGCTATCTTTTTCGGATTTACTCTATCGACCGGCCATTGGAAATTATTTGTTGTCATTTCTTCGATTAGTGCATAATCTTCATCAAATGGTTTAGACATTAATGAACCTCCAAGAATGAAGATCGATGATTGATCTTAAAGATCCTACTAATCCATTATAAAAGGTTCGAATAATCACCAATACTGGTAGCGCATGATGTGGGCATTTCCTAAGAAGTTCCTTAAATCTCTCCCAAGATTCATATATTGATTCTCCATCTAACTGACAAAAAGAAGTTATATCATTTCTAAACTTAACAGTTTTAGATGGTGGAAAATATTTGGATAGAAATTTTTGTGATAATTCTCCCCAAGTTTTAATAGATCCAGGTGCTAACGAATTCAACCACATTTTAGCCTTATCCCTTAATGAAAAAGGAAAAAGTCTAAGTCTTATAGCATCGTCGGATACTCCTCGATATTTAAAAGTAAGCACAAAGTTCTAGAAAACTAGCAAGATGTAAGTTAGGATCTTCGGTAGGTGAACCACTAAATTGATTGTTTTGTACCATTTGGATAATTGTGGGTTTAAGTTCAAATGAATTAGCACCTACATCGTGGTTTTGAATAGTTAAATGAATTTCATCCGATGTAAGGTTGGCATAATCTCTTAATGGTCTTTGTTGGTTCATATTTTGAATTTCAGGAATATTCGCCATTTGTGTTAAATTTATAATTTGTTTCTTTTGTTTTCTAATTCTTTTAATTGTACGCTCTAATTCAGAATCGTAAGGTATTAAATTTTCATTTCCAAATTTGCGCATACAATTTTAGAATAGATATTAATTTATTTATTATGATTATTTTAAAATAGTCCGTTACTCTAGTAAATTTTTCTTACTTTCCCCGGCAACGGCGCCAAAAACTTGGTGCACAATTTTATATTATGATATTTTTAATTTAATTGCAACGACGCCAAAAACTTGACCCCGCTATATTATATGTATAGAATTGAAATTGTTTATGTTGTGGATGCTACGCAAGTATACGTATCGTATCAAGAAATATAGGGCTCTAGTGGAGTCCTGGTTATCGATCCCACAGGGAAAGAGAAAATTAAATAACAACTAATTTTAAAATAATAATAATAATTTTAAAATAGTATACGAAAATTTGGAATTCTAAATTTAAGCGCGATAAAGTAAACTAAGTATTTTAATTAGGTAACTTAACTAAGTAGAAAATTAATACGTATTGAAAGTGCAGGAAATTAAACTAATTAAATAAGTCTTAACTATTCAGAAAAAGTATCTTTCCCCTTGTTTAGAAATTTAAGTGATTGATGAATTTAAATAGATAATTTTAAGGTATTGTGACAAATAGGAGCATTCCTATTCTTTACCCTTTAGTCCAGGTGTAAAGAATATTGACTAATCCTATGTTTGATTACTGAATCTGCGGCTAGGCTGGGAGGATACCGACTGCCACTTCAGAGCTCCCACGTTCCCCTCACCTGAGGGCTAACATCTACACTTCAGCTCTCAAACAATAGGACCGAATTGAATATTTTAGTCTCGTCACACTAAAATGCTCGATTCTACGCCCGAATGATATTATTTCCTATTTATTTGCACCTTCCTTCCAAGGCTTTTGAATTCCCCGAATATCAGATGTAATTTTTACTATAGTTGATAATCAACATATTTTAACAAATCAAATGGCCAGTTTGAAAGTTAATTAAGTTTTAAGTAAAAATTATCACAATTTATTAATATATAAAAGTACTTCTATTTTTAGTTCATCAAGTCACTTAATTTCATAACAGGGAGAAAGACTAATAAACTACTCAGAATGCATGGGAACTAAACTAAGCATGGATTTCATTTAAAGTTAAAAAAACAATAAATACAAATACTTATCTCGATTTATCCTCAAGCAGACTCCTCACAGTTCCTTTGACTCTTCCTTCTAGTACAGCAAGACTCACTAAAAACTCACTAACTCACTAAATACTCACTAAAGACTCAAATTAACACACTTATAACACTTAACCCACTTAAAATAACGCTTAACACAAAATAACTTCACATCCACAAAATCTGCACACTTTGAGGCTGAATTTCGGCTTCTATATATAGAGGTGAGCAAAGGACCAAGAGGTGTGTAAGCATCCCTTCAAAAAGTGTCCAGGTTCAATGTATCTGCGCCATTTGAACTAGCTCGTCGTTGGCGACGAACTACCTCGCTGTCGGCGAGGCTTCTAGAAGATCTTCAAACCGCGCTATCTCGCTGTTTGTAGGCTCGGGCTCGCTGTCAGCGAGACAGTTAAAAATCCTTCAGAATTTTCTTCCTCATACCCTCGCCGTCGGTGGGCTCGATCTCGCCGTCGGCGACTCAGCACAAATTGCATTATTTCCTTCCTTTTTGCTCCAAATCCGCTCCTTTTTATGATTTTTGCTTTTATCACCTAAATTCTACATTCCTGCAACAAAATAAAGAAAATACCTTTCTTTAAAGTGCAATTTCATCAAAAATAGGTATGAATTTCTTAATAAAATTTTCAGTGATCAGGGTATTACTGGCCCTCAATGATGACCGATTGCATGAAGATTGCCAAAAGTTGTCACCAGTGCCAAGTGCACGGAGTGGTTCTACACCAACCTCCAAATGTGCTACATCCGAAAATTGCATCATGGCCATTTGAGTGTTGGGGCACAGATATAGTGGGTCCGATAGAACCACCTTCTTCAAGAGGACATCGCTTCATCCTTGCAGCTACAGACTACTTTTCTAAATGGGCAGAAGCAGTTCCACTCAGAGAAGTAAAGGCACACCATGTGCTACAGTTTTTCAAAAACCAAGTAGTCTACCATTTCGGAGTACCGCGCAGAATCATTTCAGATAATGGGTCCGCATTCAGAAGTACAAAAATCAACAATTTTGTCAGGAGACATGGAATCGACTGGCGATACTCAACAATCTACTACCCAAGAGCAAACGGCTTGGCCGAGGCTTTTAATAAAACTCTCGTTCAGATTTTAAAGAAAACTTTGGACGACAACAAGAGAAATTGGCACGAGAAGTTGTTAGAAGCCTTATGGGCCTACAGGACTCCTACTCAGTCTACACCTTACACTTTAGTGTACGGATCCGAGGCAGTGTTACCATTGGAAGTCCAGCTTCCATCACTCAGGATTGCAGTTGCAAATAAAATTACCACAGAAGAAAATGCCAGATTACGACTGGAAGAACTGGAAAACTTGGAAGGAAAAAGACTTGCAGCGCAGCAAAATTTGGAACTGTACCAAGCTAAGATGATCCAGACCCATGATAAACTGGTCCGCCCAAGAACTTTCAAAGTTGGTGACTTAGTTCTTGTTCTCAGAAGACCTATTCTTGCACATCGCAAGATAGGGGGAAAATTTGAACCAACTTTCGAAGGGCCGTTTATAGTTGAGGCAGTCTACTCAGGAGGCTCCTACCAACTTGTGAATTGCCAAGGAGAACGACAAATGCTTCCAATCAATGGACGATATTTGAAAAAGTATTACGCAACCTGATGTTTCGAAGGGTGGCCTCTAAAATAGAGTCTTATCCCTAGAAACACGGTTGAGACAATCACTTTGTGACTGGGTCCGAACCCAAAAACATAAAAATAAATAAATAAATGTACTAAAAAAAAATGTGTAAAATCATACTAATAAAGTTTTACCCTTCCATTCAAATCAAATCTTGTTCCTGATCTTTCTTCTTCTTTTCCTGCTTTCCTTAAAAATTAAAATAAGTGAATAAAAATCCTCAGTGATAAATATTTCCTTAATGTTCTTGTTCTTAGATACGACTCTCGATCCTTTCCTTGTCTTTTGTGCGGGGAAATGTCGAACGGGCGGTTGGTCTTAAACTTTAGAAATGGCGTGAGTCTCGCACTCGATGAAAAGAGGGTGAAGGATGGAGCAGTGATAGAGATTGACTCGAACTTCACACCAGCTGGCTTACAATACGAAGAAAATGATTGGATCCCTATTGATCGAGAAGAACTTCACAGCCAAACAATGATGAAAGTGGGTGGCCCGAGCCACCAATCCAACAACAAGAAAAGAAAAACAGACACCGCAGAAGATAAGAAAGTTAAGTTTGTGGTTGCCACAGCAGAGGGTAGGCTTGTCAGCGCCACACCCACAGAAATTCAAGGAGTGAGAAGAGCTACTCTCACTGCTACTCAGCGACGAAAAAAGAATCGTCGTATTCGCAAAATGTTGACCAAGTTAGCAGAAGATCAACATGGACAGATAGTGGGTACTGTTAGTGCAAATGCTCCAAGGAAACCGGTTCATCAGGAACTAGAAAGAAGAAAGCCAACTCCAAAAAGGTTGGAAAAAATGAAAGAAATACCAGGAAGGACAGAAATGGAATCGGTGCCTCAATGCCGAGCAGATGTACCAGACCCGGAGAGTCTTGTTGCGATAGCAACCCCGGAGGGTGTCCCTACAGAGACTATCCCCGAGGAGTCAAGACATGCAGGAGAGCGTGCTGGGGTTAAGCCATACATCCCACAGTACGTTACCAGACACCGAGGACTTCAGATAATTCCAGAATATGAGCTGGAGAAAATGCAGCTAGTTGAAAAGAAGACCTTTGAATACTTTGAAAGGATTGGAGGCAGAAGAATCAACATCCTGGAAGGCCTCGAGCTACATACAGGTGTATTCTCAGAATACGAACAACAGCAGATTGTGGATTGCATTCTAGAACTTCAGAAGATGGGTCGAGCAGTGCGTCTCGAGAGAAAAGACTTATTCAGAACCCCGGAAGTGGATGCCAGGGAAAAAAAGAGTCACAATACAATGCGGATGTTGCTATAACTTCGCAGAAGACAGAAAAGGGAATCAACCAGGGATACTCCATCACGGTGAGGTGGATCCCATGCCAAGAATAATTAAAAGAATGGTGAAAAGAATGATAACATGGAGGGTACAGCCAGCAGACTGTATACTCAACAGTTGCATCATCAACATCTATCAGAAGGGCGACTGCATACCTCCACACATAGACAACCACGACTTTGTCAGACCTTTCGGCAAAGTTTTGTTCGTCAAACAGTGTAATATCATGTTCGGATCTGACCTCCGGATAGCAGGCCCGGGTAAGTTCCGAGGTCCAGTGGAGATACCACTTCCGGTAGGTTCCGTCATGATACTATAAGGAAACGGAGCGGATATCGCAAAACATTGCATACCAGGAGTACCAGTGGAGCGGATCTCCGTTACCTTTAGAAGAATGGACGCCAGAAAGGCACCATACCATTTCCAGTCAGATCCAGAATTGGAGAGTCTTCGGCCATACTAGCTGTAAGTTACATGAGAGATAGCACACCTCCAAAGCACATCCATGTGGCATTCCTGCCAAGGGTGGCTTGGAAGGTGATATTATTGACCATGTACCTTACTATTCAGACATGGATTTAACATATACCTTTTGATGGATCAACAAGAATCATACAGAGTCCGTTTTGAGTCATGGATTGTATGAAGAATATTTCAGATCGAGTTGTATGATGTATCTTCAACAAGATTGAAATGAAAGTGACCATGTCACATTTTGCCTTCACCACTTTTTTGCAAATTGACTGGGAAACACCATTAAAGTTAAATGAACTTCGAACAAAGAACAGGAAAGAAAAGGAAAATAAATAAGAAACTCTCTTTCATAAAAATCCAAACATTAAAAAGAATTTCAAATCCACATGAACTTTTACAAACATTCTCTGCACTTTACAATATGTTTTCACAATCTCTGCATTCATAAATCTCAGCAATATGTTTTCACAATCTCTGCATTCATAAATCTCAGCAATATGTTCAGTCTCTGCATTCATAAAACTCTGCATTCCCAAATATCAGTAAAATCTTTCTCAAATCTCAGCATTCGGGATAGGCTTCCGCCCTACTCCCATCTCAGCAAATCTCAGCATTCGGGATAGGCAGCATTCGGGATAGGCTTCCGCCCTACTCCCATCTCAGCAAATCTCAGCATTCGGGATAGGCTTCCGCCCTACTCCCATCTCAGCAATCTCAGCATTCGGGATAGGCTTCCGCCCTACTCCCATCTCAGCAATCTCAGCACTCGGGATAGGCTTCCGCCCTACTCCCATCTCAGCAATCTCAGCACTCGGGATAGGCTTCCGCCCTACTCCCATCTCAGCAAATCTCAGCATTCGGGATAGGCTTCCCCCTACTCCCATCTCAGCAATCTCGACGTTCGGGATAGGCTTCCGCCCTACTCCCATCTCGAGAATCTCGGCATTCGGGATAGGCTTCCGCCCTACTCCCATCTCAACGAAATCTCGGCATTCGGGATAGGCTTCTGCCCTATTCCCTTCTCGGCAATTCTCAGCACTCGGGATAGGCACGGATCCTACTCCTTTCTCAAAGAATCTCAAAATTTGACCCTCTCAACAAGAAATTGAAATCAAAGCACTCTGCATTCCGGATAGGCTTTGTCCTATTCTTCCTCAGCATTTGGAATAGGTTCAGTCCTGCTTTCTTCTTAGCATACAAATGCATTCGGGTGGGCCTTAGCCCTACTCTTTTCTCCGAATAAAATCAAAATTGAAACTCAAATAGAAATTCAAACTCGAAATAAAAAATGAAATGGATCTAAGATCCAATCTTTTGAAATCTTGTGATCTGAAATTCACCTCCTTCTTCCCCAGTGAGAGTTCTGGAATCTTCAGTCTTGGAGATTTACCTGATACTCCCCAGTGGAAATTTCTTACACTTCGTCTTAAGTCTGTTACTTGGACATTTGTTTTGGTTCTGTTGATCTCTTCGGTCAATGCCAATACGCGCGGTATGCTTGGTTAGCACACCACACCTATTGGGGGTCCATTTGTTGACCTCATTTTTTATGAGGTCTTCTCTTCCCTCTTTAGTGCTTAGGATCTAGCCTTAGGCTTTTCCTTTGACTATCTTAGAGGACTAGAATTGGGACCCACCCTTTAGAAGTTCAAACACCTCTTGACTCCCTGCAAACCCCACAACCTTGATTTTAGACCCCTAATCACCTAGAGGGTTGAAATCAAATGTGAAGATTTAAAGGATGAGTTCCCTATAGGACTCTTTGGCCTTAGGACCACCCCGGGTGGCTCGGTCCGATGAGGGTCGACTTACACACTCACTACACTCACACTCTATACTCTCACACACACAATCCAAATCCTAAAACCACACTCATACCCAACTTGACTCCTTGACTCATTTAGGTAATTCGGATGGATGGACCTTAACCCCTAAGCCCCGGTAAGAGGGTTAGGAACAACATAGTGAATGCCTCAAATGAGTCCTCTCATGGCTCATATAGGCTTAATATGGCTTAATGGCTCAATCAAAGTGATTCCATTTCACTTATACTTGATCAATCTTCTCTTTTCCAAAATTTCAATTTTTGACCCTGGGGACCCTACACCTATCAAACCTACCAAAAGCCCTTAAAATTGCCCAAATCCTCCAAAATTCCCAAATCACCCAAAATTCCCCAAAATTAGCCCTAAACATTTCCTCACCAATCAAATTGATCATCCATAGCCAAAAATACCAAAGATTCCAAAAATACCCCCAATACCCTTCAAATACCCAAAATACCCCTCTTGGCCAAAAAATCCAAAAATTCAAAAAATTCCAAGGAAATTCCAGAAAATCTCAAATATTCTAAATTTCATTTTGTTCAACTATACCATGGGCCAATTTTGTCAATTTACCCCACTTTTACCAAAACCCCCAATTTAGCCCATTTTAAACCCAAATGAACCCAATGTCAAACCAAATCACCCCAATTGGTCTCAATTTTGGTCCAATTCAATTCTAAACTTCCATTCAATATCCCCAATATCAATCTAGACCAAATTCAAGCCCAATTTTATTAGTATTTGAATCCAATTTCATTTTAAAAGCTTAAGGCCCAATTTTGACCTATGACCTAAACCTAGCTCAAATCAACCCAATTCAATCCCAATTTGACCCAAACCTTTTCTAAATCTTCCCTAACATCTCCATAAACAAAACACTAACATAATTTGCCCAAAATTGGGACCCAAACCTTACTCAAATTCAACCCAAACCCAAAATTCCTTAAATTGGCCTAAATCCACCATGAACCCAAATAGGCCCAAATCCCAAGATTGAACCCCAACCAAAGTTGAAAACTCTCCATAACATTCTCCTAAACATTTCTCAACATCAATTTTACATCAATTTCAACATTATCCCAACCTTAGCCTAAGTTAGCCCAATTTGGCCCACCTTAGCCCTTTTACCAAATAAACCAAAATCCAACCCAATTCAATCCCAAATCACTCCAAATTTGTTTTAAATCACTCATGACATATTCTTAAACTAAACCCAACATTTATTTTGCATGGCGCTTTACAAATTTTTTGATCTAAAAGCCCATTTTGAAACATAAAAGCCCATTCTCTTAAACCATTTTAAAAGCCCACCTTTACCAAATTTTAAAAGCCCAAAGTCCATTCCCAAGCCCACATGAAACCTTTTCTTCATCATTCCTTTGATAATCCTATTTGACCAAAGTCTTAAAACATCATGAAATCAACCCATTTGTAGCATCATGACAAATCCCATCAATGGAATCCAAAGTTTTCAAAATTCCAAATAACCCTTTTCCATGCAAGTGAGCCAACCTTTTCCCCAACCCATGAGCAAGCCAAATGAAGTCATGGAGCCATGCATAAGCCATATGCAAGCCATGGGGAGCCCTTTCCACCTCACCATGCCACTTATGGCAAGGAGAGGGGAGCCTTTCCTAAGCCTTCACTAAACCTTTTTTAACCCCATTCATGATACACTTTAACCAAAATTGGCCACCTCACCTTGGATGGGGACTTCACCACACATGTGAGGCTGAACTAAATGATCTCACATCAACCCAAATCAAGCCTTGGTGAGCGAACCAAGCCAAAACCATGAATTGACCCAAATTATACCAAAAATGCTCCTTACACCCATGCCATTTAAATCCTTGACTTTACACATGGCATAACCCAATTGATTGCACCAAGATCAAGCTCAATCATGTGAGTTTTTCTCAGTCAAAAAACCTTGATGAATGAACCAAGCCAACCCTCATGGCCACCCAAGCTCCACCATAACATTCCCTACTTAAACCCCACCTCCATGACCAAGGGGAAGAGATGCAAAGATTACCTTGGGTAAACTCTGCCAAATTGTTTCCAAAGCTTCTCCAAGCACTCCTAAGCTCAATCCAATCATTTCCAATTGAGGCCTCACCTCTTGGACAAAGGTATTAAATTTTTTCTCCTCCAATCAAGCATGTTTTAATTTTCTGTAATTATTCACATGTTTTAAGTATATCATCACCGTATAGATGTGTGCTACTCGATTAGACGATCATTTTAAAAAAAATTCATTCAATTTCTTTGAGAATCGAGGGAGATATCAAGGTTTGAAGTTGGACGGTTTTTGGTGAATTGAACTAGGGGAGAGAAGCAGCAGCCGTCCGATCAGGCGTGTATCCAATGGACGGCACTGATGGAGTTGGACGGTAGTTGCATCCATGAACAGAACCGCGCCAGCAAATCAGAGAGCGACATGTGGCGATTGAGTGGGAAAATGAAATATTTTATTTATTTTTGACCCTAAACTTCAAAAATGCATAACTTTGTGTAGAAAAATCATAAAAATAAAATAAAAATATTTTATTGCTCAGTGAACTGAGGAGAATAATGTGGAAAAGAAATCAAGTAATTTCATTGAGTATTTTATTTTTAATAATTTATTTACTCTCTGCACTATTTCAATTCTCCATGCATTTAGGAAATTCACCATGGCATGAGACCATAGGGCTTTTGAAGCCTCTGAACTTGGGAACATTCTCTAAATTTTCCAAGGTCAGAGGCCATCCCTATGAGAAGTTATTGATTTTTCAATTGCATGTTACTATTTTGAGTATTTTAATTCCAATAATTAGCATATTGAGAAATAAATTCTAGGAAAATTTGGTGGTATTTCTTATGACCAGAGCAACCTAGATAAAATAGGTTTTGGGTTAATTCACATGGAACAACCCTAATTGGGCTAAAAACCCAAAATTTAACTTTAATTAATTAGGGTTAACTACATATCAAATTAACTTAAAAACAATTCTCAACTGATCTTTAGGATCATAGGAACATCACATAAAAATTTGAAAACAATTGGACTTGATTAACCCCACCAAATGGGTTGATTAAGCCTCCTAAGTAATAATGGGTAAAATTAAACTTTAAAAATTCATAACTCACAAAATACTTTTCAAAAATTCATAAAAATGGTTTTCGAGCTTCTCTGATATCATAGGAATTTAAGAAAAATAAAATTGCAATTTTCTAAAAAAGTTTATTTTTAAGCTTATTTTAATATTTTTAATAATTAAAAAATAATAAAAATCATAAAAATATTAAAAATCACCAAAATGTTACATTTTGAATTCTAATCACTTAGGAATAAACCAAATATTTTTTTTAAGTCCCTAGGATAAGATATTGAATTTTAAAGGCTTAATGTAATTTTTAATAGTAAAAAATGTATTTTCCAACCGTTTCACTAAAATAATTCTAATAAATCAAAGAAAAATTAGAAAAATATAAAATTTATTTCTCTGGACTCCTTGAGGCTAGAGAGATTTAAGAAAAATATAAAATCTATTTTTAAACTTAATTTTATTTTAAAATTAATTAATACTCCAAAACTAAAAATAATTCTAATAAATAAAATATAATTCCAAAAATCACCAAAATTGGTCCAAATGGTCCTCTGGTCATTAGGAACATCCCAAAAGTTTCTTAAGGACAGAAACATTTCCTTAGTCATGTTATTGAAATTTCCTTGAAAACCCCTATTTTCCATTAAAAATAATTACAAAAATAAATTAAATACAGAAAAATCACATTTTCAACTCTAATGTGTTAATTGACATGTGAGTGAGGTTACATAAAAATATCAAATTTATTTGAGCTTAATTTAGTGAGTTATAGAATTATTAAGCTTGAAGGGCAAAAGGGTAATTAAAAATTTCAACCCTTAATTAAAATTTTAGGATTAATCAAAAAGGGGAGGGTAAAATATTTGATTTTAAACTGATTTTGGATGATTGAAACTTAAATGATTGAAGGTAGAAACCTACTAACCATTTCAAATATAATTAAAATAAAACTTTAATTAATTAATTAATTGAAATTTTGGAAGAATAATAGAAATTGAAATTATTAAAGTAGGGATATTATTAAGAGGATATTTATTATTTAATTTAAAAATCCCTAAATAAATCACTTCAATAATATTTAATTCTTAATTAAAAGATTAAAATAATAATCCAAATTAAAATTAAATTAAAATTAAATTAAATTAAATTAAATTAAATTAAATTAAATTAAATTAAAATCAAATTAAATTAAATTAAAATTAAAATTAAATTAAATTAAATTTAAATTAAATTAAATTAAAATTAAATTAAATTAAAATTGAATTAAAATTAAATTAAATAAAAATTAAATTAAAATTAAATTAAATTAAAATTAAATTAAATTAAAATTGAATTAAAATTAAATTAAATTAAATTAAAATTAAAATTAAATTAAATTAAATTAAATTAAAATCAAATTAAATTAAAATTAAATTGAATTAAATTAAATTAAAATCATTTAACAACAAACCTAAATGAAATCATTAAGAATTAAATCTAAAATAACTTGAACACTATTCCGAACTTAAACTAATTTTCTATAGTTGAATCAAAAATTAAAATTGAATCATTAAGTTTAAATCATCAAAATACTTAATAATTTGAATTGCCCTTTTAAAGCTCTTATCATTATAACTCTTAAATGAAATATCAAGTGAAGTGTTACCTCACTTATAGGATATTCAAATGTCCTAAGTTCACTGAGCAAAAGAATAACACTTAAACTCCCGGATGATTAATTCACTTGTATAATTAAATTCTCTTGGACTTAAAACGATCCTAGAAATGTTGAAAAGATGTTCAAGATTTGTCTTAAGCACTTCCTCAATATGATAGGACGTTTATAAGAACAATTGAACTTAATTGTTTTTTTGATGAAGAAAATCGTCCTTAAACCAAAATACAAGAACCTAGACGTCATAGGAGATGACTAGCTATAGGATTAGGACTTTGATAGATAACATAAACCTTTCCCTTAGCTTTACCTAGGTACTTGTTGAAATATTTAAATGTCTTAACATGTGTTTTAAGTGCAGCTTGGGATGAAGGGAAGACCCTTCAGGTACGCTTTTATTTTATTGCAATTTACTTTATTGCAAATGCACTTTACCTTTCTTACATAATAAACATCTGTTGCATGAAAACCAAAACCTTTAGGGTAGTCCCTGAACTGAAACCAAAACTAAGTTAAAAGTCACTGCAAGATAAAATTCACCGCCACAACATTTCAAAATATAAAATAACTCAAAATTTAATCACAAACAGAACACAAAACTATAATTGCAACTAAATTAAAACGTCTCGTTGAATGATCGGCAATACCTCGGATGATGTAACCCACGTGTTGCTAACGGGATTTCCCACGGTCTAAATGAAAGTGTGGAACTCATTCAGTTGAGTTTAGCAAATTCATCTGGACTAAGTGAATTCAATGAAAATAACGGTGTCGGGATGACGAACGCGTGGGATCTTAATCGGTTACGTTACTAATAACTTTAAGATTTGTTTTAACTAAAACACTAAAGACACCCGGACTATAAGATTTCTAAAACCAAACTCTTCCCTTCTTTTTTGATTACAATCTTCTAAAACTAAACCTCGCAATAACAAAGAGCTCGGAGCATGGTGGGCGAGCACGGCCATCGTCATCGACAGAAACTCGGGTCTACTCCAGCAAAACCTTTCCTAGTTTTAAACAACAAAGCCATAGGATTTCGAGGTAATTTTCCTAGTGCAACATAAATCCTCAACTCTTCGTTAGGCTTTTGCATGATCATGTCATGTAAATTAAGTCCTGACCGGTCTTAGGACTCCGAGGTAGTCGTCCGATACGACATAAACCCTCACATCTTCGAGGCTATTCATATGATTTTATCATACAAATATAAGTCCAAATTAATTAAAACTGGCAAAATTGAAATCTCAGATAATATTAGGATTTTCTCAAACTCGAAGCCAAATAATAGGATAGTGTGGGAAGTTGCCAAGATTCTTCTTGGTTCCTCAGCTTCTCCTACTCCTCTTCCTTTGGACTCCTGAAAATAACAGTTGCAAATTTGAGCTAATCCCTTTTGAAATTTCCAAAATCCAATCCTTTGAAAACCTTAAACCTTGAAATTCTTAAGAGCAAAGCCACTGATCATTATCGAGAGTTTTCTTAAATGATTCACTTCATTTAAGATGTAATTAACTATAGGGGTTTGCCCTTATAGGGAACTTTAAGAACCTAGGTAATATAAACCCTGTTTAATTCATTTATATTAAGCAGGGGAATTTGTCGGCTTATAAAATTGGTTCGCAGACCAAACGGATGTCACAAATTTTCTAGTTTATTTAATCGAGCCCCATCATCAAGTAGTGTGCCTAACCTTCGAGATAGATACACGATTTGTGGTGCGGTGCTCGTTTATATAAACTATTTGGGATGTGAGATCGGTTTGATTTCATATCTTAAAATCTTCAAATTTAAAATTATTTTCAAAAATCAAATACCACTTTTCAAATTATTTATTTAAATTAAATTAAAAATTCGCCGACAACTTCTGTAGGCAACCCCTTTTCAAAATACAACACAAACCTAAAAATATGCCGACAGAGTGAAGAAGAAAGATTAAAGTGAGAGAGTGCTTCTTTCTTTCCATTCTAAAGAGAGAATCAAGTGTTGCAAAGAAGAGAGAAAAGGATTCAAAGGAACTTCAAGAGAATTGCATTGGGGAAGAGAAAGAGATAAGTTGTATTTTCTTTTGTGGTTTGTATGACTTTTCTTTTATTTTAAAATCCATGTTTTATTGTATCTTTTTCATGAATTCTGAGTAGTCACCTTTGTCTTTCTTCTTTCATAGAGATGTGATGAAGGATTGATGTGAATTTGATGCGCTTTTAATGTATTGAAGAAATTGTGATGGTTTTTCATTTCGAACTTAATTTACTTTTCGATTTGACTAATTGAAATGTTAAAATATGTTGTTGAACATTAATTCTGAAAGGATTTAATGTCCTACAACAATAATGAAGAATCCATTCAATTTCCACGGATGAATTATGTAGTTCATGGGAATTGAGTGCAAATAAGTAGGGAAATGTGTTTTGATGGACTTTAATTTAGAGGTTTCAAGGTGAAAGGCAGAGATCCCCAAATTAGTTCTAAGATTAGTAACTAAACTCGAATGTTAGCCTTCAGGTGAAGGGTGAGTGGGAGCTCCGTAGTGAGAGCCGATATCCTCCCAGCCTAGCCTTAGATTTAGTGACTAAACTTAGGATATGTCAATGTTCTTTTCATGCTTGGAAGAGGGGGTACTCTTTTAAGGGTAAAGAAACATTTATGCTCCTATTTGACACAATAGCATAGATATTTGTTTCATATCATCCACACCTCATATTCTCATTGCAAGAGAAAAGATACTTTTCTCATATATTAAAAACCTTTCAAATACATAGTTTAGTTTGTCTGTTAGTTAATTCAGTTTTCAAAGTTATTAGAAGTAATTGTAGTTTGATTATTTGTTACTGTTTTCTGTATAGTGTAGTAGAAGTAAGTATTAATCTTTAAGTGCAATTTGAGTATCGGATTTCAATGCTATATTATATATTGTGAAACACTTTCTTTTACTTCATAGTTTCCTGTGGGATCGATAACAAGACTCCATTAGAGCCCTGTATTACTTGATACGATACATATACTTGCGTTGAGTGATTGGACTTTACAAAATTATTATAAATATATATAAATTTTAGTTCATAAATTCTTGCATAAATATAAGTCCACATCAAGGGATCATCCTAAAAATAAAATTTTGAATTATAAATGAATTTATTTTTCTGATGGCTAGTTAATCCATATGGTAAAATATACTAGAAAAATAATTAATCGTATCAACATGACATGGAACTTGCCACCCAAAATAGTATAAAGTTCTTCATCAGGAAAATAATCATTTATGTTTGTTGACCTCACTTTTGGTTGAGGTCTAGTCTTCCTTTAGACTAACCTAGGGTCTAGCCATAGGACTCTCCTAGTGACTTTCTTAGAAGACTAGTCATGGCATCCCTCCCCATAGAAATTCAAACTTTTTTCACTTCTCTGGGAGTTTTCATATGCTTAAGGCCTAACATCAAGTTTGGGAGGAAGAGACCAAGCATAAGGAAGCACAGGGAAAGTCTCCTATTGGTGGTCAGGCCATAGGATATACCATGGGAGGTATGGATCTTACACCACACTTGCAACCCTAAACAAAGCACATCACCTATGATCCCCAAACTTTTTGGAAACTCATGTAATTGGTTTCCCAGCTCTTAGCCTCAGGCTAAGGTTTGGCTAGTACCAACCCATCGAGGACCAAATGAGGGTGACCCTTGGTCCATGGCTCAATTTAAGAAATTCCATATTACCCACCTTCAACCAATTTTAATTTGCCCAAACATTCCAAATGTCTAACCCTTTTGCCCCAAAATACTCAAAATTCCCAAAATACCTAAAATGCCCCCCCAAAACCCTAAATCCTCCAAAATTTCCAAAATTACCCAAATTACCCATAATTTCTCAAAAATCATTCCAAAATACTCCCTACCACTCAAATTGACCAAAATTACCCAAAATTGCTAAATTTCCCTAAATATCCCAAAAAAGAACAAAATATCCCTCTTAGCCAAAAATTTCAAAAATTCCCATAAATTCCCAAAACATACTAAATTTTCCTAATTTCATTTATCTTAACTACCATGACCCAATTTGGCCAATTTAGCCCAATTTAACTAAAAGCCCCGATTTAACCCATTTAACCAAAAAGTGCCCAAATTAAACCTAATGTCTACCCATTTGACCCCAATATTGCCTAATTTAAATTACAAACTTTAATTCAACATTGCCAATACTAATCTAAACCAAATCCAGGCCTAAATTGACCCACATTTGAGTTCAATTCCACTTGAAATCCAAAATACCCAATTTTACCTAAATGATCCAAAATCTCCAAATTGACCCAATGTCAACCAATTCCCCCCACATTTCAATCCTAAACCCTCCATAACACTCATATGGACCACATGAAACATTCAATTGCCCCCAATTTGAACCTTAGCCCCATTCAAATCCATTTGAACCAAAATCCCCAAATCTAGCCCAATTTAAACCCTTCTCCAAAATCTTTCAAATTGATTAACCCAAACTTCCAATTGGCACCCAATTTATGTTGATAACTCTTCATCACACTCCTAAAGACCATTTGGGGCCTTCAATTGGGTCTATACCCCATTCTAGCCCAACCTAGACCCAAGTTTAGCCAACATGCCCAAATTGACCAAAATCCCAAAATCCACCAAATTGAACCCCAAATGAACTCAAAACCTCTCCAAGCCTTCATGGAAAATCTTCATTACAATCATCTACACAATGTTGCTCAAGATAGTTGGGCTCCATTCTAGCCCAAACCCAAACTAGCCCAACTTCAACCCAAATGGACCAAATTGAACCTATGGCTAAATGTGGCCAATTTTGACTTGATCAGGCCAAATTGGCTCCAGCACAGCCAACCCTAGGACCCTTAGGACTGATCCAAACCCACCTAAACCAGCCTATTGGAGCCATGGACCAATGGTCCCTTGAATTAGGGGATTTCACTCTATATTTGAGCCTTAACCAAGATATCCCCACCATCATCACTTGTCATTGGGGATTAAGGATCATTAATCCTCCCCTGGCTCACCTAAACCACCTGGTCACCAGCCCTGGCACTACCAGCCATCCTAGTGGCCAGAAAACACCAAAAATCAAGAGTCACCCAATGGTAAAAACCCCCAATTTAAATTCCCTGAGCTGGCTCACTGCCATTGGCCATTGGAGCTCTTCTTCCCTCCACTTAAGTAGCACTTTGCACCCAAAGCTAGCCCCTGAGCTCCACCAAGCAGCCATGGATATAAAATCACCCCCTCACGGCCAAAATCTAAGTGCTGAAATTTTCTCAACAAAACTCCCTAAAATTACTCTCTAAACTTCCCTGAACTTCCCTGAGCATTCATCAGTGCAAACCACCCATTCTCCTACCCTAATTTCCCTTGTCGGAGCTCAATTTCAGAGCTTCATTTGGCCAGAAAATAGGACACTTTTTGATACACCTCCATACTGCACCAAATCTTAATTAACTTTACCCACACCATCCCCACGATGAGAGAGGAGAATGACCCACAAAAGCCCCATCACAAAGGCCCTCTACACCAGACATCCATCAAAGCTCAAAATTGAGCCTAGTCACTTTCATACATAAGCAATTCACTAGGGCAATAGGCTTCATCCCTAAGCTCCTGGGACTCCAGCGAAGGTGTAGAGCCCCTCTGATCAAAACTTCACTTCTCAAAGCCAAGGTATTGCCTCCTTCTTCTTCCCGAGCTTCTCTGTGATTAGTTGATTTTAATAAAACTGTGATTAGCCATATAGATATGTTCGCCATGCTTAGACGAGTCCATAAAATCAAACTCATGTAACTTGGTTGAGTATTGAGTGAGAAATTAGGGTTTTAGTGTGGACGAATCTCGAGATGAACCAGTCGAAGACGATGAAAGAGCGTCGTTGGTTCGTTCGTGTAATGCATTGACAGCCAGGATAGAGTCGGATGGAGATCGAGTACATAAAGTGCTTCCGCGTGGACATCCAGTCAGATGGCGGCGACAAATAGGAGCGTGCCGCATGGTCTTTTGGAGATGTCGAGGATCCAGTCAGCGCCGCGAGGTTAAGTAGGAAAATCCATATTTTTTGAATTATTTAAATTACCAGAACTTTAAAAATCTATATCTTGGCCTAGAAAAATAAAAGAAAAATACCCTGTTGCTCATTAAACAAAGGAGAATAATGTGGAAATGGTTTGAAATATTTTTTATGCATAATTTATTTTTAATGATTTAAATACTGATTTCAGTCTTTTAATTCTCTACTGACCCAAACATTTCACCATGGCTTGAGCTTTGGGGGTCTTGTCCTATTTGTCATGGGGGATCTTCCCTGATTTATTTAAAGTCAGGGGGGATCTTTGTGGGGAGATCTCTACTTTTTAAATTATTATGTCTGGTTTGGTATAAAAATTGTAATAATTAAAATAATAATCAAAAATATGCAAAGTAAATTTTGTAGGTCTCTTATGATCAGAGGACCCTATGATAATTATTTCATGGGCTAACTCACTAAGATATGCACTTATCATCAACTTGACCTCAAACAGAATTTTAATTAATTAAGGTAAAATAAAAATTAAAATAACCTAAAAATGATTCTCCACTATGTTTCAGAGATAAAGGAACTCCCCTAAAAATTTTGAAGTCATTCAGCATTAATTTAATAGGTTAAAAGATTTTCCTAAGCCCAATGACATTTTTGGAGCTTAAATAAATTTTGATAATTAAAATATAACTCAAAAGATTATAAAATTGGTTCGAGAGTTCTCTATGATCAAAGGAATTTTCTAAAAATAAAATTAGAATTTTTAAAAATACATTTTTAATCATATTTAAATATTTAAATAATTAAATAATATTAAAAAATCACAAAAATATTAAAAATCACCAAATTATTACTTTTGGTCTCCTAATTACTTAGGAACCATCCCCATAATTTTTCGAAGCTTGAAAATTAAAATATCAATTTTGAAAGGCTTAAATGAATTTTTAAAAAGGCTAAAAAATGAATTTCCATGAATTTGCACTAAAATAATTCTAAAAATTACAATAAAAATTAAAAAAATATGAAATTTATTATTCTGGGTTCCCTGACCTTAGAGAATTTTAAGAAAAATATAAAATTGAATTTTCAACATTTAAAATATTTTATAATTAATTAAAACTCCAAAAAGTAAATTAATTCTAATAATTAAAATAAACTTAAAAAAATTATGAAATTTGGTTCAAGTGGTCCACTGGTCTAGGTTTACCTTTAGTAAAAATTTCAAAGTAAAATATTTTGTTTTGATAAAGTTATTGAATTTTCACTAGAAACCTCAATTTTTGCATTAAAATAAATATATAAATTAAATTAAAATTTGGAAAATCTCATTTCTCCTCTGATGTTTTAATTAGCTCATTAGTAATGTAACATAAAAGTTCCAAAGTCATTTGAATTGAATTTAAGGAATTATGAAGTGATAAGGCCATAAGGGCAAAGTTGTAATTTTAAGGGTTTTAGCCTTAATTAATATTTAGGTTTAATCAATAGGTAAAAATGGGGAATTAATGATCCTAAATAACATGTTTGGATGTTTGAGACATTAAAGGGATAAATGGTAGAAACTAACTTCAATTTTGTCATATCATAACAAAATGTTTGGATTTTCCTAATTAGTTTTAATTTGGAAGATAATTAAACAAAATGATCCTTAGGGTTAGGGGCTAATCTTGGAGGTTAATAATCAACTATCTTGCACGCCAATTTGATATATTAAATGATAGCCCAATATTTTAAAAAAATTTAATTAAACTCATTTAACTTTTTCTAAAAAGAATTTCAAATGTATCCATCAAAATTTTAAGGGCTTGGTAGTGAGCTAGGCCTAATCAATCTTGTCAAAAAGAAGTTTAGAAAGGCAAACATAGTCAAATTCTAAATATCTTAAAACACTACAAGCATAGTTATAAAATTAATTGCCTAATTTTCCCAAGCAAATTAACTTTGCCTAAAGGGGTTTTCACCCACATAATCTCTAAATGAAATAACAAATGATAATTACCCTGTCTTTCGAGTTAATTAAAAAACTCCGACTCACTGAGCATAAGGGTATAAAATAGATAGATTATTCAATAATTTTGATAGGTTCAGAATGATCTTAAGGAAGCTAAAAAGAATTTTGAAACATCTAGGTATCCCCTAGAGGCTCTTCACAAGTCTTTTGGACACCATGCAGGACTACTACATTGATCATATTTATTAATTGAAAATATCTCTCAAATGAATAAATATGAGTTCACCGGGTTATGGCCTAGCACTTGGTAGGCTTGTGACGAACATATCCGTAAGGTTTTACTTCCCCGCAAATATAAATGTTTATTGCAAAGAATACTAAAGTTTCAGGTGGAGGAATGAGAAGACTTACCAGGTATGCTTTTATAAGTTTACAACGCTTTCTTTTCTCGTGTTTTCTTTATCGCACTTCACCTTTCTTGCAATTTGCATGATAAACAACAATGTCACCCTACATGAAAATCGAAACCTTTAAGATAGCCACAAAACTGAGACCAAAAATTAAAATTAAAAAATCACAATAAGATAAAATCCACCGCAACAACAATCAAAAATATAAAACAACTCAAAATTTAATCATAAACAAAACAAAAACTACAATTGCAACTAAATTAAAACATCTTGTTGGATGATCAGGAATTCCTTGGAGGAGGTAACCCACATGTTGCTAACAGGGTTTTTCCACGGTTTAAATGGAAGTATGGAACTTATTAAGTTGAGTATTTGGACTAAGTGAATCCGATGAAAATAACGGTGCCACGATAATGGAACCATGGGTTCTTAACCAATGTTGCTATAATCAACTTTAATGTTCCCCCTAATGAAACATTAAGACACATCATTTTAAATATTTCTAAAACACGACACTTCCCTCTTCTCCTCAATTAACACTTATTTAAACTGAACCTGCTACGACAAGGAGCTTGGAGCATACATAGTGGGCAGCACGACAATCTTCAATAGAAAAACTTTTCTACATCAGCAAAACCTTTACTTAGTCTAAACAATAAACCATAGGACTTCGAGATAGCATGCCTAGTACAGCATAAATCCTCACCTTTTCTTCAGGCCTTTGCACGGCCCTGCTGTGGAATATAAGCCCTAATTTGCTTTAGGATTCCGAGGTTGTCATCGGGTATGACATAAATCCTCCTATCTTCCAGGCCATTCACATGATCGGTATCAAGTGAATGTAAGTCCTGAATAATAAAATTGACAGGATTGAAATTTAAATAACTTCATTTTCAAGATTTAAAGCCAAACCATAGGATAACTTGGGAAGACATCAAGATTTTCCTTAAATTTGTGTTCTTCCCCTAGCCTTCTCTCCTTTGGGTTCTGACAAAATATAATGTTCTAAAATTTGAGCCGTTCACCTATTGAATTTCTGACTATCACATTTTCTTGGAAAACCTTACCTTTGGAAGTCATGATTACAAAAATTTCCTGATCTATATCAAGAGTTTTCTTATGTGACTTCGGTTATCTAAGATATAATTAACCATAAGAGCTTGCCCTTATAAGAAACTTAAAGACCCCAGATTAATATAAACCCTATATAATTCCATCATATTAGGTAGGAGAAATTGTCGGTCAAAATGGTTTGCAGATCAAACAGATGTTATAAATTCTTTAGTTTATTTGGTCAAGCTCCACCTCAAGCCATGTACTTATTCTTCGAAAAAAAATATTAATTTCGTATGAGATCGGTTTGATTTACTTGATTATTTAAATTATTATTTATATGAGATCATTTTAATTTCATATTCTTCAAAAAAAATATTAATTTCAAAATTCATATATATACATATATATATATATATAAATTAAATCAAATTTCTATTTTATAAAATTAAAACCCTTTTCAAAACAAAACACTTAGAACCATATTTTTCAAAGAAAGAAGAATTTTAAAACGACCGACAGTTTTCTAGCAACTCCGCTGGGGAGTAGTTTCTCTCTTCATTAAGACCAGGAACTATTATATTGACATATTGGTAATGTGCTCATATCCCTCATGAGCCAGATTACCATTCTTCCTTTGACATACTTCACCCATTTCTTTCTTGGGAAGTGTGATCAACTCCTCTGGAGTTCAAGACTGTATGTTTAGTCACTCCAAAACAGAAGGGTCCAGGAGTCCCTAGGTTTTCCTTTTGATTTTGTGGGGTCAGACCCCAAATAGGTGTGTCAGCAAGCAAATCTCGCTAGGGCAATCTGCGCTGTGAAGGGGTCCTCCGATGGGGTCCCGTACTCCACCTCTTTTCTGTGCCTTTTGGGTTCAATCCTGCCTTCGACAGATTGACTTACTTTTCTTTAAACCTTAAAACTCCTTTTAACCAACATGTAAAAATCTTATATATATATTAATACTAATAAAATAAAAAGTTAATAAAATGAAATGAAATTTTCCCCAGTCCACAAAACAACCTTTTCGTAGTGTTTGCACTATGATGACAAGGTTTTTGGCCCTTACTAACCTTCGGAATGCTTCACTTGACAGTTAAAGATGTCAGCCCCTACAATGACTTTCTCTTGGAACTTACCTTCCTCTCGTGAGGCCCGTCTTGCAGCACCAATGATTCAATTTGGGATCGGCTTTAATGAGTTTGAAGTCGTACTTGGAAAAGCTCCGTTTGTGGTTGTGAAAGTTGCCACTCCCGAAATTCAAGAGCCGTTTGCTGAGTTTGACCTAAACTCCCATGAAGATTTCCCTTCTACTAAGAAGGTGAAGATAACCACTACCCCCGTCAAGTCAGTCGTCTCCGTGCCAAGGAGAGTTGTTACCTCTGCTGCCACAAGCTTCGCCGTCACTGCACCTACTTTCCCATCTGCCAAAGGGAAAAAGATTCTGCATGAAGATGATTTTGAGGATACCTTTCTTGCCCCGCCACCAGCCTTCGAAGTTGGCTTAAGTTCAAGACCTCCACTGCTAACCAAATCTTAAAGTAGAAACCGCAATCGCAGGATTCGCAGGGTTGCCAGAACACAAGTCACAAATCTACCAGTAATTGATGAGATTCCTCAGCAGGAGGAACTCTGTTTACCATAAACCTCTCCTCTTCTTCGAGGTAGCAGGTTCCACCCGTTAGCTGGCACTACTGGAGATGAAAGCCTCTATAGGGTTGCCGCTACACTTCCAGCACCACATAAGGTGAGGAAAAGGCCCATACCTATCACCCGAGCTCACACCTTTCTGTGAATATTGTCTGAAATATAGGGTTATTCTGTAGCCAAGCTTCTCAAGAGGATGGGATGTACAATATCCCCTAAAATTAAGAATAAAATTTTGGAAATGGAAAGACCTGTCCGAGTTTTCGTCAAACACCATTTAGGAAAATGTGTTGATACAGTTGCTACAAATGATACTACTACAAGCAAGTCAGTCAGGTCTCGGCTGGGTCCGAGAGTACCAACTGTTGATGACCATGGGAAACCCCAAAAGAGAAAGAATAAGAGAGGAGTATTCTCCTCTGTATATGGTCTACACACTAGGGAGCACGATGTTCCCGCCGAGACAACTCGTCTCAAGGCATTGACTTTTAAGACGAAAGTGTGGTTACCGAGAGGTGTTGCACCAGTACATTCTGAAAGTTCTACTGACCACAAAATGGATCTTGAGTCTGATGTTCTCGTTGCCACTGCCGCCATTGCTTCTGAATCAGTTGCAGAAAAGAGTGATAGCACAGGAAAACTTACAGATTTAAAGCTGACTAAGAAGAAAATAGTTGATGATAGAGTTCGAATGCTCCGGGCAGAAATTTCTCAGTTAGCCAAACAACAAGGGTTGTATATTGATGATGAAGATTACTTCCTGTCGGATTACATAGACGAGGAATTAATGGAAATCAATATGGTTGAAACTCGGTCCACGTCATCTGTGTGTGATGCATTTAGTGAGGAGAACACGGCAGATGAGCTGCGAAAGACCATCCTGATAAGAGATGAATAGATTAGCTGTCTGGAGAAGAGAATGGAGGAGATGACTGCAGCCATGACCGCCATGGATACCCTCCATGGATAGTCACAGCCATGACCAATAGCATCTTTAAAGGTCAACCAGCCTAAGACTATACACATCGACGATGAAAGAAGGGAGGTCGCTTCAGCCAATGAAGACGAGCCACCAAGAGGACATCCAAATCCAAACCCACCGGAAAAGGACATTAAACAGATGGTCGAACAGTAAGTTTGGGAGGCCTTGGCTCAGCTCAAAGGAGGTCCATCAGTTTCAAAGGGTAGACCCTACCCAGAGGAGTTTGATGACGTTCTTTACCCTAAAGGCTTCGTGCCCCCGACTTTCAAGACGTTTGATAGGACAGGAAATTCTCATCAGCACATAGCACATTTCAGAGCTAGTTGTTGCAACACAAGAGGGAGTGGAGCTCTGTTGTTCCGTCAGTTTGTCAGCAGCCTGTCAGGAATAGCTTTTGATTGGTATGCTGAGCTTCCCAATGGATCAATAAAAACTTTTGCAGGAATGGAAAACATGTTCGTGAAAATATTTGTCGTTGACCGACATCATGTTACCATATGAGATCTCGTAGTGGAGCACCAGAAGCTCGACGAGACTTTGGTTGACTACATTCTCAGATGGAGAAACTTAAGCATGGAATGCAAGCCTCAGCTACAAGAGCAGTATGCGATTGAGATCCTACTCAAGAGTATCCATGATCCGATAGCCTTCATGCTTAAGAGTTTCACCATTAAGTCCTTCAAAAAAGCTACTCAGTAAAGCCAACAGCCTACAAGAAGAAGTTAGGCACATGGAGCCTGCATAAAAGACAAAGAAAATGAAACCGACTAAAGTATACGAGAAGAGGTCGGGCGTAGTGGAAACGGTCGACAAAGGAAAGCAGCCAATGAGGATTCAGCCTGAGCAGCAGCACAGTCAGTCACCTCAGTACATTCAACCTCAGTAGTATGGTCAGCCTCGTACATAGCAGAGCAGTAAGCCTTGTCAGGAGCAGAGGTCATACAGGATTAATGGATGACAGGGTCTAATAATGTCAGAATGGTTGTGCATAAATTACTCCTTCAAAGATGACACTGTAGAAAAGATGTTCAGGAATTTAATGAAGAAGCCCGAGTTCAGACTGCCTGAGCCGAAGAAGCTGGAAGAAGTGGACAAGAAGGATCAGCCAAACTTCCGCCCTACCAAGGATGCTCGGACACACCATAGAAAGCTGCTTCAATTTTAAGGATTGTCTCGAGCGGAATTACAAAGAAGGAAATATAACGATACCAAAGGAATACTTGAAAGAACATGAAAGAGGTTCTATAAATATGATTTCAGCCGAGCCAATCTCTTTGATTGATATGTACAACAGCAAAGGCGGATGGAGCACAATTTGGAATGAGCTCAAGAAAGTCTTGAATCAGATCCAGTCTACTTCAAAGAAAGCTACTGTCTGGAGTCTACCGCCAGCCCAGTCCAAGATGAAGGCTTCACCGAGGAAGCCACTGCGACAAGAATGGAGGAAGAAGTGGATCATGAACGAAATTAAGAACGATAACGCGAAGGGTAGGATAAAGGTTACCCCTACTAGATTGGTTGTTTCAGATTCGGGGGTAAAACCCCTCGAAACCCTGACTTTGTACCATTATCTTTATGCCCCTCCAAAGTCTCATAATGATGATATAAATGATGTTGGCTATGTTCTTACTGTCTCTAGTTATGACATAACTAATCACAACCTCTCTAAACCTGATTTTGATTCCCAAAATGATTCTAAAATCACGAGTGTTCTCGACAAAAATGTTGACAAAATAAAGAAGATATCGACAACACCGGCTATGACAGCACCGTAAGCGAAGAGCCAGTCCTCGAATGCAAAGGAGGTCCGCTTGTCATCAATGTAGACTTTTTAGATACAGAAAAGCCAGATACAGTAATAGAAGGATCTATGGGTCCAGAAGAAGAAGAAATAATATAAGTACATTTAAGAAGTGGCAAGGTGTTACCGCCAAGGACAACTACAATAGATAAAGGAAAACAGACAATTACTCAAGATGAAGTGTCCCCAGCAACGGAAGAAGTACAAGTTCGCGACGAAATTAAAAATTCAAACAAAGTGGATTACAACGTGCTAGCTCATCTCAGGAAGTTTCTAACTAAACTAAGCATTTATGATGCTCTAATCCTATCAAAGGAGATGAGAGAAAATTTGATCAAGGCTCTACTTGACCTGGATATTTGCTTAGCACAGTTGGCTAGCACATCCTCGGATGGAGTTTGAACTTTGAAAGAACAACATGGTGTAACCTTCATCGATGAAGATTTGCTACTCGGTACAGCCGATCATAACCATCCGCTCTACATTTCCATCATCATCGGTAGGTTCATACTTTTCACAGTGTTAATAGATCCTGGAGCTTCGGTCAACATAATGAGTCCACAAATACTAGCCTACTTGGACATTGACGCTTGAGAACTGTCCATGGATAAAATGATGCTAAGAGGATTCAATTAGAAAGGAGAAAGATCCCTTGGATCTATAACGCTGTAAATGAAAGTTAGAAATCTAGTAACAACTACAAAATTCCATGTCATTGATGCGAATACATCGTTCAATACCCTGCTTGTTTGACTGTGGCTTCACGAGTACAATATGGTCCCATCGTCACTTCACCAATGCATCAAATACTACAAGGATGGACAAGACCATTGCATTAAAGGAGATTTACAACCATTTTCAATACATGAAGTAAGCATTCCTAAAGACGCCGCCTACTACGCTCCCCCGAAGAGAATAATACTTTCAAGAGAAATTGTGACAAGTAAAGCAAATGATTCAGAAGAATTATGAGAACGGGACCATACAGCTCCAGTTCAACGATCTCCCGCCACTCCTTTGCAACGAGTTGGTGGAGGTTCTTTAATCCCACGAGTTGGTGGAGGTTCTTTAAATTAAATTTCTATTTTATAAAATTAAAACCCTTTTCAAAATAAAACACCCAGAATCATATTTTTCAAAGAAAGAAGAATTTTAAAACGGCCGAAAATGTTTTCTTCAAAATTCTTTTTATTATCATTTTCAATTCTAGACAAATGGTCAGCAATTTGATTATCAGTACTCTTTCCATCCACTATTTTAAAATCTAATTCTTTTAAGAGAAGAACCCATCTAATTAACATCGATTTAGCATCCTTTTTTTATATTAAATTCTTAATAGTGGAATGATCAGTATGGACTATACATTTTGTTCCAAGTAAATATGATCTAAATTTATCAAAAGCGCATACTATTACTAGTAGTAGTATCATTAATTTGAGCTTCATTAAGAGTTCTACTGGCATACTATATAAGTTTAAAAATCTTATCATATTTTTGTCCTAAAACTGATCCAATAGCATAGTCACTAGCATCACACATCAATTCAAACAAGTGTTCCTAATTAGGTGGAATAATAACAGGTGCAGTAATTAATTATTTTTTTAATTTATTAAAAGCTTTAAACAATTTTTATTAAAATCAAAATTAATATCTTTTTCCAAAGATAGCATAGAGGTTTAGCAATTTTAGAAAAATCTTTAATATATCTCCTATAAAATCCAGCATGTCCCAGGAAAATTCTCACAGCTGTAATGAAGTAAGAGGTTGTAATCCAACAATAACTTGAATTTTTGCTTGATCAACTTTCAAATATTTTTTAGCAATTTTATGTCCTAAAACAATTCTTTCTGTAACCATAAATTGAGATTTTTTCCAGTTTAAAACCAAATTTATTTCTTCACAATGTTTAATACTTTAGCTAAATGATCTAAACAAGAATTAAAAGAGGTTCCAAACACGAAAAAATCATCCATAAAAATTTCAATTCCTTTCTCAATTAAATCACAGAAAATAGACATCATACATCTTTGAAAAGTTGCAGGTGCATTACATAACCCAAAATACATTCTTCTAAAAGCAAAAGTTCCATAAGGACTAGTAAATGTAGTCTTTTCTTTATCTTCTGAAGTTATCAGAATTTGGTGGTAACCAGAATATCAATCTAAAAAGCAAAAATATGAATGTCCAACTAATCTATCCAACATTTGATCTAAGAAAGACAAAGGAAAATGATCCTTCCTAGTAGTAGCATTTAATTTTATATAATCAATACAAATCCGCCATCTAGTGAATTGTCTTGTTTGAATCAATTCATTATTTTCTTTGACAACAAAAGTCACTCGTCCTTTCTTCGGAACACAGTGAATCGAAGTAACCCAAGAACTATTAGATATAGGATAAATAATTTCAACATTTAACCATTTTAATATTTCTTTTTTTACTACCTCTTTCATTATTGGATTTAATCTTATTTTAGGTTCAACTCTTAGTTTATAATCTTCTTTCATTAAAATTTGATGCATACAGATCGAATGGCTTATTCCTTCTATATCCGCTATTGTCCAATCGAATGTTTTTTTATAATTTCGCAAATCTCTAATAATTTGTTTTCTTGATCTTTAGATAATTTATAGGATATTATTACAGGTAAAGTTGATGAATTCCCTAAGAAAGAATACTTTAAATGAGTAGGTAATACTTTTAACTAAAGTTCAGTAGCCTTTTCAATTGAAGGTATTATAAATTCATTATTTTCGGTTGTATTTAAAATTTCCCAATTTTCATGAATATAATTACTATCTTCAGCATTTATTTTAGATTATTTTTCTTTAAAATCAATTTCAATTATATCATTTATTTCTTCTTGATTAATAACTCTTTAACTTTTTCCTCAGAAATAACTTCACATTTTTCTTGATAATGTTTATATAATAAAAAATATCCATCATGTAACACTTTTCTTTAACAGATACCTCATTGATTTGAGAACATTAAATGTTACTTCTTGATCATTAACTCATGGTTAACTCCCCTTTTTGCACATCAATCATAGCTCGTCCGATAGCAAGAAAAGGTCTTCCTAAAATAATAGGAATCTCTTTATCTTCTTCCATATCAAGTACAATAAAATCTATAGGGAAGATAAATTTATCCACTTTAATAAGTACATCTTCTATAACTCCTTTAGGATAAGTAATAGATCGATCAGCCAATTGCAGGGTTACAGTAGTGGGAGAAATCTCTCCTAAATCTAACCTTCGAAAGATGGATAAAGGCATGAGATTAATACTAGCTCCTAAATCACATAAGGCCTTACCATAAAATTTTTCTCCAATAGCACAAGGTTTAGTGAAACTTCCAAGGTCTTTAGCTTCTGAGGAAGCTTCTTTTGAATTATTGCACTACATTTTTTACTAAGTGCAACAGTTTCATAAGCTTCAAATTTCCATTTTTTATTTAAAACATCTTTCATGAATTTAGCATAACTAGGCATTTGTTCTAAAGCTTCAACAAATGGGATATTAATTGTAAGCTTTTTGAATATTTCAAAGAATCTTAAAAATTGTTGATCAAGTCTGTTGTCGAAGTCTTTGAGGAAAAAGAGGTGGTATTCTTTCAAAATCATTTTTAGTTGGAGATACAACTTGTTCTTCTTTTTCGAAAACAGTTTCTTTATGTTTTTCTATTTCTTCCAACTCTTTTTTCATTTTCAATTTTATTTTAAGTTCCTTCCTTTAATTCCTTTCCACTCCTCTATTAAACAAATTTAATTTTGTCATGTAATTATCTTTAGGATTTATTTCAATATTACTAGGGAGTGTTCTTTGAGGTCTATTACTAATTGAATTAGTAATTTGTCCCATTTGATTCTCAATTTTTCTTATAGTAGCATTTTGACTTTGTAATTGATTACTCATTTGTAAAATTAGTTCTTCTTTAGACAACTTCTTTTCCTTAAATTGCTGATTAAAACCGGGAGGATAAGAAGGTCGATAGTTTGAATTTACTTGATTATTCTAATTTCCACTTGGGTTTATCTGATTATCTCCCCGTTGTGGATTTCCATTATTCCAATTAAACTTTGGGTGATTTTTCCAACCTCGGTTATAGTTATAAAAATATGGGTTATTAGTTTTGCTAGCTATAGTTTGTAATGTTTCTAAATATTTAGAATCATTCATATTTCCTAAATTTTCATTATTCATATGAGGTATTTGGGACAGATTCATAGCAAGTTATCCAATTTCTTAGATATTGCAGCTACTTGAGAAGCTAAAATATAAAAGGCATCATTATCATGAATATTAGCCTCTCTTTTAGGATTTATCATTTCAGAAGGCCATTAAAAATTATTAGTTGTCATTTCTTCAGTTAAAGCATAAGCTTCATCAAATGATTTTTCCATAAAAGAACCTCCAGCAGCAGCATCAATTATAGATCTAAGGGAACCTATTAATTAATTATAAAATATTTGAATTATTAACCAATCTGGTAAGACATGGTGTGGAAACTTCCTAAGGAGTTCTTCAAATCGTTCCCAAGCTTCATAAATTGTTTCCCCCTCATATAGTAAACGAAGTTATATCATTTCTAAGTTTAGCAGTTTTAGAAGGAGGAAAGTATTTAGCCAGAAATTTTTGTGTCATTTCTCCCTAAATTTTAAGAGATCATGTGGCTAACGAATTTAAGCACATCTTAGCTTTATCCCTTAAAGAAAAAGGAAAAAGTCTAAGTCTAATAGCATCATCAGATACACCATCATATTCAAAAGTAGCACATAGTTCTAGAAAACTTGCAAGATGTAAATTTGGATTCTCATTTGGTGATCTCTCAAATTAATTATTTTGCACCAATTGTATTATAGCAGGTTTAAGTTCAAATGAATTTGTTGCTTTAGCAGGGATGTAAATACTTAAATAAATTTCATTTGTTGTAGGGTTAGCTTATTCCCTTAAAGATTTTTGTAAATTTTGATGCTCGTTATCTTCAATTGTAATTTCGAGATTATTGCGAGGTATGTTTGCAATTTCTTGAATATTTTGAAGTTTTTTTTTCCTTTCTAATTTTCTTATAGTTCATTCTAATTCGGAATCGTAAGACAACTATACCTTCAAATCATGAACTACACATAAAAAAAATAAAAAGATTTACTGAAAATAAAGTAACAAACAAACTAATATATATATATATATATAATTATGATTATTATTATTATTATTATTTTGGTATTATTTATATATATTTATATTTTAAAATTTAAGTATAAATAAATTATCTTTTAATTCTAATTTAATTTCCCCGACAACAGAGCCAAAAACTTGACCCAACCCGTAATTACACAGATAATTATACCTTTAAAAGATAGGTAAACTTAACCCTAAATTAAGTGGCTAGTGTGCAAGACTTAAATATAACTTTTAGAAAATAATAAACACACTAGGGGTACTACGCAATTATACATATCGTTTCAAGTAATATAGAATTTTCTTTTAAAAACTCAGACATTGATTCCATAGGGAAATAAGTGTGAATTAAAAGAAATTTAAAATGTCGAAAATAAAAGGAAGTGCCAATTCTTAATTTTTCTTTATGACTAAACAAGAGTAAAATTAAACTTACTAATTTTTCTAAATTATGCAACAAAGTGTTTAAGAAAATGATTAAAATACTTTCTCCTTACAAATATTTAGTAATAAGTAGAGGAATTCAAATTGTTTAAAACTTAAAAATATTGTATTGTGATAAAGAGGAGTATATAAATTCTTTACCCTTTATTCCAGATATAAATAACATTAGCTAGACTAAGGGTTGTTGCAGAAGTGATATTAGTAGTGCTGGGTAGTGATTCTAGATTACCCACTGTGCCCTCTCTATAGGACCTACCAGTGACATTTTTTCCTCACTTTAAACCAAATTGATATAATTTAGCCCGTCACTCTAAAAATATCAATTCTACACCCATCAAATCTTATCTCCCTATATATTTGCACTCCCCCTCAGATGATTACTTCTGATCTTCCAAAGTGAAATGTGATACTTACAAGTTAAGAAATCCTAGCCCATGGCCAGGTCTATAAGATTTCACCACATATTTTAACAATATAATTGGCCAAATTGTAACGTAAAAGAAGTTTAGGTAAAATATCATCTCAATTTTTGGTAAGAAAAAGAAAAAGTACTTAAACAAATCCAAACCTCTGGACTTAATTACATTATATTCATGAGAAGAAAATAAAAAAAACTACTCATAAAGCAATGGATTAACACAACAAAAATATTCATAATCATTAAATCCAAATTTCATAACATAAGAGTTAAGTATCAAATATTTATCTGGAATGTTCACCAAAGCAATCCTTTGAAGTTCTCTGACTTTTCTAACTCTTACAGAACTCTAAACTTCAGGAAATTACAAACACTCACTAAATACTTACAAACTTGAACTTCAAGTGAAAGAAACTAAAGAATAATTGACAATGACTCTAAAACGACTCTCTACTACTATAGAATTAATTCCTATCTATAAAGATTCAAAAAAACCAGGGGTTATTTCAGACATCTTTTCAAAATTCATCCAAATTCGTTAAATCTTCTAGAATATAACTATCACACCTAGGCGCTAGTTCGGCGCCAGTTCAATTATTTCATTTAAGCGCTTTTTTGCTTCAAGAGATATCTCTTCATTCAAATGTATCTAGATTCATTGTATAACTTATTTGAGGCGTGCATTATCATCTAGGGCCTTATATAACACCATGGAACCGCGAAAAGTTGAAAAATTAACTACCTCAACCATCTTTGGCACCTAGCGCCAGACTTAGTTTGTTAAATTTTCTTCATAAAGCCCCAATTTTGCTCCTTTTTGTTGTTATTTAGCTTCTTTTCATCTTTAAACTCTTTTTCTAATATCTGCAACAAAAAACATAAAAATACATTTCATTAAAGCATAGTACCCTTAAAAATATAAGAATAATTTATCTTCATAAATGATTAATTTTAAAGTAGATCACACAACCACACCCAAATGTTCCTAGGTGTGGTCACACCAGGTTCAAACACCCAAGCTACATCAGTGATCCGTGGCCTTCTTTCTCAGATTTGGTAGTGAATCAATGTGTGATTTCACCATCGATGATCCATGGGAGCTCCAATCATCAGGTGAATCGCGATCGTCAATCCCTACCTCAATCAACGACCATTGAGGCCGATTTGTAGGTAGCAACGGCTCTGCAACTGCATCCGTTGCCTATAAATAGGTGCTCATGACGCGCCCCTTCGAGACTTCTACTTCCACTTGGCGAATTCAAATTCGACACTTTCAAACACATCAGGAAGAGCTGGACTGCCTCCTCCTCCTCGGTGAACTACCTCAGCCTCCTCTCTGATAATCCTCCTTTTTCCTCATTTATACAATGCTCCCTTTATTTTTTTTAATGTTAATTTAAGTTGAAGTAAATCAAACCCTTGAATTAGGCTTAGATTTTGGTCTGACTTAGGTTGACCTGAACCTAGCCTAAACTTGACCCAAACCCTAAGCCCGGCCTAACCCGACCCCCGCCCGATCAATGTCGACCGAAGTCCGACCAAGATCCAACCTAGGTCTAAACCAGATCTAAACCAAATCCAATCTAAGTCCAACCTAGGTCTAACCTAATATTAACCCAGGTCCAACCCAGATCCATCAGGTCAACCCAGGTCCAACCTAGTTCCAACCCAACCCCGGTCCAACCTAGGCCTACTTAAGTCAATCCAGATCTAACGAAGGTCAATGTAGGCCAAACCTTAGCCAACCAGGTCCAACTCAGGTCCAACCTCGGTCAAGCTCCAGTCAAACTCAAATGAAATCCAATCGAACCAAACCAAACCAAGCTTGATTTTATGTTTCTATGAGTAGTATTTTGTGCAGTGCATTAAAAACATCATGTTGCATCTATATTTCATGATTTTTACATACTATGTTTAGTTTCTTTTATGTGTTAAAAATTAAGAAAGACAAAAAAAATAGATAAAAAAGAAGGAAAAGAACCTCTCACAATTGTAGGACATCCAAAACCAAAAGGAGAACACCAACCAAGAAAGTAAATTGATAACATTTACACTTAGCAAAACCTTGATTTTCATATTAATTGACAAACCTAGGAGCTAAAAAAATTCATGAATTAACTATCAAACTCCAAATGACATATAAAACACACAAAGATAAAGAATGAGAACTATACTTAGGTAGATCTAGCATGAACTCTAGGTAGCCAACATAGACACTAGAATTGATGATCACACATTTACTACAAGTTAGTCAAAGTAAAGAAAACCTTGTTAGTTTAAGATGTACCCTTGTTTGTGCTAAGGACTAAGATAAATAAAATAGACAACCATACCCCCTAAAACTAAAGGGACTACCATAGGATGAAGTAACTCGTGGTTACTGACAAAGGCATTTCAAAACACCTAGAAACTAAGGAACCCTCCACATGTCATTATCATGTCACTCAAGGAGGATTTCTAGTTAAAAGGTTGGTTATACTTAAAGGATACCAACATATGTGGGATGACAAAAAGCCATAAGCATCGAGATGGGGGATGTTATTTCCACCTATTAGGATTCCTTATAGAGTCCAGGACCTCGCTCCCACCCAGAAATCCTTCATACCGACAACTTCAAACCAAATAAGACTAATCATTCTAGATCTGATATTTTGACCTCACATGAGCAATCAAAGCCCTCCACTAATCTCTTCCAAACTCTTCAAACATTATCTTTTGGATAAAACTTCTTCCTTAGACGGTTAGATACCTTTATTTGGGTCTTCTCATGACATTTTGTCATTGAATTATAGGTCTAATTCTTTTGAGCTTAATTCTTCTAAAACTCCAACATGGATCTTTCCTTCCTCTCCTAAACCTTAACTTTGAAAGTCCAACCTTCTAATATGAATAACATATGCCATTATATTAATCAAGATTTATTTAGGTGTAATTAATTATAAGGGTTTACTCTCGTAGAAAATGCGACCCTAGAATAAAATAAACCTTATTTTACACTTGTATGGTGTGAGAAAAAGCCATGGTTTTATAGACTTATAAAGTTTTTCATCATCTGAATGACTAGACCCATTTTTGGATAGTATTTCCTCCCCTCGGGATAGTATACTATTCTTTAAATATTTTGTTTGATCAATTAGATAGAAGTTTTTCGAAAGTTCAATGATGTGGAGACAAAACAATCCCTTACCATTAACCAATGTCAATATTTATGGTTTACTTGAGTTAAATCATGTCTATAATTTTTTAATAAGGTTTATGCGTGTATCACCTTTCAAACTTTATATTTGTTATCACAATTGCATAAAAAAATTTTAAAATCTCTTTTAAATGATGTGACTTTGCTAGAGATCAAGTTTTTAGAAAGGTTTAGATTAGTTGTTATAGTTTTTTTTAGAAAAAAACTATCATTTAAAAAAAATTGAAAGTGGAAGAATAAGAAAATTTTTATAGACAATTTTATTGAACCCCAAACTCATAAAATATTTCATACTTAAAACCTCTCAAAATATATTCAAACACAAACATTTGATATTGGAGTTATATACTGACTAATTATTTTTTAAAGGTTAATCAAATATTAGCATTCTTATTTTGTATGCATTTGAAAAAAAAGAAGAAAACTAAGTTACTTGAATATTTTGTTAAATTTCATAAAAAAAATTAATGATATAAATAATTATTTCTCTTAAATATCTTATAAATCTTATTTACAAAGTTATAAATTTTAATAAAAACTAACTAAGAAGATGTCCTACTTTAGTGAACCTCCTTCCATTATTTAATTTCTTTAGCAGGCTATTAAAAATCATGATTTTCTTAATGTGATTCTAATATCGACTCAACATCATAATTATATATCTTGCTTCCAAAAAGATTTTAATCTAAACAAGAATAATACAAAATTAAGTACATACACAACTTTTTATTGATATAGGCAATGATTTAGATATACCATGTTAAACAAAAAAAAAAAAAAAAAAAAAAAAGAGATATGGTTGCATGCTATAAATGATGGTGGCTCCATTGATGCTTCAATATTAATATCCTAAATAAACGTATGGCCTCACATTATGACCTATCTAAAAATAATTAACAGATGTTTTTTTTTTTCTTCTTTTTTAGCTTAGGAAGAAAAGCATTAATTTAAGATATGGAGAATATATGAATAGCTCATGCTCTATAAGGGTTGGTGCCTAAAAGAACTTTAATTCAATGGCTACAAATATAATGACCTCATGCTTCAGTTATTCCTTAATAAATTTAGAAGTTAGGCAACTATTTGAGAGTAAATAAGAGTTATAGATGAACTTGGAATTATATATAATGAAATAAACTTTAAATTTAAGGAGAAGAAATAAGATAAATATGTAGGGGTAGGAATATTCATTGTGCTCCATTTCACCCTGGCTGCGCAATAAGAAATAAACACGTGGCATCAAGCACTGTCCCACATAAACGGAATAAGCCAGCAACAGCTGATGGGGCCAGACCCAAAGCCGTCGCGCATAGAAAGAACCCGACCACGGCGATATTTATACCCAATACGCTTTCTTATGCTCTTCCCACTACGCTTTCAGCCTCGCCATTGGCTCCCTCTGTCCCCTCTTCCCTCTGATCAGCCTTCCTATGCTCGCCGGTGGAAATGGGGGAGGCGAAGCCGAAGAGCCAGTCTGGGGTCTGGAACACTGTCAAGCCCTTCGTTAACGGCGGAGCATCCGGCATGCTCGCAACCTGTGTCATCCAACCCATCGATATGATCAAGGTGCACTAACATTCTTTTTCTTGGTGAAGAATCTGGTTCCTTTAGAGCGAAATTTTGGTATAGATTTGTTTGGTAGACTGATGTTTGAAGGGGGATCAGATGTTTTGTGTATGATCAGTGGCGGAATGAGGGAAGCCTGGGGATATCTCTCCCTCCTATGTTTGGATAAATTCATTTGTAGTTATGTATGACATGAAATTTTTTGCATTAAAATTTTTTTAGGTATGTATGTTATTGGTTCTGCCGCTATGTATGATGTAATTTGGTATTGGTATTTTTGAGTTTCGAGGTCTTTGTGGTTGGATTTCAGGTAAGGATCCAGCTAGGACAGGGATCGGCCGTGCATATTACGAGGAATATGCTTTCTCAAGAGGGTATTGGCGCTTTCTACAAGGTTTGCATCTCATAGTTGGATATATTCTTTCAGTGATTGATGTCTGCGTTGTGGTCGAAGTTATTATTGCTCTTACTTTTTTTTGGTGGAAGTAAATGTTGTTCGTATCTAACGTATTGTTGCAAATTGGAAATGCTGGGTGATGATTGATTTTCAAAAGGTGTTTGCTCGATTTGTTTTTGTTAAGGTATTACTTTTTGTATGCGAACAGACTTGATTTTTTCTAAGTAGAAACTCAGTGTTTATGCGAACAGACTTGATTTTTTCTAAGTAGAAACTCAGTGTTTTCTCTTTCGAGGCAGGGGCCGCATGGTTGTTTCTTTTCTATTTGTACTTGATGTCTGCTTAGTGTTAGAACATAATGTTGGCGGGCTAAGTTCCGGAGGAAATATATATTCGAAGGATTGCATTGCGGCAAATTTGCAATGATTAGTGACAATTGGCTTTTAGAAGGTTCTTATTTGGCTAGTTTTGTCCTTGGAATTGCTTTCTGTGTGTAGACATACTCGCAATGTTTGAGAACTCAGATCTTTTATTTTGAAGATGTTGAATCTCAAAGAACTGTAACCACAACAAAGTATAAAAAAATTATTTGTTTATGAGGTATAACTTGCTCTTCCTATATTATCTTTTGTGTAATGAACCATATATTAATTCACATTTCTTTCCATTTTGAAGTCTTGAATGCACCCAAGTGAAAATATTTCATGTATTTTATTTTAAGCAAAGCAAGATATTTGGAAGGAAAACATACTGTAGGGTTGAATGAAGGAGATTGACCTCAATCTGTTGTTCAAGTATCAGAAATTATTGAACCAAATTTTCCTTTGATTTTGCTAAAACTGTTGTATAATGTGGTGGTAAGGCTTTGTTTGTTATCATTGCCATGCATTTCCCGTTACAATTGCTACGAACTTGAATTCTTGAAGCATTAAGTTAGCACATGGATCTGGTGCTTTGATTACCATTTTGTTAATGTCAACTGTAAGTTTTCTACATATGGTTCTGTATCGTTAAGATTAGCAAGCACAATCTGAAACGAGGTAGCAGGTGGACCTTCAATAGCTGTTTATGCTGGTGGATGTTCTCGAGGTTTCCTTGTTCATTAATGAGCTAACCGACCTACAACCTGCTTGTTGTTTCTATTTTTCCTTCCTATGGACCTCATAATAATTTCCTTGGAATATTTTCAGATGGTTACTTATCAATTTATTGATCATGAAATAATAGATATCAAGCATATGATGTAAAAGTGGATAAGCTGCAATGTATTACAAATTAGAAAAAAAGTACCTCCTTTGCAACACATTACCATTTGAAGAAGATTCTTTATCAATAGAATATAAATATTTAATGACATTCATAAACCATGAGCTTTGTAATGTTTTATGCCATAGTTTAGATTTTTAGAACCAGACATGATTCTCAGAATCTTTCAAATGCCTTATTTAAACTAATATTAAATATCAGGTTACGATTAGAATTAAACGATCCTGCAAATAAACCAATCCACAAGCAAAGTTGGAAGCTATTAGAGCTGCAAACTCCTTATGAAGACTTTAATAAATGATTGTTGAAGTCGTAATGGTTTAGTTTAGTGAATGAGCATGGACATCTTACTTTTCTTTTATATTCAATGTAGAAAGATGAAGGCTATTATGGGAACAAGATTTAAAGCAAGCTACATTAATTTCCTCAGAATATATTCCACATTTTTTATAGAACAATTGCTGACAGAGAAGTTGCAAACCAATTGAATTGTTGAGGATTTGTTGAAAAAATTAGTGCGCAATGACTTACCATGATGGTGGTGAGCATGCTGAAGGACACTAGTGTTACATTTAGAAGGCAGCGGCTAGTTATATTTGTTTTGAAGTGTGAGATATTGCTGTGAATGAGGAGTGTTAGCAAGCGTTAAAGGATAAAGAAGAATTTGCTAGAAGGGTTAGATCACTTGTCTATTATGACACATGGAGGTTTCCATTTCCCATCTCACCTTCTTATGCTTTGCTTGGTAATGCTTAGCATTGCTTTGTTTTTCCCTAGTGACATGGAATCTTTTTATCCTTAGCTTTTCTTGAAGTCCCACTATAGTCACAAGATCCTTTATAAGAAGTTATTGAGTTGCTAGTCTCGTGATTCATATTTTTGCTTATGACTGTACTAAGGTCCGGGATTCCTTAGGAAAATCGCTATTAATTCAACTTCTTACTATGCTAAATGTATGTATGTCAATAGTGCAAAATAACATATGCTATAGTAAGGAGTAAAAACTGTCATATATTATGTGTGCTATGTGTTTACTATGACATATATGGCAGAAGATGCATGCTAATTTAATTTTTCTTTTTTTTTGTTTTATTTATTTATTTAAGGGAAAATTATATACATAGCACCCAATTCTTATGGATTTACCTATCTCGCACCTAAACGTTTTTTTACGCACATAGCACTTTACCTATGAATGAAAAGATGGACTTCAGCTATAATATTATTTTTTAATATGTAGAAGCATCTGATTATGTGAAGAATGCATAGTACTTTTTTGGACTATCTGAATAGAGAGTTTTTGATGATCCCGATTGTGACAAAGAATACTAGTACTTATAGGATATCTCATAATAAGTTGATGGAGAATACAAAATATTTATATTGTACATCTTACATTGCATATTACATAGACTTGATTTTAGAGACATTTGCTGACTTGTCCTGGCTTAATAATGCCTAACTAAAATAAAGATGATTAGTAAATTCATTTATTATTGTCTTTAATGTGAAAGTTTTCTAAGACCACCCCTACTCCGTCTTATAGTTAGATTTTTCATAGTTTATTTATCTTTACTGAGCACATTGGAAACTGGAGAACTATTAGAGGCAATATTTATTTCACCCGATAGCTTAGTTGTGCATGGATAAAGAAAGTTGAAAATTTATTTTAAATGAAAGGTTTTGATCTAGTGTTATATTTGCAATAATAATCATAAGATCATTAGTTCAAGTTTTGAAGATGATGAATACTGAGAAAAAATCAGATATACATTTTATTTTCAATATAATAGACGAGGCCAAGGTGTTAATTACTCATAACTTATGAGGAGATAAGATACATAAAAGTTTGTGATAACATAGATGAGAAATGGGAGTTTCAGCTCCATCTTCATTTGCATACTACTAGATATTTCCTTAACTCTAAATTCCAATATTTTGAGAACAAGTCTACCAATTCAAAAATCAATTTTGGATTACATCATTGTATGGATTGGTTGATTGCTGACTCAACTACTTATGCAATTGCTAATTTGCAACTTATTTTATTTAGAAATGAGTATTATTTTTTTGAACTATATCAAACTAAAGATATTGTTACAAAATATTTTTAGGTAATTTTTAATATTTAAAATCTTCATTAAATAAAAAATAATTCTCCAAATTCTAAATTTTTTTGTTCTTATATTTTTTTTTCAAGTATAATTCAATGTTCGATTCACTTTGGTATGACAATTCAAAAATATATTATTTTATTGTTTATGGTTTATATGCTTATCAGCTGGAAGCAAGCACAACTGGAGCACATAAAATCAGATTCACAAAAAAAAAAAAAAAAAAATCATCTAAAGACCCTAAGAATTAATTTTTTGGTGTACATCATGTACAATAAGAGCTTGAAAGATAAAAATACAAAGAAAATATGTTTTATGAATGAAGATATGCCATCGAATAATGAATGATGATGATAATGAGGTCACCGCATTTGAGTTATAGTAAACAAATCAGGACATTTATTTCTTTGATGAAAACAAAAATAATTCTACTACATTAAAAACCCAATAAGATATACAAATAAAATCTATCCATAAAAAAATAGTTATTTGAAGTTGTTTTAAATATTAAGTAACATGAAAAAGATGACGATAAATTGAACTTAAAGTCAACTGATCAAGAAACAAGGGGAAAGCTATTATTATGTTGACTCCAATGAAGACTTCTCGAATGATGAGAGTGTTGAGAGCTTTTGATTATTTGTTATATTCTTCTTTGGATTTGTGAATGTGGCTACATATGATAATAGGAGTGAGAAAATTTTATTATGCTAACTTATTTGATTCCTACTTTATTTTCATATATTATGTTACTTTCATTTTGATGACTTTTGATTAGTTGATGTTTGCATTGCACTTCTTATTTATGCAATTTTTATATGCTAGTTTGTTGCTTGATCAATTTGTTATTTGACATATGTATAATTTTTTACTTGTTACTGTGTTAGAATGCTAAAATGTAATTCTTTTATATGTTTATAGGTTAGGATGTTAATATATTAATTCTTACATTTATTTTTTTACTTAGCACAATTTTTTGATGTGAGACTTACTCATCAAAATGCTTTGAAGCTTATGCTCGCCTCATAGACAAAAATGGTCTCAATAGCTAATTGCACAATTTTAAACCTCCATGAAAACTTCTAATCTCTTAAATATCATTTGGTATTGGCCAATTATTAACTTTCTTCAACAAGCAGTCTATTACTGGAAATAACAAATCCTGAAAAAATTATATATGGTGTCACAAAAAAACTTGAACACTTTAAGATTCAGATATAACTTTTAGTTCTTAAAACATTAAAATATTTTTAATATGCACCAAATAATCATCCTATATTTGTTATAGATCATATTATTAATACAACTTTTGTTATCTATAAGTTTGCAAAGCTTTTTTCTTTTGAAATAAATTTAAAAAATAGTTCTATTTATATCGGATTCATCATGTTGCATCACATAACATTAAACTATTTCTCAATTGAAAATTTCTTAAAATCAGCTATCACTGTTAAGGCATCATCAGCCTCGTTAATCTTGATATCATCTTTGTTCATATTAACATGCAAGTTTATAGTATAACATTGATTAGTATAATGACCGATTTTGACTTAGATATCACCGATTTTTGTGTTACTAGACTTAAAACATGTTTTTGTAGAAGGTTTAGAGTCAAATGTTGTAGCAGTAGACCCCTAGTGTCCTTACTAATTTTGATGTTACTAGACTTAGATGCTTTAAGTGTAAGTGTAAATTTGACTATTTTGGTGTAAAGATGCACTACCAATAAATAATTTAATTCTCTTAAATCAAAAAACATGACATTTGTTCAAAGTCTAATGTATGTTGAAAAGCATAAAAGTGATGGAATTGATGTGTTGTTATCTCTCTCTCTTTCTTGTTATCATCTCTAAAATTAGGCTTAAATCTACAAGGTGATTTTATAATCTAAAATGAAGAATACAACTACATTTCTTTGATTTTATTCATTTGGTCGCAGTTTTGATATCTTGTTTTAAAGATTCAAACTCCTCAAGTAATCAGTCACAATATGATAGAAGTCAAATATTTTTTTAAGCATGTATTTCGCGTCATCTCAAGTAAGCATAGATTCCCTTCCTAATATTTTCTTTTATTTTTCAATGCTTATTTAGTACACTTTATTCTATCAAATTATTTTTTTTTCACAAATTTTTCTTGACGCTCACAAAATATTATTTATCATTTCAAAAATTATCCTTATCCATTACCTAATAAAAATTGATCTTATGATTTATCTTACAATAAAAAGTAGTTTCTTTAATTTTAACATTTTATTTATGTTCATCGTTTATCTCAAAATTTTAACTCTATGATTCCCGTAAACTTTGCCATCATGCGTTGTATATCATATTTATCCTTCCATGGGTATTTTTCTATCTTCTACCAATGTTTATCTTTTAAGTGAATGGTTTTATTTTTATGTTTAGATTCGACATCATGTTTATGTACATGAATATAATTGACTTCTAGATTTTCAATTCATTCCTTAACTTGATTGAACCAATTGATTTTTGCAAAGTCAATATCTCATCCCTTAGATACTATGTTTACTTACATAAATGTTAAAGTTCAACTTTTCATATTAAAATATATTTATCTTTTGACACCTATTCAATATAGGATATCTTGGAGTTTAAATAGGGGTCCTAATGCAATAATAATTTAATGTCTAAAACTATACAAATCGGATTTATGAATTGGCACTTCCAAAGTTATGAGTTAGAATTAGCTTTAATATTCTTTTGAAGTAAATAAAATAATATGAGAAATCCACTCCATATAATAATTTAATGATTGATTGAAAATTTAAATTTGTTGTAATTAAAATTAACACCACAATAAAAGAAAGTAGTTGTAGTGAGTATGAATAAAATCAACTACACGCCTAAATTTATATTGAATTACATAAATAATAAAGTAACATATCACCAAACACTAGAAATTAAGGTTTCACTCGTAGTACGAGGATTTGACTTGGTATTTTTTCTTGCCTTGCACTCGAAGGAATCGACATCCAATTAAGCACACAATCTCGAAATAAATTATAAATTTATATTAAGCCAAAATTGAATTACTTATAAGAATGGATCTAATAAAACACAAATTGATTATTTTCTTATGAGAAGAAGAGATCGTCGAGATTGTAAGGATTGTAAGGTTATTCCAAGTGAGCGATTAAGTACGAACATCGATTATTAGTTCAGATTTTAAGATGAAGAGTTGTAAAATAAAGAATACTTAGGAATCAACATCGTAGAATAAGATGGGGGCACCTAAAAGACACGAAATAAAATTATTTTTATGAGTAAAATTCAAGATTTAAATATTTGGGATGTTCGTGAAGACGTGAATGTTATGTGGGAAAAATTAACTAATACTTATTAAACAAGTAGTTAAAGATGTCTTGGAGAATCGAAAAGAAAAAGTTTCATAAATAAAAATAGTTGGTGGTGGAATAATAATGTACGAAAAGATAAAATATAAGAAGTTATGTTATAAAAATTGGTTTAAATGTAAAAGCGTAGAGAGCTGGGAAAAATATAAAACGGCCGCAGGAAGTGTAAAAGAATAATCGATGACGCTAAAAATTTTCTTTTAGTGATCTTTATAACGTGTTAGATACTTAAGGAAGGTGAAAAATATATGTATAAACTAGTAAACAAAGAGAAAAGAAAAGTAAAGATTTAACTCAAGTAAAGTGTATTAAAGATGAAAATCGAAAAGTCTTTCTTAGAAAAAGATATTCAACATAGGTGGGTGAGTTATTTTGATAAAGCTTTTTAATGATGATACTGAAAGTACGATTGACGCTTAGTGATCTTAATATCGTTAATAATAATAAAACTTTTCATTTTTACCGTCGCATTAGTAAAAAGAAGTTGATGAGGCTTTAAAGAAAACTAAGGGGCAAGTACGTAGGACTCGATAATATCCGATTGAAGTGTGGAAATGTTTAGGTGATTTGGGGGTTTCTGGCTTACTAAACTTTTTAATATTATTTTAAAAACTAAAAGGATGCACGAGGAGTGGAGAAAGAGCATTTTGGTCCCCATTTTTAAGAATAAAGGAGATGCACGAGAGTGTGCAAATTATAGAGGAATTAAATTGATGTGTCATACTTTAAAATTATGGGAGAGGGTAATTGAACATAGGTTAAGACGTATTACGAAGATTTCTCATAATCAATTTGGATTTATGCTGGGCGAGTCTACCATGGAAGCTATACATTTATTGAGAGGTTTGATGGAGAAGTATAGAGATAATAAGAAGGATCTACATTTGATTTTTATTGATTTAGAAAAAGCTTACGATAAGGTTCCTAGAGATGTTCTTTGGAGAGTCCTTGAGAAGAAAGGTGTTGATATAACTTATATTCAAGTCATTAAAGATATGTATGCTTGAGTCGTTACATGTGTTCGAGCCGAAGGAGGATTGACCAAGTATTTTACTATTTACGTTGGTTTACATCAAGGATCGGCTTTAAGCCCATATCTTTTTGCTTTATTTATGGATGGTCTTACTTGGGCATTTACAAGAGGATGTACCTTGGTGTATGCTTTTTGCTGATGATATCCTCCTTGTGGATAAGACAAGAGAAAAAGTCCAGGAAAAACTTGAATTATGGAGGTCTACATTGGAGTCTAAAGGTCTTCGTTTGAGTAGAACTAAAACTGAATACATGGAATGTAATTTTAGTAATAGTAGGTCTAGTGACAGCGAGTGTAACTTTGGGTGATCAAATTATTAAAAGGTGTGAACGATTTAGATATCTTGGGTCCATTGTTCAAAGCGATGGTGATATAGATGGGGATGTGAATAGTAGAATTCAGGTTGGTTGGTTGAAGTGGAGGAATGCGTACGGCCTATTGTGTGATAGAAAAGTACCGCTTAGGTCGAAAGGAAAATTTTACAAGATGGTGGTGAGACCTTCAATGCTCTATGGTGCTGAATGTTGGCCTTTAAAAGAGAAGCATAATGTTAAGTTAAGTGTTGCCGAGATGAGAATGATTAGGTGGATGAGTGGCTTTACTCTTAGAGACAAAATGCGAAATGAATATATCCGTAAAAGGGTTGGAGTTGCACCGATGACGGATAAATTAGAGAGAGTCGCCTTAGATGGTTTGGTCACATTAAACGTCGACCACCTGATGATCCGATTAGGAGAGTAGATGTTTTAAATACAACTTATGTTAAGAAAGGCGAGAGGCAGACCTAGGAAAACTTGGGCTTATTGCATAAAAAATGATCTTAATTTATTAGAATTGAACGAAAATTTGACACTAAATCGGACACAATGGAGAAAAAGGATTCATGTAGCCGACCCCACTTAGTGGGATTAAGGCTTTGTTGTTGTTGTTGTTGTATATTAAGCCAAAATTGAATTCGTTCTATTCCTCGAGTTTCATTTACGTACATGTGGTTTACATCCCATAGTCAACTACTTTAATGTGATCAATCAAAAATGAAACTTGGCGCTAGTTTTTGTTATACAACAAAGTTAATGATCTAAGGTGTCAAGATAAGCATGGAAGAGGAGTACATTTACATCTTCAATTGCCACAAGAACACAGCTTGAGATACCTGTAGTTGTTGGAATCTCTCTTTTCAATATTTGAATATATGAGATATAGGAACTTAGGAATTAGGGACTAAACAAGCTCTAGGAACCTCATAGATCTGAAGAAATTGAACCCACATGATCCATCATTAAACAAACAGAGACGTTTAGCAAATTCAATTAGGAAAGCAATCAAGCCAAACTAAAAAATTAAAATAAAAGTTCACTTCCCTTCCTTATGGCCACATCTTCACAAACATACTTGAATGAATAAACTTAAAATAAAGTCAAAATTATGAAATGGCAAATTATATTTATTTATAAAATAGTGACATCTTGACACACAAGACTTGCTTTTCCAATGTTTGTATGCTTTTCAATATCCATCACTGAATGTAGGTGATATTTTTATAATTTTAACTATATATATATATATATATATATATATAGATATATATATAGATATATATATATGGCGTCGTCTCCCCTCAGCTTTGCTAATGTTTCGTCTCATGGCGAACCCTAGCGACCGTTATAGCGACTGTATCACATCGTTTCTCACCCATTTCTCTGCTCGCGTCTTTTCTGGCGTCGTCTCCTTCGTCTTTGTCGTTCGTAGTCAGTGTGTTTCGTTGTGTTCACTACAGACAGAACGACGCCTCTCGACGACTTGTGGCGTCTCCCTCCTCTGCTTCGTTTGTAGCTTCGCTCGCAATGTTTGCGGGCTTTGCTGTAGATCCCGCGTTCCTGCAGGTCGCTCCACCTGCAGTCCTGCTTGCATCTGCGATCCTCCAGCGAGCTCGACAGCTGCACGACAATTGCTCTTGCAGTTTCCTATGTGAAGTGCACTAATGGCATCAGAGCTTTCCTACGCCGCTGCCCTCGCCGGTGACAACTCTGTCAAACCTTTCAATACTACAGTGGCTCACAAACGCAGCTCTTCTTTTCACCTCGTCGATAGTCCCATATATCCCCAGTCATACCATGATTTTGTTGCAGGACATGGTGATTGCAATCTCATTAAAGTAGTAGGGAAAAAGGCGGGCAAACCAGTATTATTCTTCACTGATGCTGAAATCTCGGCTCTTGTAGAAAAACTCAAATTAACACTAGTTGGCAAGTTTCAATTAGGTCGGCCTAGGATGGAGAATATCAGAAAGATTTTCAAAGATTTCAAGCTAATTGGGGATTGGCAGGTGAGCCTTCTCGACGAAAGACATGTTTTGATTCAGCTGTGCATAGAAGAAGACTACACCAGGTTTTTCTTGAAGAAATTCATCACAATTGAGGGCAAATCTATAAAGTTGCTCAAATGGACTCCTGATTTTGATCTCAATCAAGAACCTCCTTTGTGCCTATTTGGTTCTCATTACCTGAACTCAAGCTTCAATTCTTCGACTATCCTACCATATATGCAATTGAGAATTTTCTTGAAAAACCTATACAGGTAGACACACCTATAGTTCATTGCTCAAGGCCTTCCACTGTAAGAATTTTGGTTGAAAGAGATATTACACTACCAGATGCAGAAGAAATCTGTCTTGGTTCCGCTCACAATGTTTATTGTCAAAAAATTATTATGGAACAAGAACCTCAATACTGTAAGCACTGCAAAATGTTCGGACACCCGCAAGAGAAATATTTCAGATTGCACCCACAGTTGAGAACCTATAGTCAAAAACAGGACCCCACTGCTCTGGACACAGCTCCACCAGAGGAAGGACTCATCAAAAGAAAGGAACTGGTATCTGAGGTAGTTTAGGAACTCTCCACTGCTCTAGACACATTGGTTCCACCTGAGGAGGTACTCACCACAAGTCCAGAGTTGGTACCTGAAGCGATTGCCCCTAGTTCTGACCTTAATGCAAGAGATAATGCTCGGATTGGAATCAGGATAGTCCTGCAGCTCCTCTTCAGGAAGCACCAGGTGCGGAGGTGACATTATACACTGAACCTCCCGTTGTTGCAATGGTTGACTTTCCTTGTACTGAGTTTCCACCATATAATTAGACCGAGGATCGCATGAGCCAATCTTCAGATGAAGAATGACAGGTTTACACTTCCCAGCAAAAGAAGAAGGTTGGGGGCACACTCCAATTTGGAGACTTAATGGATGACACTGTGGTTACTCCTGACAATGGCACGACACTTCAAAGTTTGATATTTGTCTGTCACTAAAATTAAAGGAAGAGCGGGACAAAAATGACTCGTCCCTGAACCTTTGTTTTGTTTTGCATGTTTTAGAATTTCTTTGAGTCAGTATCCCTCTATGTTGGGGGTTTTATTGTGTGTTGCTATCTAATGGGTATGGTCCTCTTGTGGGTCCTATCCTACACCTTTAATGTATCTTTTCTTTTCAATAAAATTAGCCCTTTGGGCGTTTCTCAATAAATATATATATATATATATATATATATATATAGATAGGAGACAAATAAAGGATATTATTAAGATCAAACAAACATTACAAATGAAGAGCTCATGGTGAGACTCTGATATGAGGAAAATCAAATAAATCTCCCTTTAACAAAAGAAAATGCTCCTGACTATAAGAAGAACTAACTTGAACATTATTCCTAACAACTCCCAGCTCAGCTAAGTAATGTGCAGGTTTATTAGCTTCTCTAAGAGTATGTGATCATCTGATGCTAAAGTAAGGTAATAGACTCAAAATCTTCCTCCAAAGTAAGATATTGTACCAAGGACAATTAATAGCATCAACACACGTTTGATCGGACCAAGGTAGCCATCTCAATGATGATTGACCAAACTCTCACTCTCTTAGCAATTATCAGGCTGTAAAAAACAACTGCTAATTCAGAATATTGAGCATTAATTGGATTTACAAGAGCAAAAAAAAGAATCATTTATGCCCTATTATAATTTCTGAAAACTCCTCCCGCTCCAGCTTTCTCGGTCATGTAGCTTCCATCCACGTTAACCTTAGTGAAATTTCTGTATGGTTTGATCCAATTAACTAGCTTAATAGTCTGCCTTTTCCTTTAAACCTCAGAAGTATTCTCCACCAATAGATTTTCTAAAGAATTTTGATTAATTTTATTCCATTTAATCACTTTACAGATAAATGCCTTTATATTTGTAATAACTCTTCCAACAGAATGGTACTTCTCTTTGTGCATTCTTCCTATAGTTCCTCTACATCCACAAAAACCAACTACAAATATATGGAATTTAGTCCTGCAACTGAAGCTTTGAATTATTCATCTGCCAATTTGCTATGCACTGTTCCATTGAAATATAACCATGGATAGGCATAAGAATGTTAAACAGATGACATAGATTAGTCCAAACGAATAATGGAAAATCTGCAAGGATAAAAACATGTAAGAATGATTACTCGAAAATATATATATTTGATATATTATTATATTTCATTTATATATTTTTTAAAACAAGTCATTTTCTAAAGTTATTAAATCATAGAAGTGCATCACATAAGGCTTTTGAGTTCCTAACTTCCTATTCAAATATAAGGTATCTTTTTTAAGTATGTGACACAGAGTCTTAGAGTATCATGTTAATGACATAGGGTTGGTGTGATTGTGACATTAGTTAGAGTTGGGCTTGTATTAGATTTTAAAAATAATCTTATATCCTGGAGTCTTCTTAATGATGTAGGATAAATATTCTCTTGAGATGTTGTGGGCCTTAAAGTTTGCAAGGATGTTATAATTATAATGAACGCGACTTGATTTAGTGAACTCTATGTGTAACGAGCAGCTTTGCTTAGAAATGTTTTAGTTTTGTCGTCTTTGTTGAAGCATTTTAATTTGAGTTGAAAGACAAAGTCAACTTCTTAGCTATAGGAGAGTTTCCCAAACAAAAACATGCATGGGTTGAGGGGCGAGAATTATGGAGATGGTTAGTTGGATCAATCTCAAGTTGCGTGATCTATTGTGGTGCAAGATCATACCATTGCAATATTTAAACTTTTACAATGATGAAACAACCACCATAGGGTTTGGAAGTTTAGTGTCAACTGCATTTCTTATATTGATTGATTTATCTTGATGTGCAATAGATGTGCTTCGGATATATCTCATGTCTGTTAAGTTCATATGCTACATGGGTTTGTTGAGGTTTTACGTGGGTTAACCTTTCAGTTCTTTCAAAATTGAGATTGCTCTTTGGGGGACAAACAACTTTTGATCCACTCGTGCCAGTACAGTCTCCAAGGGAAAGATTGTTATTAGATTGATTTACTTAATGTTTTCTCATATTTATTTTTTTTTCTTGCAATTCGAAGTTTGAAATTAAGCTTCAAATTAGATGCTTTTACACAAAATTTGGAATATATTTTATTAATAGTTATGATACAGTAAATCTCTTACCTAGTGTTTAAAAAGCTTAATTACTAAACCCATATTAATAAAAGTTTCATTTGTTATTATCCTCGACCTCTCCTTTCTCCTTTATAAATTCATGTAGTCTTATAATTGTATGCGCTTGAAATGGTGGAAATTTATCTCTCTCTGTTCTCATTGCTTGGTGGCTAGATTGAAAAAAGTAATGAACTAAAAGCTTGCCTGTGATCTGACAGGTTGATTAGTGGGGCCTTGAAGAGCTCAACATTATCGTTAATTCTAATGATAGTATTGCAATTAAAAGGTGACTGTGATTCTAGTAATGAGAATCTCTGTTCTTAGGGCTATCAAAGGCCGCTTAGGGAAGGTCTAGCAAGTAGCATGGGTGATGGGAGTTGCCTATGGGAGGTTGTGGCAGTGAACGAGATTAGTATGATATTAACATAATAGAGGAGCTGGGCAGCTATCATATATGAAACGAACATTCATTACTTGTCCGTGAGGTTATCAAAGAGAGTTTGCTAAATAATATATTCAATAATTTCCTATATTATTATATATTACTTCGGTGCATGATATTTATTAATTGGGTTAGTTACATACAAAACACCCTATGTATTTACATAACTAACACCTATACTCTATTTTTTATATTTCTACCACCCAAATCTTTCATTTCATATTAAAAGTACGGCTATTTTAACTTTAACAATGTAAAATACACCTTCTCATTTTTAGGTAAGGCGGCACGCATGTAAAAATTAAAGTTTAGGTGTTGATATGTAAATACATAGAAATTTGGTGGTATGCATGTAAATCTTCCTTATTATTTCGGAGTTCCTTTTTATACAAGTTGACTTGCTAATTTTTTAATAGAGAGAAAGCAATAATAAAAGGGGGATTATGAGAAGAAAAGTATGAGAAAGGAGAGAAATTGTCGAGAGCTCCATTTGTATTGCCTATTTTTCTCTGATTTAATTGAAACTCCATCACTCTTTACAGTCGTGGAAATATGTTTACTTAAGTGGAACAAGTTAAATTTTCTTGTTTTTTTATTCTGCCTGATTTTTTTTCTTAATTAGTATTATTAAAGCTAAGCTTTCTCAAGATGGTGTAGCGCCTCAGGTGCTAGTTAGTTATCTGAGTGAATTAAGGCGGACAAAGTTTGCATATTTTAATTACTAGGAATTCATTTAGAGAGCATAATATGATAATTATTGTAATAAAATATTACTCTGTAACAAGTAAAACTATATATATATATATATATTCAATTTTTATTTTTTTTCTAAATATCAAATGAAAAATTTGAATTATTGATTTAGAAGATACAGAGATAATAAGGAGGATCTACATTTGATTTTTATTGATTTAGAAAAAGCTTACGATAAGGTTCCTAGAGATGTTCTTTGGAGAGTCCTTGAGAAGAAAGGTGTTGATATGACTTATATTCAAGTCATTAAAGATATGTATGCTAGAGTCGTTACATGTGTTCGAACCGAAGGAGGATTGACCAAGTATTTTACTATTTCGTTGGTTTACATCAAGGATCGGCTTTAAGCCCATATCTTTTTGCTTTATTTATGGATGGTCTTACTCGGGCATTTACAAAAGGATGTACCTTGGTGTATGCTTTTTGCTGATGATATCCTCCTTGTGGATAAGACAAGAGAAAAGTCCAGGAAAAACTTGAATTATGGAGGTCTACATTGGAGTCTAAAGGTCTTCGTTTGAGTAGAACTAAAAGCTGAATACATGGAATGTAATTTTAGTAATAGTAGGTCTAGTGACAGCAGTGTAACTTTGGGTGATCAAATTATTAAAAGGTGTGAACGATTTAGATATCTCGGGTCCATTGTTCAAAGCGATGGTGATATAGATGGGGATGTTAATAGTAGAATTCAGGTTGGTTGGTTGAAGTGGAGGAATGCATTTGGCCTATTGTGTGATAGAAAAGTACCGCTTAGACTGAAAGGAAAATTTTATAAGATGGTGCTGAGACCTTCAATGCTCTATGGTGCTGAATGTTGGCCTTTAAAAGAGAAGCATAATGTTAAGTTAAGTGTTGCCGAGATGAGAATGATTAGGTGTATGAGTGGCTTTACACTTAGAGACAAAATGCGAAATGAATATATCCGTAAAAGGGTTGGAGTTGCACCAGTGACGGATAAAATTAAAGAGAGTCGCCTTAGATGGTTTGGTCACATTAGACGTCGACCACACTGATGATCCGATTAGGAGAGTAGATGTTTTAAATACAACTTATGTTAAGAAAGGCAGAGGCAGACCTAGGAAAACTTGGGCTTATTGCATAAAAAATGATCTTAATTTATTAGAATTAAACGAAAATTTGACACTATATAGGACGCAATGGAGAAAAAGGATTCATGTAGCCGACCCCACTTAGTGGGATTAAGGCTTTGTTGTTGTTGTTGTATCAAATGAAAAATTTGTCACTTATACTCTATACTTATCCTAAGATTTTCAGTCATTTAACTCTTCCTCTATCTCCTTTGTTTTGCCCACATCATCATCAACATTGTTACACTTGAATTAGAAGTTGTACCTATAATTGGTTTGATAGTTTCTAGTGACTGTCCTTTGTCTCGAACTCCTTATACTCTTTATGCATTGCCCGAGGTCAAATCTTCACCATCATGCATCAATTTATTTTCAAAAATAAAAATATAATTTCGCAAAGCACTCATTACTATCATCAATTTGATTGAGGGAGTCATTATGAATTTTAAGTGCTTGATAAACTAGATCATGCAATTTTAGATGATCTAATTTATTTCCAAAAGAGATCTTTAGTGTTCTCAAGCACTGTATTATAGTTATTGCTTTAATATAAGTTACATTCATATACATAATTGTGTTTGCTTTTAAAGCATTAAAAAAAACTTTGAATTAAAGAGGTGAGTGTCACATCCTAAATCATTTACCGCTTTACATCAAAGCTTTTGCCATGGTGCTGAGGCTTGTTAAGGATGACTATATGGTATTGCACTTGTTTCTTTGCCCGAGGGCCTTGGGAGTAACCGACATCTTTGGTAATTTTGTTTACTATTACTTTGTGGTTCATCTTACTCACTAATGGGATAATATTTTCATGTATCAGTATGCATTTGTTATGAATTGTCATAGATGCAATGCAAATCATCTATCTTTACTTTTAGGGTCTGTTTGACACAGCTGCAGATTATCCAGATTATCAGGATAAGCAGATTATCCTGATAATCTGCTGATCAGCAGCTGATCCGGATAATCTATCTGTCTGTTTGGTTTGAGCGTTTGGAAAACGGCTGATTCTATAATCGTTTGTGGATAAATGACTATTATGCCCCTAAATGAAACATATATCCAATTACCTACCAAAATTTATACATATATAGCAGAATATGAAAAGAATTAAACATTCTCAAGAAAAAACAGAAAGACTTCGGAAGATAAAAGGAATTGAATAATGCAGAAGAACGAAGATGTATGATAAACCACAAAAGTTAAATCTATCAATTAGAAAACAATAGCAACCACAAAAGTTGAATAATGCAGAAGAGCGAAGGAGAGGATTGACGAGTAGATAGATCTGCCAGGCAATCTCCACGAGCGAAGAAGGGATCTGTCAGGCGATCTCAGCGAGCGAAGGAGAGGATCGGCGGGCGAGCCGAGGGATCTGACAGGAGCGAAGGAGAGGATCGGCGAGCATCAAACGATCTGAGCGAAGGAGAGCGAAAGTGAGGAATGCGATTCATGTACGAGAGAGGTGTGCGATCTCAGCCGATTCTCCAAGGGCGAAGGCGCGGGAGCGAGGCGATCTGCGACTCTCCAAGGGAGCAAGGCGAGGCGATCAGCGACTCTCCAAGGGAGCGAGGCAAGGCGGGGAGTTCCAGAGGCGAGGGAGATCTTGCGCTTCCGAGAGCGAGGACGAGGGAGTTCCAAGGGGCAAGTTCGGAATTGTTTACCTAATCGCGTAAATGATAAGCCAGTCGCGGCGGTTCTCCCACTTCTCCAGCCACGAACAAAACATCGATCGAAAAAAGCTGCGGCACCGATAATTCGAAATAGATCGCGATATTCAAACACCTCCCTAGCAGTACGAAAACGCCACAGCTCTAAAAAAGCTGCCCCAAACGGGCCCTTAATCACATGTTAGTATTTGTAAATTTAATAACTATGATTAATATGCTGTATTTATATCATCTTCCTTATTTATTATTTATCCTCGGGATTATGGCTACAATTTTATGGAATGCAAATGATTCTGAATGATACAATTATGTCTTTTCATTTGACAACCTGTTTTATGATCAATTTTGCCCTGTTATCTACTTACACATAAGTTTTTTATTGATATGAGAAGGGATTATAAATAACTCTTACATGAATCTTAGAATAGGAAAGACAAGAAAAAAGAAAATAACAAGAAATGAAATATATAACACCTATATCTTCAATTAATCAATTCATCTTAATTATTTGGAGATAAATGAAACGATATATAATAGGAAAGCCTAAATAGTAAAGGAAATAAATTTAATCCAAGGAAAAAAATCTAGTTCTCATAACTTCTAACAAGAATAAATTATTTCTTAATAACTTCTAACACTCCCCCTTCAAGTTGTAATATGGTTGGAAGTCATGTTTAACTTGGATTCAGAAACATCCAACAATGGATGAGGAAGATTCTTTCTGAGGTAGAATTTGAATTCTTCATCTCGTACCTAGTAATCAACCCCAAGAGCATATAGGGATATTTTTAGGTGGTTGTCTTTGACTACAGCTCCTAGAGGTAAAGCCGCATAGGAGTTTACAAGGAAGCAGACAACTTACAGGAAAGTTGCAGGGCATGGTCTGTAAGGAAAAAAAAAAACTCCGAAAGAGGACCCACTGTAGGAAGAAGCTTCGGAGGAGGGGCTGTTGCTAGAAAAAGCTTCAGAAGAATGCCTACTTTAGGAAAACCTTCAGAGGAGGGTCTACTGCAGGAAAGATGCAGGAAAAAACTCCAGAGAAGGGCCTACTGTTGGAAAAGCTTTGGAGGAGGGCCTGCTGCGGGAAAGATTTGACCTTCCCTGATGCAGGAAAAAGTTTCGGAGGAGGGCCTGATGCAGGAGAAGCTCTAAAGGAGGGCCTGATGCGGGAAAGATTTGACCTTCCCTGATGCAGGAAAATGTTTCGGAGGAGGGCCTGATGCACGAAAAGCTCTAAAGGAGGGCTTGATGCAGGAAAAAGCTCTGGAGGAGGCTTTGCAGCGTTGAGGGCATGCAACAGGATACTTCTAGCTATAGAGAGAGTTCTGTCGGCAAGGGAAAAATAGAGAACCTGCATGAAGTTTTTTTGGCGTCGGGAAAGAAGCAGATGTAGAAGGGCATGTAGGCCGGTTGTTGGGATCCTATTCTAGGATACATCCAGTCTCTCCTCTGCAATAAAGCAAACCAAAGATGTACTCCTCTGTAACAAGCTTATCTTTGTTTCCACAGTCCATGCATGTGAAATGGAAGACGCCACAGAGGCGATTATAGGAATTTGTGGCCGGTAGGAAGGTGTCGGTAAGGTCTGTAGGGAGGTTTTTCCAGCCGGCTGAGATGATTTCCGGCTATTAGGATCTGTAGGGAAGAGGTCCAACTGCCTAAAATATGCAGGAAAAAAATACATAGAGGTAGAACCGATGGCAGGAAAACCAGCAGGAGGGAGGTCGACCAATAACAGGTAGGCATGCAGGAAGTTCCGGCAGCGGGAAAGGCTGCAAAGGAGAGAATTGGCCACAGGAGTAGGTCTGACAGACCTGGTAGGAGTTTCAGCTAGCAGCAGGTAGGTCTGCAGGAAGTTTCGGTGGTGGGAAAGGTTGCACGAGGGAATTTGCCGACGGGAAAAGTTGCAGGAGGGCCAGCAGCGAGAAAGCTTGCAGGGGATAGTTCCGGCTGTAGGTTGGTGCTTAGGTGGCCTTGGAAGTAGATTGGGAGGTCCGACCGACTGGAGGATCAGGATCAACGGCCGAAACCTGCATCGAAGCTAGTGGGGAAAATAGGTCCTCCTTGCAGTCCCGCCGCAACGAGAAAACCGAGATTTCCATTAGAGAAATAAATCCCACGAGCGGACCGGGATTTCTACCGAAAGAGAAAAGAATAAATCTCGTTCTCTCGGGATTAAAAGCGAGTTGCAAGCCATGAAGGGATTTCCACAAGAAAAAGAGAATAAATCCCGTTCTCTGGATTGAGAGCAGTCGCAGGCCACCGTGGTACCTGGATTTACACTAGAGATAAAAAATTCCGCTTAAATGTCAGGATTTCCACTAGAAAAAGAAACTCTCACTTAAGATCGAGATTTCTCTTGGAAATAAAAACTATCGCTTTATGGAGGTTGGCGGAGTCGTGATACCCGTCTCGGCAGATCAGGAAGGGAAAAATTTGTGTAGGATCACAACAAAAAAGGAGGCAATGTTGCGGAGGGCCTACAAACAAGCTTGTGGCCGTGGTAGTTGAGGCAAGAGAAGAGCATCCCTCCCTTCCCGCAGGGAGGATGGTAGGAAGGGAGTCGGCGGCTAAGGTAGGGAATTTGGCTCTAATGCCATATTGATTTTTCAGAATTCAGCTGAATTCTTTTATTGATATGAGAATGGGTTATAGATAACCTTACATGAATCCTAGAATAAGGAATACAAGAAAAAAGAAAGTTATGAGACTTATATCTCCAATTAATCAATTCATTTTAATTATTTGGGAATAAAAGAAATAACATAAAATAGGAAAGACTAAAGTAGGAAAGAAAAAAAAATCCAATACAAGGAAATAAATCTACTCCTCATAACTTCTAACAGGAATAAGTTATTTCATAATTTAACTTCTAACGCCTTCCTTCTATTTTCCTCTTGCCTCCCTCCTCGTTTGGTGTTCATTCATCAATTGTGCTAGTCTCTTTTTTCTTCACTTTTTGTGGTCTTTCTCTACACCTGATTTTACACCCTTTTAACATATTAGATACCAAACTCCACCAAAATTTCATTTTCCCTTCGCTTTACATTATTGTGCCATAGGTATTGGATTTTGAATGATATGCTACTTTAGTAAGTCCTGGATATTGCTTCTCTCCATGCATCATATAGTTTTCTGTGTCAATTTTATTTTGCTTGGCATAGTTATATGTTGCTCGCATTGGTGGTCTAGTTGCTGCTTACGTATCATATCTAATACATAATTAACATATCACGCTTAATATGACTTTATTTTTTAAAATTTTTATTTTTTAATGCTTTGTCACATGGGCTTTTAGATTGCCCCTTTACAGACCAAGAGGGATAACAATGTAGAATTTTGTATCCTCGTTTCTACAATTTCATTCATTCAGCCCTCTGACTATGCGATCCTTGCGACTAGCTTTAAATTTAGGCTATTTCTATCCTTCTGAATCCGCTTCCCCACTTTGGTGATTGATTTGCGCAATTGATGCTATGTGTTAGTCAAATATTTGTTGGGCCACTACTTTAGGTCGGTATCTTTAGTCTTGTTGGAAGGTAGAAACCATCAAATATCGTTGACAGGTTGGTGTTTGAGATAAGTTGATTGTTTAATTGATGGAAATTAATGGAAGTTAATTATGGCTGTGCATTGTTAATTTATAAATGATTTTTGTAACCATGTTCTTGGAGGAGTTTGAGGAAATCATATCATAAAGTATTTGATAAAATAATTGTGAATACTGAGGCTTCATTTCGGCTCATCCGGTCCTTACCCTATTTCATGGAGAATCTATAATGCAAGCGAAATCCATGCAAGAAATTTAAATTTTTCACCATGAACTTACTGTCAAACCAATCCTTTCTAGTAATTGATAATTGTATCTCCCAGTGTTACCACTATTGCTCTTTTCTTTTTTAATGCGACAGGGTCTTTCAGCAGGGTTACTGAGGCAAGCTACTTATACAACAGCACGTCTTGGATCATTTAGGTATGTGTGATATCATTTAAATCAAGTGTTGCTATTTCTTGAAAGCAGTTACTTGGTTGAAAGCAGTTGCTTGGTTTGTTGTAACCTATTGCTGCATCTGTTTCTCTAATGGTAGAAAAATTTGCTACTGTTGAGGATGTTTATTATAGACAATCGGTTCATGGAGATCTCCTTTCCCTCAGAAGCAATTTTAAGGGTGTTTATGTCCTTTTCAACTATTGAAGTTTTCTTGCTTATGACTAGGATATTGACAAACAAAGCAATTGATGCCAACGGGGGGAAGCCATTGCCCCTTCTTCAAAAAGCTGCCATTGGTTTGACAGCTGGAGCAATAGGTGCCTGTGTTGGTAGTCCAGCTGATCTAGCACTCATCCGCATGCAGGCTGATGCAACTCTACCCCCAGCACAGAGAAGGAATTATACGAACGCCTTCCATGCACTCTATCGGATTACTGCTGATGAAGGGGTTTTGGCACTCTGGAAAGGTGCAGGTCCAACAGTGGTGAGGGCTATGGCATTGAATATGGGCATGCTCGCCTCTTATGACCAGAGCGTGGAGTTTTTCAGGGACTCTCTTGGTTTCGGAGAAGTTAGCACAGTCCTTGGTAAGAAATTTTCATCCTTGATTATCACCGTGCTATTGCAATCCAACACATCATGCATTTAATGTTGTCATGGGTCGTAATCATTAACTCTGCATGACATCATGAAAATCAAGTTGTTTTCTTTATCAGCAGAGAGAGACGAGTTTCACAGAAAATGAGTCTTAAAGTTGTTGAACATCTTATTACAGAGTTGTTCCATGTTTGCAGTTGGTCGTTTGATTTCTGTAGAAGTTTTGTTGGCTTAGTGATATGGGAATATGATATGTACATGTTTATTTGTTGGTATTTTGTTTTTTTTTTCAGGCTTAGGGTGAGCTGTGTGTCATCCAGTTTATTTATGCTGCACTAGTGCGTGTTACATTCCTTTTCTAGCATTTTTAAATAATATTAGTAAAAAGCACATTATGCATGACCATATTATGATTTTTTCTTACATAATTCATATCTAAGAGACATTAAAAAATTACATAAGTCCATATATTGGCCAAATAAAAAAAATCAAATGAACATTCAAAACAATTGCACGTAATACATATTGTATCATGTGCTTTTAACACCATTATTATGTTCATACTGTTTCATCCTTAGTTGTGCATCATTTTTAATAAAATTTAGAGAAATTTACATGCATAGGACACAATTCGTATGTTTTTACATATCTCACACATAAACTCATATTTACATACATAACACTTCAGTGTTTTAAACCTATGCATGAAAAGTTTCAATTTAAAACAAAGGATAATAGCGATATTTTTGATGTGATAAATATTTGAGTTTTATTTTCATGTAAATATGGAAGTTTATATGTGAGGTATGTAAATACACTAGAATTATGTGCTATGTATATAAATGTCCCTAAAATTTTAATAATAACGTAATAATATATTCAATATCTAAAAGAAGAGGATGCTCCACTGCCAGATGCTTCGCCACTAAGATCTAGTCGTGATAAATAGTGAGAGACATAGCTGGCGAAGATTAGCAAGATAAAAGCAGTACGTTGGGATCTCTTTACCTGAAAATTATTATTATTGGGCTTCTCTTTAAAGTTGATCTAGTCATCTCTACCAAGTGACCTTCTTGCCACATATTAACCAATGCCAATAGAGGAAAAGTACACTTCATTGTTGTAGTTTTTGAGTGCACCACTCCTACCACGGAAGAAGATTATTGCGGAGTTTGATCAAAATGACACTTCATTTCTTTGATTGAAGAAGAAATTCATCGCACGGTTGTCAATTAGAGAAGACGATAGAGAAAATTGATCTCTAATGCCACATTGCTTGACCTCCTAAGTTTGTGACTACCTATCATCATTATAGGCTTTTTGTCACTACCAGGTTGTAGAGGAAAGTGGGAGGCTCATGTTACAAGTGAGGCTCTGGGTTTTATTCTCTTAACACAAGGGTTATTGCTGCGCTCTTCTTGGAAGATAAGTAATAATAGATTTTGTACCGTGTTTGAGAAAGATATAATTATCGATGCTCCACCATTTGACATCCAACTATTCTGATCAAAGATGAATGGAGAAAACCAGCATGCCATCACTATTGCTACTGAATAACTACTTATATTGCATAGAGGGAGGACCGCCGAGGAAGTTGGCTATTAATGCCTACCATTGTAATTGTCCGTTATCATAATCAGAGAAGGGAGTTGAGACTCTGATGCCATTGTTGTTGCTTAATGAGGGGACCATAAATAGTTATATCGCCTAACCTCACCTCCATTATCTCTTGCCATTATGATCATGTGATGAAGGATAGTGGACGACCTTAAGTTACAAAGGGGAGGTGGGGGAATCTATTAGCTTTGTATGGACTATGCACATTCCATTTGGGGAAATCTAGCATATGATTTTTTTTAGTTAATAGCAAAAAAAATGTGATTATAACCCTTGAAAATATCACCAATTCCAGGAAATATGTCTGTGTTCAAAGAAAATTGATGCTTTCTTGAGATCTGTGTTTGAACTGTATGAACGGCCTTGAGTGAAGATGATTAAAGCCAAACAAGCAATGGGAGAAAGTGAATGAGCAATGATAACAGGGTAGGGCGAGAGTGATGAACTTTGATGTGATTGGAGACTTACTCATGCAGTAGATGAAAGTTGATATTGTAAAGTAAATCACTAATATCCAATTATGTTTGTTGCTAAGCATTATGGAAGTGCTGGAATTGTGTCATATGAGAAAGATGCAAGAGGCTAGATGCATGGAGGTGAAATGTAATGGTAATGTTTTATATGGGAAAGATTAAAATAATATGAAAGGATAATGAGAAAAGAGTAGAGGCTATTAGTTGTTTGAGTTTATGTGAGAGGAAGGCAAAATATTGTCAAATAAGTACAAAAAAGGAGGCAATTTGAATACCAGCCCATCCTGTTTATATGTGAAATAAATTGAATTGCTCTCTTTCAACCACTGTGGCCAATATAGAAAAATGCAATAATTAGAGAATTATTCGGTAAGTAGATGATGCACTCGATCCCTTCTCGTATACGCGCGAGGCTGCCCCTGCAGAGGAATTGATCTAGAGAGGACCGGTCTGGACCAAACAAGATAAGCCAACCAGCCCACCCAAAATTGGCATATGTGAGGCGATACCAGCACCTAGGAGGGAATTATGCGACCGTTGCTCACATGGGGGGATTTTCGTAAGAGCAGCCCTCATTTAAGTTTTCTCGCCTATTTATTGCAATTTTGTCGCTGCTTGCTCAATGATTTTGGTTCTGGATTGTATCAAATTGATATCAGAGCAAGAACTAAGAGGGATGACAACAAAGAAAGTGGGTATGCAAGAAGGAAAAGTTGGGAAAATCAGATCGGGAATGGAAGAAATGTTCGCTCCCATGGAGGATGGATTCAAGAGCACAGGAGAAGCAAGAGATGATGAAGACGCTCATGGGGATGCAATCCAAGGCCATGCTGACCGCTCAAATTGCAAATCCTAACCAAGGGTTGATCAGGGAATCCTTGGCCAGATCAAAGGGAAGGAGATCGAATGAGAGGATGATGAGAAGGACATCATCTACTACCAAGAGCGCCTCCCGAGGCTTCGAGAGGAGTGGATGCTTTCGATGGAGCTGGTTGGGCCGAAAATTGGTGGGCTGGTGCAAGGGGCATGAAAGAACACAAAGGAGGTAGGAGGGAATCAGAAGTGGGGTATGGCTTTGATGAGAGGAGGGAGTTTCACCCTTGATACATGGGAGAATTATCAGAGGAAGAAGAGGTCGGGTTGGAGATGTAAGGGTTAGAAAACTGAACATTCTAATTTTTGAAGGGGAGGATGCACATGGGTAGGTGTATCGGGTGGAGCGATACTTTGCAGTCAATAGGTTAACCGAGGAAGAAAAGTTCATGGCGGCGGCATTATTTTTGAAGGGAAAGGCTCTATCATTGTTTTAGTTGATAGAGGCAAGGTATCCAATGCAATCGCGGGAGGAGTTTAAGTATTGTTTGTTGGAGCATTTCCAAGCCATTCAAGAATGAGACCTACAGGAGCAATTCTATGCTCTAACTCAAAAGGGGACAGTTTCGGAATATAGGGAGAAGTTTGAGCCCTTGTCAAAGCGGTTGAGGGGTATTTTTGCAACGGGACTAGAGAGGAATTTGTTGAAAGGCCCGAAGCCCGACATTCATGCGGCCATCCAACCATTGAAACTGCGTGGATTGAGGCAATGTGGGGCTCACCCAGAATATGTAAAAAAAAAAACAAGTGAAGAAGATCAACAAATGTGGCAATACAAGAGGATTCTACAAAAGTATCTTGACAACCACGACAATTAGGACCTAGACGGTGTCATTTCAAAAAGAGACGCCGAAGGAGAAGAATAAGGGAACCCGCCTCAAGGGCAATTTCCAACGCCTTACCAATGCAGAGTGCAGAATAAAAGCTCAAAACGATTATGTTACTGTTGTGACGAGAAGTATGTCTCAGACCACCGTTGTAAGGAGTGCACCCTTCAGATTCTTTTGACTTAGGAGACAGAGGTGAGGAATCAAAGGAAGATGTGGTGGAGGAGGAGCATCTGCACTTGGATGTAACAAAGGTATCCCTTAGTTCAGTGGTGAGATTTACTCTGAATCACACCATGAAAGTGAGGAAGCGGTTCGAGGAACAATCAATTGTGATGTTGGTGGTTAGTGGGGTCACACATAATTTTATCTCAAATCAGGTCATGGAACAGTTAGGGTTGGAGCTGGTGACTACTGGGAAATTCGATATCATGGTGGGGCAAGGAAGGTGGAGAGATGTCAGGGAATTTATAAAGGATTGGTTCTGACACTACATGACCTACAGGTAGAGGTCTTCCTTCTCTTGGACCTGGGCAGCACAGATGTGATTTTGAGGATGAAGTGACTGCAAACGCTTGGGGAGATGAAGGTGGACTGGAAATCCCTGATGATGGACTTCCAGGTAGAGGGCAAGAAGGTGACGTTAGCTTGTACAAAATCATGGTCTTGCTCAAAACTATGGTCAAGTCGATATGGGGAGCAAAGATGGGCTACTTGGTGGAGTTGTTGAGCATTGAGGAGGTCTGAGACCGTGAGTTGGCAAAGTTCCCTAAAGGGGTCCAACAATTCTAACAGCAGTTTAAGGATATCTTTCAACAGTTAGGCAGTTTACCACTCCCAAGAGAGCACGAGTGTACTATTACATTAAAGGCGAGAGTTCCCCCTATCAGTGTAATGCTATATCGGTATTCTCAGATTCAAAAGGATGATATAGAGAGGATGATCTGAGAGATGCTCGAGGCTGGGATTATCAGATCCAGTGTGAGCCCCCTTCTAGTCCAGTCCTGTTTGTGAAGAAAAAAAGATGATAGCTGTAGGTTCTACATGGACTTTGGGGATTTGAACAAGGAGACCGTATTGGATAAGTTTTCTATTCCTGTGATTAAAGAGTTGCTATTTGAGCTGTACGGGGCGGTCATTTTATAAAAAAACAATCTTAAATCGGGATACCTACGGATCAGGATGAGTCCAACTAATGTAAGACACATGAAAGACACTGCAAGTTCTTGTGATGTCCTTCGGCTTCTCCAGCCCTCCAGCCACATTTCAGTCCCTCATGAATAGGGATTTTCAGCCTTATGTCAGAACATTTGTCCCGAATGGCATTCTGATCTACAATCGTACAGAGATAGAACATGTGGAACACCTGAGGATAGTCTTGGAGAAGTTGAGAGAGCAAAGTTACACGCCAATTTAAAAAAACGTTCTTTTGCACGTCTACAGGTGGAGTATCTTGGGCACATGGTGACCAAGGCAGGAGTAGAAGCAGCTATGATGGACTCTGGCCTTTACCCAGGGGCTTGAAGAAGTTAAGGGATTCCTAGGTCTTACCGGACACTATCGAAAATTTGTGAACGGGTACAACACGATAGCATGACCATTGACGAAGTAGCTGAATAAGGATAATTTAAAGAGAGGAAGTTGCAACACAGGCCTTCGAACATCTGAAGAGGGTCATGAACAGTATACAATATTATCACTTCTAGATTTTAGGTGACCATGTGTGGTAGAGACATGCATCAGTGTACAAATTGGGAGCAGTATTCATGCAGAACCAGCGGTCGATTGCTTACTTCAGCCAGGTGCTCATTGCTAGGGCGAGGCTTGGCGGTATACGAGTGGGAGTTGATTGCTATTATTTTGGCCGGTCATAAGTGGTAGTCTTACCTTTTGTGGCGACACTTTCTTGTCAAACAGATCAGAGGAGTTTGAAGTACATGTTAGAGCAGATATGTTGACTGAGGAGCATCAGAGGTGGCTATCTATTGTTGGGATATGATTTGAGTTCAGTACCGGTTGGGGTTGGAGAATAAAGCCATAGATGCCTTGTCGACGAAGAGGGAGGAGCCTCAGCTGACTGCCTTATTAGTACTCTTGGTCCTCGACTAGGAAGCAATGAGACGAGAGAGTGAGCAAGATGAAGGAATGACGAAAATACGCGCAGAGTTGCTATAGGATCCAAACAGCCTTTCAAGATATGCATTGAGGGGGGAGCAGTTACTCTACAAGGAGCGTTTCGTATTACCGAGGACATCAAAGTACATTTATTGATTATTGTAGGATTTTCAAGACAGTGCAATTGTCTACAGAAGATCTACAGTTGTCTATTGACAAAGCTTTACTGGGTGGGGATGAGCAGAGGAGGGTTGCTACAACCACTAGCCTTACCACAGAAGATTTGGGAAGAAGTGACCATGGATTTCATAGAGGGGTTGCCCCGATCAGAGATGTTTACGGTGATTCTGGTAGTCATGGATCGCCTGAGCAAGTATGCTCATTTCATACTGTTATGACACCCCTACACGGCGGTCTCGGTGGTGACAATATTTATACGGGAAGTGGTTCACTTACACGGAGTACCAGAATATATTATGTCAGATATGGACAAGGTGTTCCTCAACCACTTCTGGATGGAGCTGTTCAGGTTACAGAGAACGATACTTAAGAGAAGCACCAGATATCACCCCGAACCGATGACCAGACAAAGGTGTTTAACAGGAGTTTGGAGAAATGTCTGTGTTGCTTTGTATTTGATACGTCGAAACTATGGGTCAAGTGGATTGCATGGGCATATATTGGTATAATGCTTCATACCACACCGCAGCACATACCACCTTTTTCAAGATTTTGAATGGGTGTGATCCACCTCACTTGATACACTACGAGCATAGCTTCATATGGGTATCCAATATTGACTAGTACTTGGATTGGAGGAGAGGGGCAGAGTATTATCAGAGCTCAAAGGGCATTTACTGAAAGCCCAACAGATCTTGAAGAGGAAGGCATATGGGCATAGAAGGGAGATACAATTTGAGTCTGGTGACATTATTTACTGAAATCTTGAGACCTTATCGGCATAAGACATTGGTGAGGAGGAACGAGAAACTTTTTCTATGATCTCTGGGATCCTACGAGATTACGACACACATTGGGGCAATGACCTACTGTTTGAGGTACCCCCCTCATCGACAATACATCTTGTGTTTCATGTTTCTCAGCTGAGGCGTGCTATTAGAGATCATACACCCTCGTCTTCCCTACCCTCGACACTGACAGAGGACATGGATTTGGTTTTAGAACCTCTAGAGGTCAAAGGAGTGCGTTGACGGGTGAAGGTACTGATTAGGTGGAAAGATTTGTCAGACTATGAAGCTATGTGGGAGTCTTACAAAGGGATCCAAAAGCAGTCTCCTTCCTTCCACCTTGAGGAAAAGGTGCTTCTTTGGGAGGGGAGTGTTGATACGCACGAGCCCTCCCTGTATAAGCGCGAGGCCCCCGCTGCAGAGGAACCGGTCTAGAGAGCATCGGTCTGGACTGGCCAGCCCAAGCCAAAATAGTGGCGGCCGGTCTAAGCTAGCCAACCCAGGATCAGGATACAGGAGGTAATCTCAGCGCTCAGGCGGTATTTACACTACCATTGCTCATCCATAGAAGGAAGCAAATTAAGGGAGATTTTTCTGTGTGTGTGTGGGGGGGGGGGGGGTGTTTGGAAAAGGTCCACTGGAGTTTTTAGAAGGAAAAGGGGGCTAGGGTTTGTTATTCATGTTTTGTTTTTGTTGTAGCTATCTTCTCTTCTTGTGGTGTTCTTAGCGATGTATAAGGTTGTGGGAGAGATGATCTAGCTCTCAAATAGTAGATCATCATTGTATTTTGCCTTTTTTTTTTTCTTTGATTTTCATAAGAGCAACTCTCATTTGAGTTTTTTTCACCTATCTATTGCATATTCCTCGCTGCTTGCTCGTTGATTTTGGTTCCAGATCGTATCAGTACATTATCTTAAATTTTATATTGGTAGATAGAAGTGGTTGATCATTATCCATCATTAGATTTTAATATGTAGCATATATAGTTGTTATCTAAAGGGTGGGGGTAACTTGGCCTCTCTGATATAAACCAACTTACATGACACTTTGGGGTAGGCTTTATGAATCCTCATTGACTAGTCATTCATGTTGAGCGTTGTTTAACTTTTTAAAATGATAACACGCACGTTTTTATATATTTAACCCTTGATGTTATTTTCTTTTCTTTTTCTATTTATCTTACGGTTCATTTTTTACCCTTGTTTTTGCATGTCCAAACCATATATAAGTCTATTCACCATTATCCTTTTTAAAGTAGATGTTATTCCCTTCATTCCTTTTATACTCTCATTCTTCATTCGTCTATCTATTTGTTTTTATTTTTATCACACGTTCATCTTAACATTTTTTTTAAATTTCTTTTGGATCACAAAGCCATAAAAGATTTTCTTTTTTTATTTATTTTGAACTAGTTGTAGTTTTATAAAATTTGCTGTTTAAGCTGTGACATTCTTTTATCCATCATTTTCTTGAAATGCTTCCCTATTTTTGTCATTTTACTTCTCAACTCTAGAAATTATATTTCTATTTGTAGCTCTAATTATTTTTATAATAGACCCAACATATTTACATCTATCAGACACAGCTATCATTTTTTCTTCTAGTTATATTGATCAATAATTGTGATATTATACCAGCCGTTTTTTTTTTTTTTTTTTTTGCTAAATTGGTTGTGCTTTATTAATAGACATAATTCTATGCAAGCCCCTGATTTGTTGCATGGTTGTAGTTGCATTAAGAGATTTGGTACTTCTATATTACATTGAACTTTTTATTTTTCCAATCAGAAATTGATTTTGAGATTGATAGCCTCCTTGCAGGGGCCAGTGCTGTTTCGGGCTTTTTTGCCTCAGCTTGCAGTTTACCGTTCGACTATGTGAAGACTCAGATTCAGAAGATGCAGCCTGATGCCAACGGGAAATTTCCATACACTGGATCATTGGACTGTGCCCTGAAAACCCTAAAGACAGGGGGTCCTTTCAAACTTTACACTGGATTCCCTGTTTATTGTGTGAGGATTGCACCACATGTCATGGTAAGATTTCCTCCATCTACCCTATCGTTTGCTAATATTGAAGAAAATTTGCGCTATGTTTTGCCGAAAAAGTTACTAATTGCATCTTGTATCACTGGAATTATCATCACTGCTCATTAATTGGTTAGCAAAAATATCAAAGCATGACCAAGTGATTTTAATATCTTATTTATAACCAAGCTAAATGCTTTGTTGATGACCTTTTGGTCCAAATTAAAGAAGTAAAAATTCATTTACATTATTTTGTATTTCACTTAAAATTTCTAGTTTTTGTAGTATCTGCCACCAAATAGGGACACACATCACATATGAAATGCATCAGACACAATGTTAAACATGGCCAACAAAGTGTTCGAATAAAATAAAAAATAAGCATGTGTTCCAATACCTTAATAAAGGACATTATTATCTTCTATATCTGTGCAAAATAGGTGTATAAGATTATGGTCCAGTTATTATTCCTGATGTGAACTCTTCTGGCTGCAGATGACGTGGATCTTCTTAAGCCAAATTCAGAATATTGAGAAAAGTATTGGGATTTAGGATAAAATTGATGGCCATTTATTCTTACATCTATTTTCAATAATATTCCGGCTTTTATTTGTGTAGCTGAGGCTGGTTTTTGGCAAGTTGACAGTCACTGATCCTCTCTATTATGATTCATTATCTTGGAGGAAAATATTATAATTATCTTTTCTATTGTTTTCATTATTTTCGGCTTTTTTTAGCCGCATTATTTCTAAATAACCAAAAACCTGGTTCTATTGCTTCGCCGGAACTGTCATGATAACTTTTTAACTGTTTGTTTACCTTCTGTTATGACTTTCCTGTAATCTTATACAATATTTTTAACAACAAAGAGCAACTATTTCTGCTTCTGCGCTCTCAAATACATGAGGGCTTTGTCTTTGCTTGATTTCTGTTTGATTTTTGTGTATTTTGTGTGGTTTTGTTTTTGATTTTGTGACATGGAATAATTACATTGAGAGCGTGTTTTTGGGTTTTGTGAATAATTTACAGCTCAGGTTCGGATAAATTTTGTTTTGTTTTAATTCAGTACTTGTTCAGAATTTTATCCTCACAAACATTTAATTCAGTTCATATGTTCATAAGAAAAAGTGCGCGTATAAAAACATCAGCATGTTTTTTTATGAATTAAGCTTATATTTTAAATATGACATGTAGAAAAATGAAACCTAATGAACTTAACTCTAGCAGGATTGGCTCGCTAATGCCTAATATTCGTAAATATAATAGTTTATGATAACTATTTTATATTGTATAAATATAATTCTTATTTCGTTGCCAAACACACTTTATATTACATATTATGACGTCAATTTTTTTAGGATTATTAGAAGCTCGAGCTGAGTTTAAAATTAAAGAAAAATTAAGTGCCTTATTAAGATTATTTTCTTAGTGAGTTTTTGTCACAGAATTTATGATTTTTTCTAAAAATAGACAAATTGAGTTATGATTATACTTAATACTAATTACAACCACTAATATCAATAGATGATACATAGGGTGATAAATTTGATATATTTTGTTTTTTTTTTCTTATATTTAAATGAATAAGATGCTCTAGATATTCAATATATAAATATATATGAATTTGATGATATGTATGTAAATTCTTTAAAATTAAAATGAGCTTAAATTAATTAATAATAACTTATAGTTTGAAGTTTTAGGATGTCTTTTACTTTATGACAATTATATTATTTATTAAAATAGTTATAAAGCTAATATTAATCTTTTAAGGAAAACATATTCCGAGTATTATGACTTATTTCTTTTAATTAATAATTATTTATTTTTTATTATTAGTATCAAAGTTATAATTTAAAAACTGAATTATAATTTACAGGCTTCAAAACAGAGACATAAATTGAGAAAAAGTGCCTTTTATTTATTTTTTTTGAAAAAGAATACTTGAAAGCTTATTTTATATTGAAATACTTCATTTATGATCATATACTATTATTTAGAATTAATTATGAATTATATTAGTTTGAATATGGATAAAGCTTGTTTAAACTATGTTGGGGCCGTTTTCAAAATTTGTTTAAATATATTTTAAACACAATTTAAATAAGGTCAAATTATGGTTCAAATAAGGTTTGAATAGGATGCAAACCAAGCTTAAATCTCCCTCAACCAATGTTAAAACCATATTCAAACTCTACTTAAATTTATTTAAATATGGTTTGCATCATGTTTGAATATAGTTTGATTAATATTTATTTATGATAGATACAACAAAGTGTTTTAATAGATATATAGTAATAAATGATAAAATTGATGTAATAAAGTGCAATCACAATAGTTGTAACACAATATATTATAAAATAGTTGCAATATGATGTAATCTAAAAATTATAACATATTATAAAGATATCTTACTAACAGGGGCACATTATATTATTAAATAAATACAATAAAATACAAATAAACATTAATAATATAGTAGAGCTCAATCCAAAAATTATAACATATTACAATGATTAATATGATATCATTATATAACCAATAAATAATAATATTCAGTTTATACAGCAAACAAATATAATTATATTATTCCTAAAATAATAAAATGGAATAATTAAAATTTATTATGAAAACACGACGGTCTTTTACTCCATTTTTATTGCTCCTATATTATATTATAAATTTTCTACAATGAAGGCCATTTGTTTTATTTTTATTTTTTTGGAATGATCACTCTCTTGTTTCACTGATAAGGATAACAAAAAAACTCTATTTACTTCATTTGAAATCTCATATATATACTCATAGTTTACTTATATGTGTATTTTAAGTAAATATTACTAATAATGCTTCCTGCATATTAGGCTTAAATATTAACAAATAATACTCTAATGTCAAGCAACTAACACATATTAGTACATGAAACTGAACTCATGAAAATTTCAAGCTAGGCCGTGACATAAACCTCGAGTCTTGATATCATTATTTTGTAATTAGATTAATTATTAGATAGTATTTATATCTTTTAAGATGATATTTTAATTTCTAGTGTTGTATTATAACATAAAATGAAAAAGATAATAATAATTCTTATGAGGTCCACATACCAAGATCAAGCAGAACGGTAATCAAAGTTCATGCGTGATTTGAATAAGGTTTAAACATAATCAAATATACATTCTTAAAAGTTCAAAACATCTATTTCAATATTTAATCTTGCTCAGCATTAGAATTTCATAAAAAAAGACAGTTTACTTGGATAATGTGCCACATTATATGAAATTTAATAATATTGCACAAGTTTGTTTAAGTTAATTTCAAATTGATTTTATGGATTGAACTTCATCATCACATTCATCATAGTCTTCATAGTGAGAAAGTCTAAAATGAATTGATTATGAAAATAATAAGAAAACAAAATATGGAAAGGTAGGATTACATTCTTTCTTTATAGTACAGATACAGTTATATAAGGATATTTTGTCTAAAGTAAATTGAGATATATTTTAAAAAAGTAAATAATAAGCATATTTCTTTCATGAAGAATATAAAGTTAATTTTATATCTAGAAAAACTATAATAAAAATACTAGAATTTCTTCTTAGGAAAACTCAAAGACCCATGACATTATTCATATGTATTTATATTTCCAATGTCAAAAGTTTGATATTTTTATTTGAGACACTTTGGTGTCATAAATTTATGCATGCAATAATATATTTTATAGTTTTAGTGATATTTTGGATATAATGTCGAAAGATATTACACTCCGAGACAATGTGAGATATGATGAAAGAAGGTTAATATTTTTTATTTTCTCAAAGGAATATATTGTATATAAACAATAATAAAAATAAACCAAAAAGATAAAATTTATTTAATTTCATAAATGAGAGTCATTCAACTGCTACACCTCAAAAAACAAAAAAATTACTGAAAGATACTGAAATAATAATAGGGAAACAACTGCGTGGACCAAAAAATGAAAATCAATAACCATCGCAAAACTAAAAATGTTAAAAGTAAATCTAATGCTTAAAAGTTTGCTCTGATGGAGACGATCCTATAAATGATTGTGTGAAAGGTACTATACAAAAATAGCAACATGTGAGTTTGACGAGTCAAACTATGTAAATAACATGTATTTAGTAAAGCACAAACGAAACAATAAGAAAGTGGGGCAGCAATATAAACAATAAAATGCACGTGTGTGTGTGAATATATATATATATATATATATATATATATATATATATATATATATATATATATATATATATATATATATATATATATATATATAATATAATAGTGCCGCAAGTCTTGGCCTATTGGTTGGCGGGGTTCACTGTAGGTCCCCTCAGGTCAAGGGTTTGATCTCTCGTGGTACGAGGTTCTCGAATATTAGACACGTGGCGTAGGCACCCCATCATAGGTGCCTGAGTGCAAAAGGGAATCGGTATTTGGGGCCCACCAGACTCAAGTATCGATTTAATAGAAGTAATTGGTACACTTGCACAACTAGAAAACATGCAATTTTGTGTTGATATTTATATGTTACCACATTAGGTGTTCATATATTAAAAACTTATGAATCTGTTAACATTGTCTAATAATATACAAATGCACTATGTATATGTGTATGTGTGTGTGCGCGCGCGCGTGTATTTGTGTTGTCTACTATAAGTCTTTGATTGTTAGCGTTTGTAAGACCCATGGGGTCATGGGTTCGATCCCGCCCATGTGCGGCAATGAATTCTTAGGCATATGAGGCTATATATATATATATGTGTGTGTGTGTGTGTGTGTGTGTGTGGTGTGTGTGTGCGTGCGTGCGCATGTGTACGTGCGGGCGCGCGCCGTCGACTATGAGTCTTTGGTTGTCGGTGTTTGTATAACCCATGGGGTCATGGGTTCAATCCCGCTTATGTGCGGAATGGAATTCTTAGGCATATATATATATATATATATATATATATATATATATATATATATATATATATATATATATATATATATATCTGTGTGTGTGTGGTTGCGCCCTCCAGCGTAAGTTCATCGGATCGGTGGTTCGAATCGCACCCTTACGGGAGAATTTGAATAGCACACTAGAAGGAGGTCCGCTCATCGTTCGGTTCAACCTATAGGGGTTGATTGACGGTCTCGACTGTCGAAAAAGAATGATATATATATATATATATATATATATATATATATATATATATATATATATATATATATATATATATATATAATAGTTTGTTAGTTAGTTAGTTTTCTACGATCACCTGAGATAAAAAAAATGTAGACAACAATCTGATGTAAATTCAATGATTTTTTCTAAGTAGAGGGGGTTCGCTCCTCGGTCAGTTCAACCTATAGTAGTTGATCGGTGGTCTCTGGCTGTCGGAAAAAAAAAAACAATAAAAAAAAAAATTATTGATTTAGGCAACAATCCCATGTAAATTCACTGATTTTTCCAAGTACTCATCGGCCCTACGAGCCATAACAAAAACATTTAATGCCGGCTTAATAATATTATAATATTATATATAATTCTTGCACCATAATCAAAACACAAAAATATAAATAAAACATGTTTGCCAGTATTTATAAATAATTATTTACTTTTAATAATAAGATTTAATAAATCAATGCTATCAAAGAAATAATAACTATATAAATCATGGAATACGTGCAACAAAATATGAGTATATGCGGTAATAAAATAAAGCTAATTACACACGAAGCTCATTACGAGCAATAATTTAATCTGCTATAATTATATTGACATAACTTAAATGATATGACTAGCAAATCAAAAATTAACTAGGAATCTAATACAAGTAGCAAGAATAATACCTCTAGCTAAGATGAGTATGTTTATCCTAAAATAGAAAAGTAGTTATGCCCCTCGAGGCAGGTAATAAAATTCTTAGTAGTCTTAGCGGCTCCAGGAAACAGGTCGAGGAAAAAGAAGAATGAGAAGAACAATGATATTGACATAAGCGTCTCTCTCGATACGAATAATTAATCGAAGAGGAAGAGGCAGAGGTCTTTCGTCAGTTGTTAAGATCAAAGAAGGAAGAAGGTGAAGAAGTGGGCTTCGATTCTCTGCCAATGGCCAGGTCAAGTAGAAGGGAGAAGAGGGAGAGGGAAAGGGAACTACTTGGTCGGTGGGCAGTGCAGCGAAGAGTTACGATGCCCTAACCTTAACAAAGTCAAGGTAAGTAAAGGCAAGGCACGAATGCTTCATTGGTAAGGTGGCAATGAGCAGAAGACAAGGCAAGCAACCATCACATCCAAATTGAGAAGGCGGCAAAGCTGGACAGCAAAATTAATAAGACAACCAAAAGGAACTTGTGTGATTCGGGAAGAGGAGAAAACGAAAAAAAAAAGACATATTATACACATTATCCTCCTTAAAAGAATATAGTCCACAAATTCATATCAAATATTATATAAACAAATGTAGAAGAAATATTATAAGTTTAATAGACATAGTTATATCATTGGTAATAATATAGCAATGAAGAACAGACTTAATCTTTGTCACAGATGAGTTAGCTGACATAATGATTGATAGATGTAAATTTAATAAATAAATTCATATATTAGATACAAATTTATATGATATAAATGAATGTGATACCCAAGAGTCAACTAATATCATTTTCAATTGCCTAAATAAAATAAAGATAATACATGTCACAATGCTAAGAGCTTTATGGACTTCTTGTTGAGTCATAATAAATGCTCGAGGTGAAATTGCCTAGCTAGGCTGATAAGGAGTCCAAGGTCGTTGAGATTGATACTGTACCATAGAGGGTGTTGATGCATTAGTGGCAAGCAGTGGTGTTGTTAGTATTGCAATCTAAGAGGGTGTTGTTGATATGCCCAAGGTAGTGACATTTGCCGCAACTGCTGTTGGGGTTGAATTTAGTATTGACTTGTATATCCTTTGTTATTTTGTTTCTATGATTGAACTCTATTAAAATTATTTCGTCCATTCATTTGTTGCTTAAGGTTCATCTCCTAGGTTATTATGGGCTAAGTTTGGGTTTGTAAAGGGCAATACTTGATTTTGTGGTTGGGCCTGTAGCAGTTCAAGCACTTGTCAATGGTTAAGTTGCAAGTCCAGTGTGTCTTTTCTTATAATTAGGGAAAGAATTACTCTTCAATTTATCTCTTTCGTGCTTCTTCAATAGCCCTACTTGCGTTGGGGCAACGATGTCCCTCCATTTTACGATAGTTTTTTTTTTCCTTCACAAGCATTATGTTCTAACTCTACAATTATAGCTCTTCACAAACATTAAGCTCTAACTCTTCATGTATAGCTCAATCCACCAACTCTTAGTATATAGTAAATTTGAAAGTAGACAAGCTCCTTCGAATATTTCTATTAAGCCAAAAGAAAATGATAAATTATTTGATCTTTCTGTTAGCCAATAGAAGAGATAAATTTGATGATTTTGGTAAAATGTGTCTCGTATTATCAAATAGTTTTTTTATTCCTTGCTCCAGATTCCTTAAGTTCAGTTTTGCACGATCGACCATGTGAAAATATTGCTCTAAGAAAAGTCTATCAAAATTCGCCCAAAAAATTACTACATCTGGTCCAAAAGTGTTTCAACGGTAACTATCTCACCAATTATTAACTCATAGACACTGTTGAAATGTAGCAATGTCCACCTTACGATGTTCAGAGCAGTTAATTACGTGAAATCTTTTTTAGATATCATGAAGCCATGTGTTTAACTCGATCAGGTCTACAACACGGTTAAAAGTACAAGGGTGCGTCTTCAGAAATTAATCCAACATGTGATCCACGGCACCTATCAACACCAGTTGTTTATATTGAATGTCTGTGGTAGTAACAGGTTGTGTTGATTGAGCTTTTTGCGATGCTTGTTCAGTAGGTTGTATCATTTGAAATGCAAGTGTGATTTGAGTTGCAGCACTAGCTTGTAATTTTTGGGTAGCGTTCTGTGTTCCCATCATAATAAGAGTTGTCATAGTATGGAGTGTTTCAATAGTCTTAATGGGTTGAGTAGGATCATTAAGATGGTGGCTAGGGGAGCGAGGACCCCTAGAGATAAGTACCACTTCCAAAGGAGCTCTTGGTGTTTATGTTGTGTGAGCGGCTACAACACCTCTCCTCATTGGAGCCTTTCTAAATAATTGAAATTTATAAAATCAAAACTGGCTAAATAACCAGCTAACAAGTATTATGGTAACTTATTCCTTACTCAGGTAAGAAAAAAGGCGGCATTGAATACAAAAAATAATGAATATTAAATACAAAAGAGAAGGGATATTGAATACAAAACATATGCTCTGATACCACTCAGCGACACACTGACAACACATGACATGTGAAAAGATGTTAACCTGCTTTGTATTTTCAAAAGTAGATATTGTATAAAAAATAATGAAAATAAACAATAAAGATAAATTTATTTCTATTCATAAATAAGAGTCATACAATTGAAAAAATTAAAAATAAAATTGAAAGAAATTGAAAAAGTAATAGATAAATAACTATACAGCCTAAAAAAATTACAATAACTACTGTAAATTGAATATCAAAAGTAAATCTAAAGCTAAATGACTTATTCCGATGGAGACGACCCTAAGAACGACTAGGCAAAGCCCGCTATGCAAAAATATTAAACATTGAATTTGATAAATAAAACTTAGTAAAAAATAGTTATTAGTTTACTATATATATATATATATATATATATATATATATATATATATATATATATATATATATATATATATATATATATTCTGGCTATGATTTTCTATGACATCTTGAAAAAAGAAAATATAAGCACCAATCCCATGAAAATTCATTTATTTCTCTGAGAAATCGTCGGTCCAGCTAACTATAATAAAAGGGTTTAGCACTGACATAATGACATTATAATGTCATATATATTCATGTACCATAATCAAAGCAGAAGTACCTAGCTATAAAATGTCCATCAATTATTATAAACAATTATGAGCTTGTAACAATAAAATTTAACACATCAAAGCTAAAAAAATAATAAATATTGAAATCTTAAAATACGAGCAATTAAACACGTGTCTATGCAGCCACAAAATAAAAATAATTGCACATGAAAGTTATTATCAACAAAATTTATATTTACTGCAATTATATTAACAAAATTAATGTATACAACTGACAAATCTACAATTAGCTTAGAATATAATATAAATTGCAACAAGAATACCCGTAACTAGGAATGATATATTTATCCCATAATAAAGAGTAGTTATTTATCTCAAGGCAAGTATAAAACTATTAAAAATCATAGCAACTTTACCAACATCAACTGATAGTAGGTCCTATATCAACTAGACATACAAAAATTAACAAGGATGCAAGTATCAACGTTTAATTATTTAGTTGTCATTGTTATCAGTTAAATTACTATTATTATAATTTTGAAAGAAAACAGAAACTCATTAATTTAAACTCTAATTTATTATATTATATTATATTATATTATATATATATATATATATCTGTGTGTGTGTGTGTGTCTATATCTATATCTTTGTGTGTGTGTGCGCGCGCGCGTGTGTGTTTGTAATAGAGAAGATGCAACTCCTTCCCTTAAGCCGTCAAAGGCTTTTTGAGGTTCTTGATCGCTTCTTCTAACATTTTCAAGCTCTTTTTTTTTAAATCTTTCTTAATTAGTTCTTCTCTTGCTATTATTTGGTGTTTTCGACTTTGGTTACTTTTCACTTGAACTAAGTTATTGTTCATTGTCCTTATCTTGGTGGCAGGATCTTTAGCTGTCGACTGAGGTCTAAATGGACAAACCATCCTTCTTAGAGTTGCTCAAAGAAATACTGAAGGACATGGACAATTATGTAAGTCAGAAGTTACACAAATTTTCTTTCCTCAGCAATATCATGATCAATTTGAACTTGGGGAATCTTCTGAACATGCTAAAAGCTGACTCGAAGGAATGGGAATCCTGCTTTGTACGTCTCTATATCAGACTCTCAAATACTTGCTAATCCTCTTAAGTTTACCCTAGTGGCCAAATTTACCTATTTACATCCCAAAATGGAGAATATTAGAAGATTCTTTGTTGTTTTGAAATTGGAGGGAAATTAAACTTTAGAAGGAGATTGACTATAAGCTAATATTTTCTTTGAAAATATTCTATATTGAGGGAGCACCAAAGAAGGTGCTTAAATGGACAATTGATTTTAACCCGCACGAAGAACCTCCAATTGTACCCATATGGTTTAAATTTTGTGGCTTAAAGCTACACTGTTCAATAAGGAGGTGTTATTTTCTTTGGGAGCTATATTTGGCAAGCCTATGAAAGTAAATATGGAAACTCACAATTTCCCTAGCCTATCCATGGCAAGAGTATTGGTTGAGAGAGATGTTACTTTACCTGTAGTTGATTTTGTTTGGCTTGGCAATCAAAATGAGGGGTAGTGTAAATTGGTTGAGGTGAATTTTATTCCTCTTTACTGCAACAAATGCAAAATTTTTAGACATTTTGTTGATAATTGTTGCATTGCTCGTCCTAAGCTAAGGAAAGAGAGGACTGATAAGAATGTGGGATTGGAACAAAATTCGCTGCAACATGTCAATGTTATAATTTCTGGTGATATTAATGAGATGTGGACTAAGATCTTGTGGAAAATGTCTTGAAGAATTTTGTTGTCTTGGTGGTTCCACTGTAGTTGAAGAAAATAGTGGGAAGAAGTCATATACACAGCTTGAAGAAGATGGTATATCTATCTCCTCACTTCAACCTGCTTTGGCCTCTGCACCAAAGAAATATTCTCAAACCACACTACAACTCCATGTTGCTAAGAATGCCCAAGTTAGTACTGAATTTAATCATAGGCCCACCTGCATTGATGAAGGGTTGGCTGGCAACTCCACTTACAGTGAGGCCCATGAGGCCCCTTCTGAATCTAAAGGTATCCTTTCAGAAGACCTAATAAAATGCAAAAATAATTATGGAAGAAGATTGGCTTCTATAGAAGTCAAGGAAGAGAAGTATCAAAGGTATAATGGAGTTACTCCACCTAAACGCCTCTGCAGAAATCTTGAAAGATTTCCATAAAGAAAAATCATCAACCAGTAAAACACCTTCTCAGATCACTAGAGGGTCCAAAAAATTCATTTGCCATGATGTTTAAGCTTCTTGTGTGGAATATTAGAGGTATAGCTAATGCAAATGCCTTTAGTAGACTGCTGCAACTTAAAAAGTCTAATAACTTGCTCTTCTTCTCGATATTGGAACCTTTAATTGCTTATGCATAATAATAAAAAGATATTTTAATATATTAGGTAGATTTATGCTGGTTTCAAATAGTAACAATAAAATTTAGGTGCTGTGGAAGAATCCTGCTGTTATTGAATGCCTTTGCTCCACTGAAAAATTTGTCCATATGAGAGTATAAGTCAATGCTTCAAATTTGTTTCCATAGTTTTGTATTCTACATTTTGGAAGGTGGCTAGGAGGTAACTCTGGGAGGATTTAATCTACTGGGGCTCTTCTATTCAGGAACCATGATTGGTGGGGGGAGACTTCAATACCATTGCTTCTCCCTTAAAAAGGAGAGGGGGTTGCACCCCTAATCAAACTGTTATGACTTTCTTTGTTGAATCCCTACAGGATCTTTGGCTGATTTGATTTAGAATACTCTGGATCTATTTTTAACTTGGAGAAGAGGGAAGATGCTAAAAAGTCTTAACAGATTCCTGGGGAATTTTATTAGATTGCTTCTCAAATTCACTCCAAAGTAGCTCATCTTGTTAGAACCACTTCTGACCACTCCCCTCTTCCACTTCAAACTCTCATAATAATCAAGCTACACATACTCCTTGTAGATTCTTACATTTGTGGTCTTCTTACCCTGATTTTTATAATTTGTGAAAACTCACACGACTGTTAGAGAGGGTACTAATCCATGATTTAATTTATGGCAACTACAAAAGAGTTTAGCTAGGGCCCTCAAAAAATGGAACTGGAAGGGATTTAGAAATGTTTATGTTAAGGTTCAACAAGATGAATCATTGGTAGAGCAACTTAGAGCTAGCTATGTCACTAGGAAAGTTCAATCTAATGAGTTTTCTTCTGCTCAACAGCTTCAGGATGTTATTCATAAAAGAAAAAATTTTGACTCAGAAGGACACGAGTGAATTGTTTGTTGATATGGATACAAATACAAAATATGTTCATTCATTCATCAAGAGAAAAATATGTATTCGAATCATGTGTTCGAATTGAAGGAGGAATGACCAATTATTTTACTATTTATGTTGGTTTAAATCAAGGATCGACTTTAAGTCCATATCTTTTTATTTTATTTATGGATGATCTTACTGGGCATTTACAAGAGGATGTACCTTGGTGTATGCTTTTTGCTGATGATATCCTCCTCGTGGATAAGAAGAGAGAAAAAGCCCAGGAAAAACTTGAATTATGGAGGTCTACATTGGAGTCAAAAGGTCTTCGTTTGAGTAGAACTAAAACTGAATACATGGAATGTAATTTTAGTAATAATAGGCCTAATGATAGAAGTGTTGGGTGATCAAATTATTAACAGGTGTGAACAATTTAGATATCTCAGGTCCATTGTTTAAAGAGATGGTGATATAGATGGGGATGTTAATAGTAGAATTCAGGTTGGTTGGTTGAAGTGGAGGAATGCATCTGGTCTATTGTGATATAGAAAAGTACCACTTGGACTGAAAGGAAAATTTTATAAGATGGTAGTGAGATCTGCAGTGCTCTATGGTGCTGAATGTTGGCCTTTAAAAGAGAAGCATAATGTTAAGTTAAGTGTTGCTGAGATGAGAATGATTAGGTGGATGAGTGGCTTTACACTTAGAGACAAAATGTGAAATGAATGTATCTGTAATAGGGTTGGTGTTGCACCAGTGACGAATAAAATTAGAGAAAGTCGCCTTAGATGGTTTGGTCACATTAAACGTCAACCACCTGATGATCCGATTAGGAGAGTAGATGTTTTAGATACAACTTATGTTAAGAAAGGCAGAGGTAGACCTAGGAAAACTTGGGCTTATTTCATAAAAAATGATCTTAAATTATTAGAATTAAACGAAAATTTGACACTAAATAGGACACAATGGAGAAAAAGGATTCATGTAGCCGACCCCACTTAGTGGGATTATGGCTTTGTTGTTGTTGTTGTTATTGTATTCATCAAGAGAAAAAGACAATTGAATTCTATAACAAAAATTAAATATTTTGAAGGCTGTTGGATCTATGACAAAGTTGAAATTGTGCAAGATGGTGTTTCTTTCTATCAACAAATCTTCCCTGCCCCTCTTGATCTTATTCTTTCAATTATCATCTCTTTGTTGATACAATGGCTGGGAAATCTTTCCATTCTCACCGCCCCTCACACTACAGAGGAGAAAATGAAGGCTTCTATTTTTAATATTGATGGCTCAAAAATTGCAGGACCAGATGGATTGACTAGGTACTTCTTCACTACTCACTAGATTACTGTTAAGCATGATATTTCTGCAGCTATCAAATTTTTTTTTAATGGACAAGATATGCATAGATTCCTTAAAACCTCAGCCATTACACTCATTCCCAAGCTTTAATCTAGTCTTAGGTGGACAAATTTTAGATTCATATGTTTATCTTCTACACTCTCCAAAGCTATTAGCAAGTTAATTGTGGCTGCTTTAATTACAGATCCAGATGTGCAACCACTTTTGTGCTCTTTAATTATTACCTTCCAAGCTGCTTTTGTTAAAGGTAGGCTAATCTCTAATAATATGCTTATTACACAAGAATTGATGTTGGATACGGATAAAACTTGTAGTGGAGGAAATATGATCATCAAGATGGATATTAAAAAAACCATATGATATAGTGGGATTTCATACTAACTGTAATGTCTACTAGTGGTTTTTCTAAACAGTTTTGCCATCTCATTAAGCTCTGACTAGACAACACCTGCTATTCCATTATTATTAATGGGGAGTCTCATGGATTCTTTAAATCATACAGAAGAATCAGATAAAGAGACCCTCTTTCATCTTATATTTTTATTATTTCTTTTGAATATCTCTCAAAAGGCTTGTAGGAATTCTTTTCTTTTAATCAATTTCTGATATATAGTAGTAGCGGGTCTCCACTCATTCCACACCTAAGTTATGCTAATGACCTTATCATATTTTCTAAGGCATCAAAAAAGTTTGTTAGGAACATGTTCTCCTTCCTTATCGAATTTGAGCAAGTATCTGAGATGGAGTTTAGCAAAAACAAATTCTCATTCCACACTAGTAAGAATTTTTCAAATGCTAGTCAACATTGGATTGCTGACATTTCTGGGTTTCAGAGAGGTGCATGTCTCTTACCTTGGGGTGCAGATCAACAAGGGGATAAAGAAGGGTCATCTGTTTGTCGTGTTAGTTCATAAGGTCTCTGGCAGATTAGCTTCTTGGGAAAATATCTTATTGTCTCTTTGGTGTCGGGCTCACCCTGCTTAAAAGCACACTCACTGAAATTCCTCTATATGCCTTGCAGATGTTCAATATGCCTATTTCAATTTTGAAGAGACTTGAAAGAGTGTTTAACCGATTTTTGTGGAGTACATTCTTATACCAGATTCATTGGAGCATCTAGACAAAATGCGCAGGCCAATAAATGAAGGGGCCTGGGGCTCATAACCTTTCAATAAATTATGCAAATTAATGCAATTAAACTTTGGATTAGATTTAAAGAAAGATCCTCTCTTTGGGCTGACTATATGTCGCAAAAATACTATGCTAGCTCACACCCTTACAATTGTCAAATTCAACTAAAGGATTCAGCTATTTGGAAGTAGATGATAGCGGTGAGGGATATTACAGAACATATGATCTGTTGAGAATCGAGTATAGGAGATCTAAGTGATGGCGGTGAAAATCTTTTTGTCTACTTGCATCGCTATAAATTCTAGTATCATGTTAATGTCAAGGAGTCGTCACTCTCTTTCTCTATCTATCATTCTAATTCTTATCTTACCTAGACTTATTGTCAGAAGTCTTTGGAGAAAAGAAGGATTAATCATGATATAGATTGAGAGAAAAGAAGATTAAATGATAATCTCATAGAATAAGTCTTCAGATTGTTGTAATTGCGAAGTTTTTCGTATGAGAAAATCATATGAAGATCTTGGGTAACCAGAGAGGTCTTGTAGGTAAATACCTATCCCGAGTTCTTTAATCTCCTATAGGAGCAAGCTCCTATAGTTAATTACATCCTGAGCAATTAATACTGCCTAGGAAAACTCCTGATTAAGGTTAACATTTATCCTCGAAAAAGTGTAAGTGTTGTTGTCGCAGTGGGTTTCTGAAGAATCGATACTACCATAAAGTTTTATTTATGTTGGGTGTATGTCGTTTCTTTATTATGTTTTATTTTGTTATTTTGGTTTCATGTCATGTGATATGTCGAGATGTCGTAGTTTATATGTCGTGTCATGTCATAATGTGATGTCGTCATGTCATAATGTGATGTCGTAATGTCATGTCATTTTATGTGAATCGTAATGTCATGTCATTTTATGTCTTGTGATGTCGTAATGTCATAAGATGTCGTGATTAATATCTCGATTTGTCATGAGATATTTTATCTCCTATAAGAAGATGTCATTATTACGTCATGAGATACCTTCTATGATGTCAAGAAGATAACATTATTTATTTATTTTTGTTATTTTGCTTATGATTTCCTTTTATTTTAAGTTTTGGTTTTATGGCCATCTCAATTTTATTTTGTCATGTCATTTTATCATTTTCTTGTTTTGCTTTAATGTCATGTCATCATTCTGTTGTGGTATAGAAATGTCATTAAATGTTAATGATTTTGTCGTTTTATTTCAGATTTCGTGGCTAACCTAATAGTCCAGTTGTCTTTGTTGTCATGTCATTTTTGCTTTGTTGTTTGTAGAAAGTTTAGGTTTTGTGACCATCCTAAAAGTCCTGGTTTTGTCATCAATGTTCCGTCGTCGACGTCCTGCAAAACAGAGTTAGCACACCCTATAACATGTAAAGAAAATCTAAACGAAATTTCATGTCTTCATCCTACAAGGAAAATAGAGTTAGAAACAATGTCATATCAAGATATTTAGATTACTTGGTCAAAGTGTATGTTGATCCAGAGTTGTCTGATGTCCAAAAGTGGTTGAGATGTCGGTTTAGATTTATGTCGATTTATGTTTAAATTTTTATTTATCTTGAATATTGATTTGGGTTGGAATGTCAATTTTTAATTTTATGTCGAGTTAAGTTCAATGTGGGTCGAACTTTAAGAATTATGTCATTTTATGTCGAGATATATTGAGTTTGGTTTGAAATGTTGATTAATGTTATTTAATGTCTGTGTTTATTAAATTTGGTTTAAAATGTCGATTAAAGTCGGTTAATGCCAATGTTTGTCGAATTTCGTTTGAAATGTCAATTAACGTCGGTTAATGGCAGTGTTTGTTGAATTTGATTTAAAATGTCGGTTAATGTCAAATTATGTTTGATTATGTTTGGAATGTTGATTAATATCGAATTATGTTGAGTTTCATTTGAAATGTCGAATTTGTGTCGGTTATGTCGATTTATGTCTGAAACGTCGGAATTATGTTGATTTGAGTTCAATTTTGTCCATCCTAAGGCTTGTGTTGATTTAGATTCAATTTTATCGATTTAGGTTCAATTTGAGTTGAACCTAAGGTTTATGTCGATTTAGGTTCAATTTGGGTTGAACCTAAGGTTTATGTCGATTTAGATTCAATTTGGGTTGAACCTAAAGTTTATGTTGATTTAGATTCAATTTAGGTTGAACCTATAGTTTATGTTCAGTTTAGTAGAGTTAGGTTCATTGTTAGTTGAACCTAAGGTTTAGATTTGGATTTAAGTTCAATGTAGTTTGAACATAAGTTAGGTTTTGGTTTAGGTTTGGACTTAAGTTCGATGTAGGTTAAACTTAAGTTAGGTTAAGATTAGGTTCATGTATGTTGAACCTAAGGTTTATGCCAAGCTAAGTTGAGTTAGGTTCACTGTCAGTTGAACCTAAGGTTCAATATGAGTTGAACTTAAGTTAGGTTTAGGTTAGACTTAGGTTCATGTCATGTTAAACCTAAGTATGATTTGACTTAAGTCTAATATGGGTTAGACTTAAAAGTTAGGTTTGTGTTAAACTTAGGTTCATGTCAGGTTGAACCTATGTATGGTTTGACTTAAGTCTAATATGGGATAAAATTAATTTGTGTTTAGGTTTGACTTAGGTTCATGTCAGGTTGAACCTAAGTATGGTTTGACTTAAGTCTAATATGGGTTAGACTTAAGTTAGGTTTAAGTTAGGCTTAGGTTCATGTCAGGTTGAACCTAAGTATGGTTTAACTTAAGTCTAGTATGGGTTAGACTTAAGTTTGGTTTAGGTTAGACTTAGGTTCATGTCAGGTTGAACCTAAGTATGGTTTGACTTAAGTCTAATATGGGTTAGACTTAAGTTAGGTTTAAGTTAGACTTAGGTTCATGTCAGGTTGAACCTAAGTATGGTTTGACTTAAGTCTAATATGGGCTAGACTTAAGTTGGTTTAGGTTAGACTTAGGTTCATGTCAGGTTGAACCTAAGTATAGTTTGACTTAAGTCTAATATGAGTTAAACTTAAGTTAGGTTTAAGTTAGACTTAGGTTTATGTCAGGTTGAACCTAAGTATGGTTTGACTTAAGTCTAATATGGGTTAGACTTAAGTTAGTTTAGGTTAGACTTAGGTTCATGTCAGGTTGAACCTAAGTATGGTTTGACTTAAGTCTAATATGGGTTAGACTTAAGTTAGGTTTAAGTTAGACTTAGGTTCATGTCAGGTTGAACCTAAAAGGTTTAACTTAATTCCAAGTTGAGTTGAACCTAAGTATAGGTTAAGGTTAGGTTCATGTATGTTGAACCTAAAAGGTTTAACTTAGGTTCAAATTGGGTTAAACCTAAGTATAGGTTAAGGTTAGGTTTATGTATGTTGAACCTAAAAGGTTTAACTTAAGTTCAATATGGGTTGAACTTAAGTATAAGTTAAGGTTAGGTTCATGTATGTTGAACCTAAAAGGTTTAAGTTAACTTGAGTTCATATATGTTTTATTCTAAGTTAGAAGTTTGGTTTAGATACAATGTGGGTTGAATCTAAAGTTGAGTTAACTTGAGTTCATGTATGTTTTATCCTAAGTTAGAAATCTGGTTTAGATTCAATGTGGGTTGAATCTAAAGTTGAGTTAACTTGAGTTCATGTCTGTTTGAACATAAGTTAGAAATTTAGTTTAGTTTCAATATGATTTGAACCTATGGTTAAGTTAACTTAGGTTCATGTCTATTTGAACCTATGTTATAAGTTGGTTTAGGTTCAGTATGAGTTGAACCTAAGGTTGGATTAACTTGGATTCAAGTTAGATTGAACCTAAGTTATATGTTTAAAAGTCTTATTAGAGTTAGGCTTACTTGGGATTATAAGCTACTTAAGTCTAAGGTAAGTAAGACTTAAGAGATAATTAAGTCTAATAGGGTTAAACTTAATTTAAGGTTTAAAGTTTCTTTCAGGCTAATACAAGTAAGGCTGAAGGGTTAATTAAGTCTAATTAGGTTAGACTTAACTATGGTTTAAAGATTATTTAAGCCTAATAAAAGTCAGGCTCAAGGATTAATTAAGTCTAGTTAAGTTAGACTTAATTATGGTTTAAAGATTATTTAAGCCTAATGTAAGTAAGGCTCAAGGATCAATTAAGTCTAGTTAAGTTAGACTTAATTATGGTTTAAGAATTATTTAAGCCTAATGTAAGTAAGGCTTAAGGATTAATTAAGTCTGATTAAGTTAGACTTAATTATGGTTTAAGGATTATTTAAGCCTAATGTAAGTAAGGCTTAAGGATTAATTAAGTCTGATTATGTTAGACTTAATTATGGTTTAGATTTGATTAAGTCTAGTTTAGTTAAGACTTAATGGTTTAATTAGGTCTAATGGGTTAGAACTAATTAGGGTTTAGGTTTAATTAAGTCTAATTTAGTTAAGACTTAATGGTTTAATTAGGTCTAATGGGTTAGATCTAATTAGGGTTTAGGTTTGATTAAGTCTAATTTAGTTATGACTTAATGGTTTAATTAGGTCTAATAGGTTTGAACTAATTAGGGTTTAGGTTTAATTAAGTCTAATTTAGTTAAGACTTAATGATTTAATTAGGTCTAATGGGTTAGACCAGATTAGGGTTTAGGTTTGATTAAGTCTAATTTAGTTAAGACTTAATGGTTTAATTAGGTCTAATGGGTTAGACCTGATTAGGGTTTAGGTTTGATTAAGTCTAATTTAGTTAAGACTTAATGGTTTAATTAGGTCTAATGGGTTAGACCTGATTAGGGTTTAGGTTTGATTAAGTCTAATTTAGTTAAGACTTAATGGTTTAATTAGGTCTAATGGGTTATACTAGGTCTAATGGGTTAGACCTGATTAGGGTTTAGGTTTGATTAAGTCTAATTTGGTTAAGACTTAATGGTTTAATTAGGTTTAATGGGTTAGACCTAATTAGGGTTTAGGTTAGATTAAGTCTAATTTAGTTAAGACTTAATGGTTTAATTAGGTCTAATGGGTTAGACCTAACTAGGGTTTAAGGGTTACTTAAACCTAATGTAAGTAAGGTTTAAGTTGATTAACTAGGTCTAATGTGGGTTAAACGTAATTAGGATTTATGGGTTACTTAAACCTAATGTAAGTAAGGTTTAAGTTGATTAACTAGGTTTAATGTGGATTAAACCTAATTAGAGTTTGTTTATTATTAAACCTAATGTCTTTAAGGTTTAATTATAATTAATTAAGTTTAAGGATGTTTTTAAACCTAATTAATGTTTGTTTATTAAACCTAATGTCTTTTAAGGTTTAATTATGATTAATTAAGTTTAAATATGTTTTAAACCTAATTAATATTTATTTATTAAACCTAATGTCTTTTAAGGTTTAATTATGATTAATTAAACTTAATTATGTCTTTTAAGTTTAATTAAACTTTGATTTTATATTAAACCTAATGTCTTTAAGGTTTAATAAGAATTAATTAAACTTGATTATGTCTTTTAAGTTTAATTAAAAAAAATAATTTTATATTAAACCTAATGTCTTTAAGGTTTAATAAGAATTAATTAAACTTAATTATGTCTTTTAAGTTTAATTAAAATTTGATTTAAGTCTATTCCGATGTCATTAGACTTGCTTTAAGTCTATTTGGAGTTAGACTTAATTTTGACTCAACCCATTGTGGAATGGGCTAAGTAGGGTGAAAGAATGATTTTTAATATTTTAAATTTATTAATTAATAATGAAATTTAAATCCTAAATTTTGAAATGTCATTTAAAATTACTGAATGGCTTAAAAATCATTGTAATTAGAGTCTTCATGTGTCACCCTAAAATTTCTAGCCATTTTCAAATTTATTTTCCTTAATTTCTAATTTTTATAATTATTTTTATAAATAATTACAAAGTAGCTTAGAAATTAAAGAAAAAAAACCTAAAGAACTTTTCTGTCCTTAGAAAAATTAGGAGATATGTGTCATAACAGAAGGATAATTCTGTGAAAATTTCATAATTTTTGGAATTATAATTAATTTTTAATAATTAAATTACTCCAGAGAGTATTTAATTAATTAAAAATAAAATATAATTCAAAATTTCAAAATTTTACTTTGACAGTATTCTCCTCTTTCTCCTCTTTCCAGAGGTACTTTTATTTTATTTTTGTGATTTGTCTACACAAAGTTATGTAATTTTGACGTTTTTAAGGATAATCTGGAATTAAATTCCTGAATTATCCAGAATTACCCTCTCTCTTCATATATGTCGTAGATTTTCAAAGATCAATATCTAACTCGATTCTCAACGGAATGGAGTGAATTTTTTTTAAAATGATCATCTCGACCCGAATCATCCATCCATACGGTGATGAATGGGTTTTGAGAGGGTAAATGGTACAGATTTCGGAATATGTATTAAACACAATTATTTTGATAATTGCTTCCATACCTTTGCCTTAATTCATTTGGAGTCGAATTGAATGCTTGATATGCTTCACCTGAGCCTCCTTAAGGTTGATCTCAACTCAATTTGTGTTTAAATTGAGTCCAAGTTGAAGATCCAATAGAAGGTGGCATGAATGTAAAAGAAACAGCTTGGCTTGGCGTAGGGACAAATCTGGAGGATTGAGTGGGTTTTAGGATCTAATTTTGATGGGGTTCAGTTGCTTAGGTCATAAAGAGAAACTTTGATGTCGAAAGTTTCTAGATTTGAGCATTATATGGGGATTTAGAATTTCTTCTTCCTCAACTAGTTTTAAGCTCTCGGGTTAGCCTACTTAAGCTAGTTTCATGGAGTTTTGAGGCTAGATAATGGCTGGATTTTGATTGGGATTCACTCCTAAGGTCCTAGGGAGCAAGTTTGCTGTTGGGAGTTAGGGGAATTGGGTAGAGCTTATGCCACTTTTCTCCTCTTTACATAGTTTCGGGTATGGCTTAATTATAGCCATGAGAATGGCTAGGGTAAGCTTGGGCTGGCTTGGAATCATCTAGGCTAACTTCCCATTTAATGCATGGGGATAAGATTTCAGTTGTAGATAAAGGAATTTTTTAATTTCCAAGCCTAGGTGTCATGAATCTAACCATGGTGAAGGATGATGATTTCACCTTACTTTTCATATGACTTTCTCCTATTGGTTTGATTAGGAGGTGTATGGATTGGTGTCAAGGCTGTGGTTCAGCCTCCCCCACATGATTATTCCATACATCAAAGGGGGTAGTGACACACAAGCTTGCCTTATCATCCTTTTCATGATTTAGTCATGATGGCTTTCAAATGTTCATGATGGGCTCATCCTTTGGTATAATTGAGATGTTATTTGTCTATTGGAATGAGGAAAGGTTTGTGATGACTCAAAGAGAGCAACCCATCCTTCATCCAACATATCATTTGTGATTTAATCGGAGCATGACACATAAATCCCTTTTTCTCTAATTTTCCAAAATTTGGTAATAATGATCTCATGTCATGATGTAGTGATGACATAAGCTCAATTCTTCCTATTGGATGGTTCATAAGGCATGCAAAATCATCCTCAAGGTAGCCGACCACCTCATCTTCAAGGATATGATGGGTTAAACTTTAAAATGGGGGGAGAATGACACCTCATTTTTGTGTAATGATGACTCTTAACCTAAGGTTAACCATGATGGTTAATTGATTTGTCTCATGGTTAATTTATGTCATAATGGGTCTCAATGAGTCATGAGTGACTCATTAGTGTTTTTCCATAATTTAATTTTGATTTTTAAAATAAATTATGGGGTTCTTATGTCACATATGATGTCATACGTCAAAATGTCATTTTATGTCTTCTTCTTTTTTTTAATTTTAATTTCCATTTGAATTAATTATGTCATTAATTAAAATTGTTGGAAATTATTTCATTAATTAATTTATTAATTAAAATAAATTTTAATTAATTATTTGATTAATTTTTTATGTCTTCTTTAAGTTAAAGGTTTAAATTTGTCATGTCTTTAAACCTTCATATTTTAATTAATTAAAAATTAATTAAAATTTTAAACATTCATTTTATTAATCAATTAATTAATCAAAAATGATTTGGGATCAATTATTTGATTAATATTTGTCATTTGTAGGTTAAAGGTTAAAAATTTATTACATTTTAAAACTTTTAATTATATTTTTATTTTAATTAATTCAAAAATTAATTAAAATTTCAAATATTTTTTTATTAATCAAGTAATTAATCAAAATGAATTAAAATTAATTATTTGATTAATTTTTATAATTTTTATCATTTTTTGTTCAAGATTAGGTATTTTGGCCAAACTTGATAAAGGTTGACTATAGTTGACCCTGGTTGACTCAAGTTGACTTGGGTTGGTCAATTTGAATCTAAAAATGTCAAATGTGACATCTTCAACCTTGTCATGGTTGATTTGGTCACCAAATTGATGATTTTGTCAATTTGGGGTTTAATTTGGTTATGTTAACCAAATTTGGGGTTTGGGTTATCTCAATGGTCAATGTGGTGGTGCTTGGATTAAATTTTGGTTATTTTGATTTATATTAAATTGATTTTGTCAATGTGTGTCTTTGAGGTTAATTTTGTAGTCAACGGAGTCTGTGTTAGCCATTTTTTACCAAATTTGACTTATTTTGGTTAAAGTTGACCAAAGTTGTATCATTAGTCATGTGATGTCTTAAATTGGTCAAATAAGTCATATTGATCATTTTAGTATCTTGGTTGACTTGGTGATCGATGGTTGATCATTGGGCCAATCATTGGGGTCATGGGCTAATCATTTTGATCAAATTTGATCTTTTGAGTCAAAGGTTGACCTGTTGGGTCAGTAAGGTTGGTCACTGGGTTAAAATTGATCATTTTGATTAAAGTTAACTTTTTAGGTCAAACGGTTGACCAATTGTAAAAATGAGGTCAACACTAAGTTTCTTATATAATGATTAGACCTCATGGGAACCATCTGCTCTTTCTTATGATGGTCAATTGGAATATTCCCCAACTATTAGAGATTGCTGGGACCAAAATGGTTGGAATATGACTATGTTGTCTCAATTGGTCTCCTCTCTAGATGTTGTGGCTATCTCTAAGATTCATATTAATAAATCTAATAAAGATAAAATGATTTTTAAAGGTTCTTCTGCTATATTCAATACAAATTCTATTATTGAATTTATCCATGTTAAGGATGTTCTTGCATTGAATCTCAAATGGATATGGAACTCACTGCTCAAGCCTTCCATATTCTTTTTGGCCTGTAGAGTTATGCATTCTATCAACGGATGATATACTGAAAGTCCCTTATATCTACTATTTGTGTAGGGAGGAGGTAGAATCTATTCCTCACCGATTTTGGTCTCACAAAATGGGTGTAGTGTGTGGCAATTGTTTTATAATGTTATAGAGAATGTACTTCCTTCGAATACTTGGCCCTCTATTCAAACTTGGTGGCTTAACTGGGCAATAGACTCTAATTCTATAATCAAAACTCTTTTTATTATAATTTCTTAGTTTATCTGGATGGCTAGGAATAATGTTAAATATGGGCAACTTTTCAAAGATAATAACATTCATATGATTATTGCCTAAGTGCTTAGTTACATACAAAAATTACTCAACTATGTGTTGTTAAGGATAAATTTAGACATGAATTGTTGCATCTTTGGTTCTCTTTCAGCATGGCCTCACCCTCTCCTGTTAGGCAATGAATCCTAGTTTTTTGGGAAAGACCTCAGCAAGATGGATAAAGGTTAACATTCAGTTTTTCCTCCAATAATGTTGTTGTTGGAGTTGTCTTTAGAGATTCTTTTGGGGAAGCCTCTTATATTATTTGGGTCTTCTATCTATGCAAACCCTTCTCTTGTTGCTGAAGGCATGGGTCTCCTTACTGCAGTTAAGTGGTACGCTCAATTCAAGTGGAATTAAATCATTATTGAGACGAACTCATTAATCTTTGACATGCATGCGAGGACTTTTCTAAAGCAACACGACAAATCCTTCATATCCTGAGACAAGCTTATGGGATTTATTCTTCTTTTAATGTCCAGTGGTCCTTTCATATTGAGGGCTGACTGCCTTGTCAAGTATGCTTGTAATTCTCAACTTAATTTTTTGCAAGTTTCTTCTCCTTTGTCTTTATCTCTTTTGTTACATGGAGATCTCTGATCACAGGAAAATATATTAAGAAATTCATACCCATTTTTTTATGAAATTGCACTTTAAAGAAGGTATTTTCTTTATTTTATTGCAGGAATGAAGATTTATAAGTGATGAAAGCAAAAAGCATGAAATGGAGCGAATTTGATCAAAAAAGGAAGAAATTCATGCAAAATGAATTAAGTCGACGACGGTGAGATCGAGCCCGCCGACGGCGAGATCATGAGGAGAATTTTTGAAGGATTTGCAACTACCTCGCCGACAGCGAGCCCGAGCCCGCCGATGGTAAGATTGCGCGGTTTGAAGACCTTCTAGAAGCCCGCCGACGGCGAGGTCGTTTCTCGCCGACGGTGAGACTGTTCAAAATTCTGGATACGTTGAACCTGGATACTTTTTGAAGAGGTTTTTAAGCACCCCTTGGACCTTTGCCTACCTCTATAAATAGAGGACGAATTTTAGTATGTTGTGTGTTATTTGTGTGTCTCTTGAGTGTTAATTTATGTCTATTTCAGAGAGTCTTAGTGTCTATTTTAAGAGTTTATGAGTGTAATTAGTGAGTTTAGAAGTGTGCTGTACTAGAAAGAAAAGTCAAAGGAACTTCAAGGAGTCTGCTTGGGGAGGAAATCGAGATAAGTATCTTTGTTTATTGTTGTTAACTTTAAATGAAATCCATGCTTTGTTTAATTTCCATGCATTCTGAGTAGTTTTCTTAGTCTTTCTTCTTGTTTATGAAGTTATGTGAATTGATGAAATTAAATAGAAATGCTTAATATATTAAAATAAATTGTGATAATTTTTTACTTAAAACTTAATTTACTTTTCAATCGGCTGATTGACTTGTTAAAATATGTTGAATTATCAAGTATAGTAAAGATTACATCCAATATTCGGGAAGTCAAAAGCCATGGAAGGAGGGTGCAAATAAATAGGGAAATATTATTTATTGGACGTAGAATTGGACATTTTAGTGTGACGGACTAAAATATTCAATTTAGTCCTATTGTTTGAAGGTGAAGTGTAGATGTTAGCCCTCGGGTGAGGGGAACGTGGGAGCTACGAAGTGGCGACCGGTATCCTCCCGGCTGGCCGCAAATTCAGTAATCAAACATAGGACTAGTCAATGTTCTTTGCACCTGGACCAAAGGGTAAAGAATAGGAAAGCTCCTATTTGTCACAATACAAAAATCTATTTAAATTCATCATTCACTTAATTTTCTAAAAATAAGGAGAATGATACTTTTTCTGAAATCTTTAATTCAAATTTATTTAAAGCATTAGTTTACTTTAGTTTGCTTTAGTTACGTATTCTAAATTTCCGTATACTATATTAGTAAGTAAATACTTTTTAAATTTAGCTGTTACAAATCTTTTAAAAACTTCCCTGTGGGATTGATAATCAGGATTCCACTAGAGCCCTGTATTACTTGATACGATACGTATACTTGCGTAGAATCCACATTATACATTCCATCATAAATTAAGCATGATCAAGTTTTTGGTTCCGTTGCTATTAACATAATTTGCAAACATAATAAAGTAGGGTCAAGTTTTTTTGGCGCCGTTGCCGGGAAGTAAAGAAATTATTTACTAGAGTAACAGACTATTTTAAAATTTATTTTGCAAAATTGTATGCGTAAATTTAGAAACGAAAATTTAATACATTATGATTCTGAATTAGAGCGTACAATTAAAAGAATTAGAAAACAAAAAAGAGAAATTATAAATTTAACACAAATGACGAATATTCCTGAAAATGAAAATATCAATCAACAGAGACCATTAAGAGATTATGTCAACCCTACATTAGATGAAATTCATTTAACTATTCAAAACCCTGATGTAGATGCTAACTCATTTGAACTTAAACCTGCAATTATCCAAATGGTACAAAACAATGAATTTAGTGGTTCACTTACTGAAGATCCTAATTTACATCTTGCTAGTTTTTTAGAACTATGTGCTACTTTCAAATATGAAGGAGTATCTAACGATCTTTATTAGACTTAGACTTTTTCCTTTTTCTTTAAGGGATAAGGCTAAAATGTGGTTAAATTCGTTAGCTCTGGATACTATTAAAACTTGGGGAGAATTATCACAAAAATTTCTATCCAAATATTTTCCACCATCTAAAAGCTGCTAAGCTTAGAAATGATATAACTTCTTTTAGTCAGTTTGATGGAGAATCAATATATGAAGCTTGGGAGAGATTTAAAGAACTTCTTAGGAAATGCCCATATCATGCGTTACCAAATTGGTTAATTATTCAAACTTTCTATAATGGATTAGTAGGATCTCTTAGATCAATCATCGATATTCTTCTTGGAGGATCATTAATGTCAAAACCATTTGATGAAGCCTATGCACTAATCGAAGAAATGACTACCAATAATTTTCAATGGCCTGCTGATAGAATGAATCCAAAAAAGATAGCTAGTATTCATGAAAATGGTGCAATATCTTTTTTAGCTTCGCAAATCGCTGCTATATCTAAAAAATTAGATCATTTTAGAATGAATTACTCTCCAACTATATTAGAAGAAAACTCATCTGGACAACTTATAGAATCTCAATCTCATTATGAAACTATAAATGCTATTAATAACAGACCCGATAATCCTTATGCGAATTATTATAATCACGAATGGAAAAAACATCCTAATTTTAATTGGAATAACAATACAACTAATCAACCATGGATGAACAACATAACACAACCATTAGGAAATCCCTCTAACCAAGGAAATTCTAATTATAAACCTAGTTATCCACCTGGATTTAATAATAATAACCCTCGATTTAAAGATAAGAAATTATCTATAGAAGAATTAATATTAAATATGGGTCATCATTTACAAAATCAAGGAAATCAATTACAAAATCAAGTAAATCAATTACAAATACAAGGAAACCAATTACAAAATCAAGGAACAGCTATTAAAAATATTGAAACTCAACTTGGACATATCGCTACCGCGCTTAATAATAGAATACCTGGTACATTTCCTAGTAATGTGGAAATAAATCCCAAAGACAAAGGAAATGAATAAATTAAAGCGATACAATTACGAAGTAGAAAAGAATTAGAACCTCGAATTTAGAAAGAACTGGAAAGTCAAAAAGAGGAAGTGGAAATCGAAAAGGAAAAGAATCAACAAGATCCGAACTTAGAAAATCCTTTAATACCAATGAAAATTTACGTTGAAAAACCTCCACCACCATTTCCTCAACGACTAAATCAACATAAAAAAGATAAACAGTTTACTAAATTCCTTGAAATTCTGAAGAAATTAACAAAAAATATTCCTTTCGTAGAAGCTTTAGAACAGATGCCAAACTATGTAAAATTCATGAAAGATATTCTAAATAAAAAAAGAAAATTTATCGATAATGAAACGGTCACACTTAGTGAAGAATGTAGTGCTATTATTCGGAAAAAGCTTCTGAAAAATTAAAAGATCCTGGTAGTTTCACTATACCTACTGTTATTGGAGAAAAATTCTATGGAAAAGCTTTGTGTGACTTAGGAGCAAGCATCAATCTAATGCCTCTATCAATTTTTAAGAGATTAGGATTGGGAGAAATTTCACCTACTTCGATAACCCTTGATTAGGCGATCGTTACGTTACATATCCTAAGAGTTATTGAAGATGTTTTAGTAAAAATGGATAAATTTATCTTCCCTGTAGATTTTATTATTTTAGATATGGAAGAAGATAAAGAAATTCCTATCATCTTAGGAAGACCATTTTTAGCCACTGGGAAAGCTATGATTGATGTTCGAAAGGAGAATTAACTATGAGAGTAAATGACCAAAAAGTTACTTTTAATATTGCTTAAATCGATGAAATATCCTGCACTTAGAAAAAGATGATGAGTGTTTTCGAATGGAAGTACTCGATCATTTACAAAAAAGAACATTTTAAGGAATATTATGAAGAAAAACTAGAAAAAGAAAATACTGAATTAATTGAAAAAGCTGATATAATTGAAGAACTAGATTATATTCAAGAGAAATTTGAATTTTTGGATAATACAGAAAACACTGAAAAAAATATAGTTTCATCGATTATTAAACCTCCTGAACTTGAGTTAAAAATGTTACCTAATCATTTGAAATATGCTTACTTAGGTAATTCTTCAACTCTACCAGTTATTATTTCATCTAAATTAAATGAATATCAAGAACAAAAACTTTTAGATACCTTGAAAAAATATAAGAAAATTTTTTATTGGACTTTAGCTGAAATTAAATGAATTAGTCCTTCAATCTGTATGCACATAATTATTTTAGATAATGAACATAAGCCTAAAGTAGACCCCTAAAGGAGATTAAACCTGATAATGAAAGAAATAATCAAGAAAGAAATTTTAAAATGGTTAGATAATGGTATTATATATCCTATTTCTGAAAGTGTTTGGGTAAGCCCATTTCACGGTGTGCCTAAGAAAGGAGGAGTGACCGTAAAAGCTAATGAAAATAATGATCTTATCCCTATAAGACAAGTTATTGGATGGCGAATATGTATTGATTATAGAAAATTAAACGCGACCACGGGAAAGATCACTTCCCTTTACCATTTCTAGATAGATGTTAGATAGATTAGCAGGACATAAGTATTTTTGTTTCTTAGATGGATACACCAGTTATCATCAAATACAAATTGATCCTGAGGATCAAGAGAAAACTACATTTACTAGTCCTTATGGAACTTTCACTTTTCGAAGGATGCCTTTTGGATTATGTAATGCACTCGCAACATTCCGGAGATGTATGATGTCCATATTTAGTAAATTAATTGATAATGGAATAGAAGTATTTATGGATGATTTCTCCGTATTTGGAACATCATTTGACACATGCTTAAATCATCTTGAAAAAGTATTTGAAGTATGTGAGAAAACTAATTTAGTTCTTAATTGGGAGAAATGTCGATTTATGGTTGCGGGCGGCATTGTATTAGGGCATAAAATTTCGGAAAAGGGCATGGAAGTAGACCACGCAAAAATTCAAGTTATAGCTAAATTACCACCTCCAACTACGGTGAAAGGGGTAAGAAGTTTTCTTGGACATGCTTAGATTCTACGGACATTATATAAAAGATTTTTCAAAAATTACTAAACCTACTATGCCAACTTCTTGAAAAGGACAAGAAATTTGAATTTACAACTGAATGCTCGAATGCTTTCGAATTATTAAAAGATAAATTAATTACAGCACCTATAATAGTTTCACATAATTGGGAGAAACCATTTGAGCTTATGTGTGATGCTAGTGATTATCTTATAGGAGCGATTCTTGAGCGAAAGATATGATAAGATTTTCAAAGTTATATATTATGCTTAGTAAAACTCTAAATGATCTTTGAAATAAATTATACGATTCTTGAAAGAGAATTATTAGCAGTTGTATATGCTTTTAATAAATTTTGGCTTTATCTAATAGGAACTAAATGTATTGTGCATATCGATCACTCTGCTATAAAATATTTAATGCAAAAGAAAGATTCTAAACCAAGATTAATTAGATGGATATTATTAATGCAAGAATTTGATTTTGAGATCATTAACAAAAAGGAACCGATAATCAAATTGCCGATCATTTATCAAGATTAGAATATCATGAGTTATCGATACGATAATGAAATTTTAGACAGTTTTCCTTATGAACAACTTTATAATATAAATGAGTGGAAAATACCTTGGTATGCTGATAAATTATATTGTAAGTGACATTTTACCACGTATGTTAACTTTGCAACAACAGAAAAAATTCATTCATGATACTAAAACATACTTTTGGGATGAACCATACTTATATAAACAATGTAAGGATTTAATTATTAGAAGATGCGTGCCTTATGAAGAAAGCTGAACCAATTATTCAAAAATGTCATGATTCGATTTTGGAGGACATTTTAGTACCGATAAAACTACATATAAAATTCTACGATACGGATTCTACTTGGCCTACTCTATTTAGAGATGTATACGGATATATAAAAACTGCGATAAATGCCGAAGACTAGGAAATATATCGAAAAAATGAAATGCCTGCGAATTTTATATTAGAAGTTGAAATTTTTTATGTTTGTGGATTAGATTTCATGGGACCTTTTATTCCTTCATTTGGAAACTCATATATATTAGTAGGTTGTTGATTATGTTTCCAAATGGATTGAAGCGCAAGCTTTACCTAGGTGTGATGCTAAAAGTGTTTCAAAATTTCTAATGAAAAATATTTTTACTAGATTTGGAATGCCGAGAGTGATTATCACTGACAGAGGAACTCATTTTAGAAACAAATATATTCACAAACTAGTAGAAAATTATAATATTACTCATAAGATATCAACTGCTTATCATCCACAAACTAGTGAATTAGTTGAAGTTTCTAATCGAGAGATTAAGCATATTTTAGAGAAGTCTGTAAACCCTAATAGATTGGACTGGTCTATAAGACTAGACACTGCATTATGGGCATACAGGACTACTTATAAAACTTTGATTGGAATGACTCCTTACAGGTTTATATATGGAAAAACTTGCCACTTACTAGTAGAATTAGAACACAAAGCATATTGGGCGATTAAAGAATTTAATTATAATATGAAAGAAGCTGGTGAGAAGAGATTGTTGCATTTAAATGAATTAGAAGAATTAAGGAATGAATCATATGATAATGATAGGATTTATAAAGAAAGGATGAAATAATGGCATGATCGGAAGATTAATCAGAGAAATTTTGAATCAGGACAAGAAGTTTTACTATATAATACTAGATTGAAATTATTTCCTGGGAAATTGAAATCTCGATGGTTAGGACATTTCACTATAACTCAAATATTTTCATATGAAACTATAGAAATTAAAGATCCAAAAACATGACATAGATTTAAGGTAAACGGATATAGATTAAAACCATATTTTGAAGGTAGAAGACCAAATTTTAAAGAGGTTTTAATGCTTAGTCGACCTAATTACTAACTGAAATTAGGTCGGGCTGACGACGTTAAACCAAGCGCTTTATGGGAGGCAACCCATAGTAGTCTTTAATTTTAATTATATACAAATTAGTGAGTCTGTATTATTAAAACAAATCTTACTACTCAATTTTTTAATTAGAATCATCACAAATTCGAACCTATATGATGAGATCAGAAAATATCCGGACCAGAGCGAAATTGGGCAATTTTATGAAATCTCGCCAACGGCGAGGTCGATTCTCGACAACAGCAAGATCTCGTGCCAAATTTAAATCAGTTTTATAACTAGCTCGCCGACGGCGAGAAACTTCCCGCCGACGGTGAAGCAGTTGAAAAATGGGTTTCTTAAGTTTTTTGTGCGGTTTTGGACGGTTCTAAATCCATTTCTTTGTAGAAAACCATTCCAAAGTCATTTTTACACTGTTTTCTTCCTAAGAAACGACTAGAGACCATTCCTTTCAATCTGAAATGGCCACCAAACTCTTAGAAACCATAAAAACTGGAGTTTTCAACCGAAGAAAATTCGTCAGTTCAGAGACGCAGCGCATTTTCAACAAAATTTTGATGAAGAAGTGACTTATTAAAGAAAGGGGATTTGTCAACAGAGGAGTAGAGAATTCCATCACAAAAATTGAAGAAATGATCGCACAGCGACATTGGGAGGTATTTTGCTATACAACATCCACTGTAGCTATTCCTGTAGTTAAAAAGTTTTACTCTAATCTACATGAGATCAACAATGGAAGTGTCTACGTCAGAGGAAGATGGGTAACATTTACTCCTTCAAGGGTAAATGAATTATTTTCTATAGAAAATACCCCTGTCTGTCATTATTCAAACTTTGTTACTTCAAGATACAATACGAACGAGATTTATAGATACCTGACCGACGAACCTGATGATTGGTAGTTACGTGAAGACGGGTATGTCAGTTTTTCTACATCACTTCTTAACCCTGTCTAGAAGCATTGGCATTTCTTTATCTCATCGAAGTTATTACCCACTATGAGGGTAAATAAGGTTTCAAAGGAATGTGCTATATTAAATTACTGTATTCAAATTGGACTACCTATCGATGTTGGATCAATTATAGTAAAGTCTGCATTAGGATTGATTGTGCATGGGTCAGTTCATGGACTTGGACACCCATCAACTATATTTGCTTTATGCAGTCAGTACCAAGTTTCTTATGAGGCTTGGGAAAAGGCACTTTTGCCATGCAAACCACTCGATCCTACGGATATGTTTCCAAGTTTGGATAACAATGATGAGATTACCATTATTTCTGACAGAGCATCACAAAACAATCCTTTAGCAAGGCCCCTTACTGATAAAACAAATTTCATTCTGAAATAGATTAAAGGATTGGAGAAAGAGTTGTAGAACGTGATGAATTCCATTGATAACATCTCTGATATGTTTGATCGCATTGACTGGAGGATGAAGGAGCACCTTGATCATACTGGATATCTGGAGGCCAGTTTTATTCATTTACTGAGAAAGAAAGGATGGATTGATGAAGAATCTACTGCAGAATTCCCTTTCAGGTCTTTCTACAATCTATTTATGCACCTGCGTCACATCAGAAATATCAGAGAGGATTTTAGTTCAGATACTGAGGAGTAGTAAAGATTTCTGTTTTATGATATATTTGTGTGTGTATTTATGTTGATTTGGATTTAGGTTTTATTATGATTTGAATTTTAGATTTGATGAAATTATATGTATTTGTTATGTCTCAGCATTTAGTGTATAGTGGTTTGGATTGCGATGTCGAGTATTATGGATTTGGACATTTAAGTTAAGTATGTTGTTAGTTGTTAGTGTGAAGTTTGTAAGTCTCATGGATTTCATATATAAAGTTATATTGTTTGTGTTGTGTGAACTTTTTGTGAGTATTAGTATCTAATCTTCTTACTAAATTATTAAATTAAGGGATCGGAAGATTGATTAAGGGTAAATCGAGGTTGAAAATAATTGACGAATTTCAAAAAATTTAAAATTTTGGTTTCTCGCCGACGGCGAGAATTATCCCGCCGACAGCGAGAAAAATCCCACTGACAGCGAGAACGATCTCGCTGACGGCGGATTTTTCCCGAAACTTTTGCCTTTGTCAAATTAATTAGCTCGATGACGGTGAGAAAAATCTCGCCGACGACTAGATCGCGAAAAGACCTATATTTGACCGGTCAGTCGACACTATTCATCATCCCCTTCCTCAAAACTTCAAAAAAACCGACCTAGGGCTTGTGAGATCTTGGATTTGAGGCGATTTCAACAATTTTTGACACCGGATTTCATCTTCCCTTAGTAAGAGCTTCACTCCTATGCAAAAATTTTTTATTTTCACCATGGATTTCTTCTACATTTGGAAATTTTGAAAAAAATTCGAAATGTGGAAAAAATACTTGGAAGAAATTCATGGAAATTGATTTAAATGGATTTTAGATGTTATAGGAAGTCTTCTTAAAAGTATTTGGAAGTTTAGTTTGTTTTTTTGCAAATTTCACAGATCAAAATGGCTCCACGACAAAAGCGACGGTTGGAGTACGATGAAACCCGATTTGTGAATGCAAGGGCACAATCAAGATATTTCCACAATATTCAATTAAGAAAATGCATTCAAGATCGAGTTTTTAAGAATCCAGGAGGAGAGGTGGAGCGAGTAATAAAGGAACGAGGATGGGAAAATTTATGTTTCATAACCAACAGAGCCGCTGTAGAAGTGGTAAAGGATTTTTATGCGAACCTGACACAGGCTGAAGATGCACCAGTTAAGGTTAGAGGATTTTTGGTAAAATTTAACGCTGCGAGGATAAATGCTTATTACGAGGTACGTGACACCTACACCAGTGAGTATGATACATTTGGAACTATGGAAGGACCACTGGAAGAGGCGATCAACTTTCTCACTGATGGGAAAGGAGTCGGAAGATAAAGCGGCGAGAACGTGTAAACTTCCCTCTTTACATGTTAAATGCAATATCTAAAGCCCGGCACTATTTTATTTATTCTACTTTGTTACCTACTTACCACCATAGTGAGGTAACAAGAGATAGAAACGATTCCGAATTTCGTATTCGGAACCAAAAAGTATTAATGTGGGAAGTGTAATTTATAAGAATATATTAGCTACCTCAAGAAGTGAAAGTGGAGGAGGAGTAGGACATCCTGGTCTTATCTATGCACTCTGCCAATTATCTGGGGTAGAGGCAAGAGATGAGGAGGAATGGGTTGAGCCTATGAAACCCATTACTTTGGCTAATATTAAGAAATATGAATCCCACGAAAGATGGAGATCTGGGACAAGGGACTATGTACCTTCTTCAAGTAGAGATATACCCTCTACTAGCTATGAACCCCCTCAGTACACCACTCCTACCCTTCAAGATCTGATGAATGAGCTAACCCTAAGTAGAAAAAGTTTTGAACAATTTGGAGAGAATATGGAAAGAAGATTTGAGCATATGTACCACAGGATTAATGGCTTGGAAAGAAGACATGATTATGATAGTGAATATCTCCAGCGGCATTCAGAGTACGAAATTGCATATTATGAGGCTGAACGTCGATATAGGAGTGGTGAGTTAGATGTTGTCTTTCCGAAGTGCCCCCGCTACACACAATACCAGCCTGCTCAGCCTTCTCAGCCTGGAGATCAGGGAGATGATATAGCCTAAGATTTTGATGTGTAAGATTAGAGACTTTGTTTAATTTGTTTAGATTAATTGTTCTATTGAAAACTTTATTGTTCTGTGTGTAATTATTCTGTACTCTCTGTGGACTGTGGATTTGGGTTGTTTGTTTGTTTGCTTATGATGTAACGTTAGATTTTTTTTATGTGTGTTAAGTTAGTTTGCAATTTTTTATTTTAGATAGGATGTTAGTTTTTCTTTAATGTGTTGTTTAAATTTTTATAAGTTATGAACTTTTAATATGTTTAGATTGTTTCAATATGTTTAAAGTAGGGTAGTTGATTATATGTGTAGTAATAGATTTAGTTTTCATTTCTTGTGTTTTATATTTATTTAAAATTTCTTATCCCAGCACTTTCTTTTAAATACTATATATATGGAAGAATACTAACAGTACGGGTTCTTTAAATAATAAAAAAGCCTGCAAAAAATTTCAAGAGAAAGAAATACCTGAAGCTCAAAGGTATGATGTACTTTACTATATATATTTTCCTTTTCACCATTTAGAAATAGATAGAAAAATTTAAGTTTTGGGGAAGGTAAAAATACAAATTTAATTATTAAATTGTTCTCAATTTCTATTTTCAAAAATTATTATCAAATGATTTTTCTGTAGTAATTTTTCAATTCAATAAACATGAATTACTTTATATAATTATTATAAAAAGTTAAATAAGTTGTTTTTAGTAATTCAATTAATTTAATAGAATAAGATATTTGGTTAAAAGAAATAAGAATATAGTAAACTATTTAAAATAAGGAAAACTATATTCTAAAATTGAAATTCTTAAGTATTTAGATGAAAAAGAAGAGATTGAAACTCAATGAAGTAAAGAGCTATAAAATAAATATAAGCAAAAAAATATTTTAAGTTTCAAATTTAGGAAGAGAAAGTTGAAGTTCAAAATTATTAACGAGCTATCCAGGATATAGTAATCCTCACTCGAGAAAGAAAAGAGAAGGATTGAAAATCAATCCAAAAATAAAAAGAAAAAAGAAAAGAAAAGAAAAAAAAAAAATATATATATATATATATATATATATATATATATATATATATATAAGTGAGGAGAAGGCTTGAGGAGATGCCTTATCCGAAATTGGCTTCAATGGAATCAACCTAAAGGGCAAAACTCAATATATTTCTAAACTTATATATATGGATTAGTATTTTACTAAATAGTGTTTTCTTGAACTTCCTATCATCTAAATATCTTAAGTAAATTACTCTTTTTAATATAGTCTTTCTCGAAATAAATAGCAAAGTTAGAAATCTTAAATGCGATAACTAAATAATCTTATATCTATAAAGTTAATTTAATTACTTAAAAATATTTATATTTTACTTTACTATAGTATTATTTAAATTTAATTCATAGTATATCTGAATTGAAAAATTCTATTATAGAAATCATTCTTTTTTTATTTAGTACTAAAATTACTTGAGGACAAGCAATAATTAAGTTTGGGGGAGTTTGATCACAGGAAAATATATTAAGAAATTCATACCCATTTTTTTATGAAATTGCACTTTAAAGAAAGGTATTTTCTTTATTTTATTACAAGAATGAAGATTTATAAGTGATGAAAGCAAAAAACATGAAATGGAGCAAATTTGATCAAAAATGGAAGAAATTCATGCAAAATGAATTAAGTCGCCGACGACGAGATCGAGCCAGCCGACGGCGAGATCGAGCCCGCCGACGGCGAGATCATGAGGAGAATTTTTGAAGGATTTGCAACTACCTCGCCGACAGCGAGCCCGAGCCCGCCGACGGCAAGATCGCGCGGTTTGAAGACCTTCTAGAAGCCCGCTGACGGCGAGGTCCTTTCTCGCCGACGGCTAGGTCCTTTCTCGCCGACGGCAAGACTGTTCAAAATTCTGGATACGTTGAACCTAGACACTTTTTGAAGAGATGTTTAAGCACCCCTTGGACCTTTGCCTACCTCTATAAATAGAGGACGAATTTTAGTATGTTGTGTGTCATTTGTGTCTCTTGATTGTTAATTTGTGTCTATTTTAGAGAGTCTTAGTGTCTATTTTAAGAGTTTAAGAGTGTAATTAGTGAGTTTAGAAGTGTGCTTGTACTTAGAAGGAAAAGTCGAAAGGAACTTGAGAGTTACGCAGGGAGGAAATCGAGATAAGTATCTTTGTTTATTGTTGTTAACTTTAAATGAAATCCATGCTTTGTTTAATTTCCATGCATTCTGAGTAGTTTTCTTAGTCTTTCCCCTTGTTTATGAAGTTATGTGAATTGATGAAATTAAATAGAAATGCCAAATATATTAAAATAAATTGTGATAATTTTTTACTTAAAACTTAATTTACTTTTCAATCTGGCCCATTGACTTGTTAAAATATGTTGAATTATCAACTATAGTAAAGATTACATCCAATATTCAGGGAAGTCAAAAGCCTTGTAAGGAGGGTGTAAATAAATATGGAAATATTATTTATTGGACGTAGAAATGGATATTTTAGTGTGACAGACTAAAATATTCAATTTGGTCCTATTGTTTAAGAGCTGAAGTGTAGATGTTAGCCCTCAGGTGAGGGGAACGTGGGAGCTCTGAAGTGGCAGCCAGTATCCTCCCAGCCTAGCTGCAGATTCAGTAATCAAACATAGGACTAGTGAATGTTCTTCGTACTCTGGACCAAAGGGTAAAGAATAGGAATGCTCCTATTTGTCACAATACAAAAATCTATTTAAATTCATCATTCACTTAATTTTCTAAAAACAAGGAGAAGGATATTTTTTCTGAAATCTTTAATTCAAATTTATTTAAAGCATTAGTTTACTTTAGTTTGCTTTAGTTACATATTCTAAATTTCAGTATACTATATTAGTAAGTAAATACTTTTTAAATTTAGTCATTACAAATCTTTTAAAAACTTCCCTGTGGGATCGATAACCAGGACTCCACTAGAGCCCTGTATTACTTGATACGATACGTATACTTGCGTAGAATCCACATTATACATTCCATCATAAATTAAGCGGGATCAAGTTTTTGGTGCCGTTGCTATTAACATAATTTGCAAACATAAAAAAGTGGGTCAATCTCCTTCCTCTTTCTTTTTGTGAGAACTTCCTAACTATGTAATCCTTCTCTTTTTATATAATAGACTCATATTTTACCCACACACACACACACACACAATATAATAGACTCATATTTTTCCTATATTTTAAGGAAACAACAAAGAATGAGAAGAAGGATAGTGACATCGGTGGCTCTCTCAATCAAACATAGAAGTAAACACTTGGCACTGAGTTTCAATTGAGTAAAACAAAGAGGAAGAGACAGACCGAAGGAGGAAGAAGTGTTGGGTAATGTGGAGACCCGGTCCACCACATGTTAATTAGCTTCCTAAATAAGAGGGCTCACTTACCGCTCACCTACTTTCGCACCTACCGCTCACCTACCACTCTCCTTGATTCTATAAATAGCCTCTTTTGGCTATTGGATGAATTCCCCGACGGCGTAATTCCTCGGCAGCTCCTTGGACGTAGACAAATTTGCCGAATCACGTAAATCTGTGTATCTCTCTGGTATTTTTTTTTCTGTGTGTAATTTTCTCATTCCATTTTTGCTTTATTGTCATCATTTTTTTCACAACAGCTGATATCAGAGCCCCAGTTTGAATCGGAGGAAGAACGATGGCTAGAGACGAAGTAAAGGTTTTGGGGATCGAGAAGTTCGACGACATAGATTTTGGTTATTGGAGGATGTAGATAGAGGACTACCTTTATGGGAAGAAACTCCATCTTCCGTTACTGGGAAAGCGACCGGAGAAGATGGACGAGACTGAATGGAATCTATTGGATTGACAAGTTCTAGGGGTTATTCGATTGACCTTGTTAAGATCAGTTACACACAACATCATAAAAGAGAGGATCACTGTGGATCTCATGGCGATTTTATCAGATATATATGAAAAGCTATCGACAAATAACAAGTGTATCTCATGAAAAAGGTACTCAATCTGAAGATGTCGGAGGGTACGTTCGTTGTAAAACATCTGAATAAATTTATTATTATTACAAATCAATTGTCGTCTTCAAAATTGAATTTGATGATGAGATACGGGCACATATATTTTTGGCTTCATTGTCAAATAGCTGGGAAGCTATGAGGATGACAGCTAATAACTCTGCAGGTAAAACGAATATGAAATATGATGATATTCGTAATTTAATTTTGGCTGAGGAGGTGCACATGAAAGATTCTAGCGAGATTTCGTGTTCGAGGTCGACACTAAATGTTGATTCTAGAGGGAGATCACATGATAGGAACTCAAACAAAGGAAGGTCAAAATCAAACCACAAAGGCAAGAGCAAGTCAAAGCCTGGTCAGCAAACAACCTGGTGGAATTGTAGTAAAACTGGCCACATGAAGAAGAACTGCAAAAATTCTAAAAAGATGGAGAACATCAGTGTTAATGTTGTAACTGAAGAAGTTCAGGATGCGTTGTTTCTTGCAGTTCATAGCTCCGTTGATGACTGGATATTGAACTCAGGGGCTTTTTTCCATACATCTTCCCATGGAGAGTTAATGCAAAACTATGTTGCAGGTGACTTTGAAAAGGTTTACCTGGCTAATGGAGCAGCTTTGAATGTGGTGGGGATAGGAGAAGTAAAAATTACACTCTCCAACAAAAACAAATGGATCTTACAAAATGTCATACACATTCCTGAGTTGAAAAAGAGTTTGATTTTTGTGTGGGCAACTCGATGAAGGAGGACATTCAGTAGTGTTCTCAGATAACACTTGGAATGTCTCAAAAGAAACACTGGTACTGGCTCGGAGTAAGAAAACTGGTATAATGTATATGACTACTGGTTTTATTAATAGTGTTGATACTACAGTTGCAGAAAACACAACAGACATGTAACATTGCAGGCTTGGACACATGAGTCAGAGAGGCATGAAGGAGCTTCAGTCTAGAGGCAAGCTGCTAGAACTGAAGTAAGTTTATTTCAACATGTGTGAAAGTTGCATTATGGGGAAGCAAAAGTAGGTCAGTTTCTTGAAAGGTGGCAGGACACTAAAGGCAGAAAAACTAGAACTTGTACGCACCGAAGTGTGGGGACCTTCCCCAGTGACATCTCTTGAAGGCTCTCGCTACTATGTCACATTCATAGATGATCACAACAGAGAGGTATGTGTTTTTTAAGCATAAATCTAATGTATTGTGTTTAAAACTTGGAAGGCTATGGTTGAGACAGAGACAGATCTAAAACTGAAATATTCGAGGTCTGACAATGGTGGTGAGTGCATCGATGGTGGGTTCAAGGAGTACTGTGCAGCTCAGGATATCAGGATAGAGAAGATCATTCCAGGGACACCACAATAAAATGGAGTTGCAGAGCGTATGAACAGGAACATCAATGAGTGTGCCAGGAGCATGAGGTTGCACACCGGACTACCACCAACATTCTGAGCAGATGCGGTCAACATTGCAGTTTACTTGATTTACAGAGGGTCATCTGTCCCATTAGACTGTGAATTACCTGATGAGGTTTGGAGCGACAAAGAGGTCAAATTTCTCATCTTAAGACTTTTGGCTGTCTCTCTTATGTTTTAATTAATCCTGATGCTCGTAGCAAGCTTGAGGCTAAGTCAAAGAAATGCTATTTCATTGGCTATGGAGACGAAGCATTTGGCTATCGTTTCTGGGGTAATCATGATAAAAAGATTACCAGAAGCATGAATGTGATCTTCAATGAGAATATGATGTACAAAGACAAGAATAGTACAATTTCTAAAGCAACTCCGCAGGAATCAGAGTTCGTGAAGTTTGATGATCTACCAAAGGTCACAGTACATGACCGAAATGTGAATGACGAGGAGAGTGAGTCCGGGGCACCCGTTCCCATTATTTTGCAATTGGTTTCAGAGTCATTCAGTACTCCAGCTATCGTTCACAGATTAGTCAGGAGCAGACATTCTCCACAACGTTATTCCCAACCTTGAACTACATCTTGTTGATAGATAGCAGAGAACCACAAAGCTATAAAGAAACCATTCAAGATGGAAGGTCTGGCAAGTGGGAGCTGGACATGAAGAAGGAGATGGATTCCCTGCTGGGAAATCAAACGTGGGAGCTTACAGAACTTCCACCAGGGAAGAAGGCATTGCTCAACAAGTGGGTGTACCGGGTGAAGACTGATCTTGGTGGCAGTAAGAGGTACAAGGCTAAACTTGTTGTAAAAGGCTTTTAATGGAGGCAGGGCATTGATTACTCTGAGATTTTTCCTCCTGTGGTGAAGCTCACAACCATTAAGATGGTATTGGCTATGGTTGCTACCAAAGATCTATTTTTAGAGAAATTATATGTGAAGACACCTTTTCTTCATGGAGATCTTGAAGAAGACATCTACATGCACCAACCTGAGGGGGTTGTGGTACAAGAAAAAGAAGAATCGGTTTGCAAACTGAAGAAAAGCTTGTATGGCCTAAAGAAAGCTCCTAAACAACGGTACAAGAAGTTTGATAAATTTATGCTCAATGTAGGGTACAATAGATGTCAGGCAGATCACTATTGCTATGTCAGGTACTTTGACAACTCTTATATCATCCTGCTGTTGTATGTGGATGATATACTTATTGCAGGGGCCAACATTGATGAGATCAATAATATGAAGAAGTAGATATCAGAGCAATTTGCAATGAAGGACTTTGGAGAAGCAAAGCAAATCCTTGACATGAGGATTGTCAGAGACTGAGTCAGAGGCACGTTGAGGCTTTCACAAGCTGAATATGTGAAAAAGGTGCTTAGCAGGTTCAATATGGACAAGGCTAAACCAGTTGATACACCTTTGAGTAGTCATTTCAGACTCAGCAAGAGTCAGTCACCCACATCAGAGGAGGAACAAGACTATATGGGTAAGGTTCCTTACACTTCAGCTATTGGTTCACTTATGTATGTTATGGTCTGTACCAGATCATATATTGCCCATGCAGTGGAAGTTGTGAGCAGTGAAGTGGATCTTCAGATGCCTAAGGGGCTCTTTAGAAACATGCTTGTGTTTCTCAAGAAAGAGCCTGGTGGTATAAGGCTATGTTGATGCAGATTTAGCTGGAGACATTGACAGCAGGAAGAGTACTACAAATTATGTTTACAATCTTGGTGGTACTGCAGTGTCATGAGGATCAAATCTATGTCCACTACAGAAGCTGAGTATGTTGCAATATCAGAGGCTGTAAAGGAGATGATATGGCTGCAAAGTTTCTTGGAAGAATTGGGTAAGGAGGTTCAAAATGACACTCTCTACAGTGATAGTCAGAGCGCTATATTCCTTGCCCGGAATCCTGCATTTCAATCCAGGACCAAATACATTCATATCAGGTATCACTTCATATGATCATTATTAAATGATAAAAAGTTGCTACTTGAGAAAATTTGTGGAAGCAAGAATCCTGCTGATATGTTGATAAAGAGTGTTACTCTTGAGAAACTGAAGTTATGCGCAACTTCAGTTGGTCTTCTAGCTTGAAGACCGAGGCTTTGAATTGCAGAGGTGGAGGATATTGTGTTTGAGGAAAAGTTCGATACAACCAGCAGATGATGCAGCCTGAAGTTGGTGCAGTGACTGTCCCAGTCTCCAAGTGGGAGAATTGTTGGGTAATGTGGAGACCCGGTCGACCACATGTTAATTAACTTCATAATTAAGAGGGCTTAGTCACCGCTCACCTACTTTCCTACCTACCGCTCACCTACTACATCCTTCCTACCGCTCACCTACCTCCCACCCACCACTCTCATTGATTCTATAAATAGCCTCTTTTGCTATTGGATGAATGTCAAGGTAAGTGAAGAGCTAAGCCAAGCAAAGCAAGGGCCAAGCCAAGTCCTCTAAGAGAGAAAGAGAGGAAGCGAGTGAAGAAAATAGGGTTTTTCTTGTAAACCTCGAGGCGCTCGACGGTGTGATTCCTCGAAGAAATAAAATCCTTTGCAGCTCCGTGAACGTAAGCAAATTTGCCGAACCACGTAAATCCGTGTGTCGCTCTGGTGTTCGTTTTTCTGTTTGCAATTTTCTCGTTCAATTTTTGCTTTATTGTCATCGTTTTTTCACAATAAGAAGGTGAAAGAGAGGGTTTCAATTCTCTACCTTAGCCTAATTCATGAGAAGGGAGAAGAGTGATAGGGAACTACTTGGTTGGTGGCTTGTGCAAGGAAGAGTTGCGATGCCCTTACATTATTGTTATAATAGGAAGAAGGTGAAAGAGAGAGTTTCAATTCTCTACCTTAGCCTAATTCAAGGAGAAGGGCGAAGAGCGATAGGGAACTACTTGGTTGGTGGCTTGTGCAAGGAAGAGTTGTAATGCCCTTGCATTATTGTTATAATAGGAGCAAGATCGACAAGCACAATGCTCAAAAGTTTGATTGGGAAAGCCACAAGGAGCAAAATAAAAAGCAAGGAAAGATCTATTCAAAATTGAGAATGTGAATAAACACGATTGTGATACTCGCGTGACAACCAAAATCGAAAGGTGATGCATTAGTGAGCAAAGAAGGGAAAGTTCATTTTGCAACTTGATAGCTGAAGATTAAAAAAAAAAAATCATCTCATTCAAGAAGAGGAGAAAAGAGGGGAAAAAAAAAAAAAATCTTGCATGTTGAAAATTTAATTGTCATATAAAATTGTTTAATTATCAGAATATAAATAAAGGTGAATTGTGCGTTTTGGCCTTTGCCCTCTGTTACCCCGTTTGGGCGAAGCGCTCAGGAATTCAACCATCTGTTACCCTGTTTGGGCGAAGTGCTCAGGAATTCAATCCTCCATACATGGTGAACGAAGAGGTCGGAAGCAAGCTTATACGCTTCCTTTGGTTCGTCGGGGCCGGAGGTATTGCTCTCTACTCCTGTCTTCCCTTACCCTAATATTTCGTAAATTCCTTTACTTATTTACCGTACAACCAGCCCAATAAAAAATTTTGGAAAATTTCTTTTCGTCCAGTGGTCTGCACTAAGGCCATCAATCTATGGAGGGAGCATGAGCAGAAGGCCGCTCTTAAAGCGGCGGAAGGCTCTTCTCCAGGGCCAACTGAGATATCGAACGCGGTCGCTTCGAAATCTTGAGTCCTGGTCGGTGCTTACTGCAGTCGAAGTTTTGTTCTTTGATAGTTCTACTTTCCATTTTGTTATAGATGTTTATAGCTTTTGAAGTTTATGTTCGTTGAATCGGCCAATTTATTTTGCTTCTCTTCTTTGGTTTTGCTGAATGTAATTAAGAACTGATAATGGTTTAATTCAAATGCTCATAAAATGAGGGGTTAGTTGACTTATATAAATGATCATGTTTTATTATTATAGTTTTATAGTTTAGGCTGCTTGTGTTGTTAACCTTTTTTATGCTTTGTTTTTTCTGTTGAACGCAATTCAACTGATTTAAGCGATTTTTCCCCCTTTCCCAGTTTCGACCCAGGTATCTGGTTTCTTTTTTCTTTCAAATACGGTTCGATTCCTCATCATATGGTATGCACGAACAATGTGGTCTTTATCATCATGCGTTCTTCTTGTTTCTATGCTTTGGATTCCTGTTTCTTGATTGCTGTTATTTGAGATCACGGCTTAAGATTACTGTAACCTTATTGTTGCTAGTTTTTGTGAGGCATGAATGCTTTCCGGGTTTGTCTTCACAGTCTAAGGTCTGTATACGGTAATTTTATTGCTGCTAGTCTGATGCTCTACATGGATTGACCTATGTTTTGGGGTGTGTTATGGAAAAATTCTATGGCAGGTTGCAGTTTGAATGCTCTTTAGGATAAGATGGCAGTAATGAACTATAGAGATGAGATTTTTTGTGGAAGTTTTCAGCCTGCGGTTGTGAATGCACTGAGCGAGGTTGTGTTGTTATTTAATATTAGCATGGGGGAAAAAAGCCGGCTTTCATGTATTACTACGGATGCTGAATTGGGATTTTTTTTGTTTATATATATATATATATATATATATATATATATATATATATATATATATATATATATATATATATATATATATATATTGTACTTTGTATGCCCCCAGTCTTCATTGTCAAAGGAAAAGAGGAAGGAAAATTGGGGTTATATATAGTTACTAAATTTTATACAAGGGTACTTCCAAGTACGATGTTTGAATTAGCCATGAAAGAAGGGCTGGGAGTTGGAATTGATGGCTCCATTAGATACACACTTGGGGCATCCCATAATCAAAAGCAAAGAAAGTAAGTCAGGCAAAAAACCCTTACAATAAATAAAAAAACTATGATAGAGAAGTAGAAAATATATTTTATTCTCCAACTTCAACTCTCATATTCACTATGGGTGGTTGTGTTCTTTCTTGATTCTTAATATAGACTAAGTGGTATATTTCTCTTTATTCATATAAAGCGTAATTCCTCTTCATATAATTAATTTAAAGCTTAGTTGAATATTGAATTTTTTTTTGTGGTCATCCACATATGTCAAGCTCACAAATCATGAAAATTTGTTTCAAGAATAGCATTTTAAAGTCATTTGGTTCTTTTGCTTTATGATTTATTATTTTAAACTCTTGATGCATGATTCTAACACTAGTTAATATCTAAAGATAGTTTCAATGGTAAATAAGAATTGCAGATTTTACCAAATATGAAATGAACATAATTAGTTACTTTACTCTTGTGTTTATTCCTGCAGTTGCTCTTAAAATCTTGGAGCTCTTTATTATTTTTTTGTTCATGCCTAGTAGAGCATGTAAGCATGGGCAATTTGTGTGCTTGCACCTTCTTTACTAATCCTCATTGCTTGCTATATGAAAGTAGAAAAATGACTCTTTTTTTACTATAGTTTCACTGTTCTTAAACATTCTTTGCTCGGTACTCATTCATGCAAAATGAAGCATAGAAAATGATATTTGCCTTTTTGTTTATTTTTGATAGAGATTGTGAAAAATTGGCAAAACAAATCATTGCAGCTCATTTATCTTAATTTGCTTGATTTATAAAACTTATAATTTATAATTTTTTTAACCTAAGGATCTATCAACTTTTTTTGGGGAAATGAAGCACTGCATGATTTTTCGGTGTGAATTTTATCGAAGTTATTCCTTCTAAGATATTGTAAAATGTCTGTTCAGTAGTTTATGCCTGACAAATGCATGCACTTAAAACTTATACTGCAGTATGCCATATTTTTTTATTAATATTTGAATATAACAGTTTAATGCTCTGTGTTAGGTTTTTTTTGAAGTATCATTTTGTTATTTTAAAAAATATGGAATACATGCACATTGGTCATGTTGCATGTCGTTTTTAATTATTATTATTTTTTTTTGCTTAAACACACGGGTTCATCGCACGAGTTAAAGAATTTCTTTTCGTTAACATTATAAGAATCCTCAGAAGTTCTAACTTTTTTATAGGTTATCTTTTCAAAAACATGAGGAAAGTAAGTTTCATTGTTTTCAACATATAGGATCTTTTTTTATTAATGTTAAAACATGTTATTTATTCATTAATAAAAGAATCTGCTTGATGTTTGCCATAAATGACCTGAATAGAGTGTTGTCAAATTCCAACGAAGTTAATTATATTCATTGATGTTCATTCATAGGCCCCGCATAAAGAGCAACGTCAAAGTAAGAACTTGTTACATTAATTCAATTAATATGAGTTGCGAGTTGACTCCTGACTCAGAGACATCTTTTGCACTTGACAAATGTAAATTTGGGGTGAAAATAATACAAAAAGAGAATACTTTATCGAGAAATTAATAGATCAAAAATTGAAGACAATTGTTTACTAATGATGGATATAATATCTGATAAGGAGTTCACCAATGACCGAAATAAGTTGAATATGAAGAGAGGTTATGCCAGTAAGTGGAACCTTAACTTTTGTAGTGTAGATTCTGGCTCTTATGAATACCATGAACTGTTTTCCTTTTGGATTTGATATACTATTTGAACTTAATTTATTTTCTTTAGTTATAGTTACATTGATGATCCAACATTTTATTCGTAGAAATGAAGAAATTTGTGCTCGTGAGTTTATTGCGTTGTGGTAGTGGCAGCTCACAACCAACTCCTGATGAAGACTCACCATTACTGTTTGAAGAACATAGGAGTTCAATTCCCACACCAAAGTGGTTAATAGCATAATGTTGTTTTATCAAGTTTCCTATTGCCGACCTGAATGAAAGGCTATTTCAGGAAGTAGTCCCATCACCCTCGGGCCCGACGCCAACCAAGAGGAGGCGGGTCTATCTCCAACCATTTCGAACCGCCGATATCTCGTCCAGGAAAAATGAGTGAGCTCAGCTGGTTTTGGGGGAGTAACTTATGGAGCAATCCATTCGTGGAAATACTCTCGGGTGTGTTGAAAAAGATTTTATTGAGTGACATCGTCAAAACACTTAATAGACAATTAGACACGGCATATTCCATACCAGTTACGATGATTAAGTTCAAAAATATGAAATTAAATTTTAAGATTGTGTATTAATTGTCCGATAGAAGTGGTTGAGGCGGAGATGAAAAGTTATATTTACCGATAGCAACTGATGAGCTCTGGGACGAGATCCTACAGGTAAGACAAATATAAATTTTATCAAATTATTACACATACGTAATTGTGCTTGCACAAGTTAATTCAAGTCAATGAATTACAGGAGAACTCAAAGTTGAGTCACTTTAGACGAAATGCATTTCACCAGTATGATACATTCGAGAAGATTTGCTCGGAGATATTATTGTTGGAGTACGAGAGAAATCGATAATTGATCAAGAGTTGAGAAGAAAATCTGTTTGTGAGACTATAACTGCACCAATGGATTACATAGTCTAGGATGAATTCATGGCTTCGAATGGTGTTACCTTGATCGAGGATCTTAGCACGCCTACAACCCTATGCAGACCTTCAATGATTACCCAATGGAAGATCACAAGTCAGACCCACAGAGTGCGAGAACCAAAAGACGTAGCATGGAGAAAGCTCCAGTGTCTCGATGATCCCACAAAAACTGATAAGGAGGCATTTAACAAACTAATCTCTACGCGGGTGGAAATCGTTGCAGCTCTGAAGGAATTGTTGGATCATAACGCTCTAGTATCGATGAATGACTATCTTGCAAAAATAGGAAGTTTAGCTGACATTTCAGAAGAAGGCACACTAGCCATTCTAGATGTGCTTAACAAACATGAGAATTATAAGTATGTTCTCTTAGGTTACCACGGTCCTAAGCTTTTCGACGTTGGGTTGAGCACATTGTAGCAAAACATCCTCGTTATTATTTATTATCAGACTATATTTACAATCTCATTAACAATTACATTGATATAACTAACACCCTTATTTGAGCTATTACCTAGAGTGATGGATGGTAGTTCATCCGACAATGATGAGGTCGTACTGAGACGATGTTTGATAGGGCATACACAGGACATCGGTGTGTAATGGATATTCTTGTTGGACATGACATACGTTGCTATAATTGTTTTAGGCTACCACTAGAACCCGTTATCCAATTACGAGACATTCTAGTGATTCACAATCTATTAAGTGATACCAGAAATATGACTGCTTCTGAACAACTTGGAATTTTTCTTAGAGGAGTTGCACATGCTCATTCCCACAGACAATTGTGTGAATTTTTTTAGCATTCGTTGGAAATAGTTGGGAGGGACTTCAATTTTGTATTGCAAGCCATTATTTCTCTGACTGAGGAATACATTCGATTGCCAGTTAAGGATTCCAAATGTCATCCATTCATACGTTCTAATCAACAAATTTATCTTTTCTTTGAAAATGCCATTGGAGCAATCGATGACACACATATACCTGCTATTGTTGATCAGGATTCATAGAATATATATCATAACTGAAAAGTATTCACATCGCATAATGTGATGGCGGTCGTATCATTTGACCGTCAATTCGTGCTCGTTGCAACTTGTTTGGGAGGGATTAACAACTGATATGAGTCCTTCGTTGGTCGATTGACCAAGTGTCTTCTTGTGCGCCACAGTGACGTTATTATCTCGTTGACTCAGGATGTGCTAACACTAACAAATTTATAACACTTTATCGTCGTAGTGAGTATCGTGGATGAGGAATTAGGAGTTACTTCTGAGCAAAAGGGATGTATAACCATCATCATGCCCACGAAATGTAGTTGAGAGAACATTTGACATATGGAAGGAGAGGTTTCAGCTTTTAACACATATGTGTTAGTTTCCATTAGTCGTACAGGGAGATATAGTGATTTCTTATGCAATCTTACATAACTTTATCGGTCGACATCAAGGAGAAAACATATACTTTAACATGTCCCAGACTGAAATGTATCACGATAGGGAAATGGGTGAGATGATGAGCACGGGTGATGACCCAAACGTGCATGGTAAGTCTTGGTAAAAAAAGGAAGTTGAGATGATTTGTCATACAACTGTAGCAAAAATGCGGTAATCACGTATAAGAACATTTAAAAAACCTCTTTTTTGCATAAATAATTTATGCATTATGTTGACAATAGTTTTACTTATGTTGCAAGAATCTGAACAAAGACGACACAACACTTGATCATTTTGTTTTTTTTTTTTTTTTGTAACCAGAGTTTTTTCGATTTTGCACTAGAATCAGTATTTTTCCTTCAACTTAAAATTGAGTTTTTATTTTATTTTATTTTATTTTTCATCTTCTTCTGCTATTGTATTTCTATTGCGTACAATTATTGAAAAAAAAACATGTTTTCTTCGTGATTATATTGGGTTGTGGATTTATGGATTGATGTTATCATATAGCTGCGTGAAAGAGTTGATGAAGTTCTGATCCATATGGGAATGTTTAGTTCTCCCATTTTGTACTATGAAACTAACGTTATGAAGCTTTTTTTTTTCTTTTTCTTTTTTTTTTTTTGGTGGTCGATGTGTTGCTAGTTTCTGTATACATATGGCTACACTTGTGGGTATCTAGCTGATTCCTTTAAAAATAAAAAAAAGTAGAAGTGGACATTTTTGAGATACACGTGACAGTGAGTTGCGAAAAGATTTCTTTTGTATTGAAATTGAAATGGAAGTTGACTTCTTACTATATTAGTTATGTTCTGTACACATTGATTTTCAGTGCTTCCTTTTATGGCTCTCATATGATCTTTATATTCACTCTCCCTCCATAATCAATTAGCAAATCAGCTCTGATTTATATCATGCATGGTTCCCTTAATTAGGCAATTTCGGATGCCAACATTCTATTTTTTTTTTTTTTTCTTTTTTCGGGGATATCTGCTTTTTTTTGGCTTTCATGGCGGAGCAGCTTGGATAACCTCTCTACTTTTACGTGGTAACCGCTATGATGTCAGGAGTGCACCGCAAACTAAGACATTCGTAATGGATCAGGACTTTGAAGATTTTTTCTCGTTCTCAAGAACTCAGAAATCAAGGAGAAAATTACATTATAGTAGAAAGTGCTTGGGAAGTACATGTGGAAATCTTATATTCAGGCTTCTTTTCACCATGAAATTCATTTTCTTGGTTTATTTTTATTTACAATTAACAAGTTTATTGTCTTACACTTGTTGAAGAATAGTGGGATGTTGAAGCACTGTTTGACGATGTGGCATAGCAGCTTGGATGACCAATGTTTTCACATGGTAACTGCTGCATTACACGTCATTGCTAGAAAGTCATTGCTTGAAAATATTTGGATGTCTCTGATACTAGAGCATTGTCAATTGTGATATGCTTATGGTTTAAAACCGGCTGATGTTAGCCATCATTTGCCTTTTTTTACTGCCTGTACATGGAGAGAAGGGATTTTTTTGTGTGTGATATTTACACCAGGCATATGGAATGTTCAAAAGTCCTGTTTGGATCAAAGTATGACCATGTGCTGGATCCCAAGCACTGGCCACTCGAATTCTATGCAAAAAGTTGCACCTTGTGTTTGGTTATTTTGTTGTGAAGCGGCAATGTTTCTTCATTATAAAGTCAAGTTACTTTTACAATCGCTTTAACAAATCCATAGTATTTATATTTTGCATGAATGCGTAGAGCAAGGCATTATGGAGCTGAACCAATTGGCTTGTTATACATATGATTAAGACTTCGGTTAGAATCATAAATTCCAGGGTAATTTGCATTTTCTAGTAGAATATCTTCCTGCAACTTTGAATCCATGTTCTATTTGACATCTTTTTTCGTGATTAAAACCTTGGAGAATCCTAAATACTAAATTTCAGTAGTAACTGCAAGACGCAAGCACCTTATGAGAAACTTGATTCTCTGTTTCATCAATTTAATAGGTGTAGAGGCCTACTCTATTCTTACATTTTTGAAGCATGGTTGTATGAGTTTTCATCTCCTTGAATTATATTTTAAAATGGGCTGAAGTTTTTTGTTTAGTTGTTCCATACATCAGATCAGGCTGCTCTTGATGCTGAAACAGGAATTGGACCTTTGCTTGCTGAAAAACAAAAAGGTTTTTTTTATGAACTATTGAAAGCTTTGGCGTAATGAGAAAGGTTGAAAAATATTATACTCCTTTTACTCAGCATAAGATTTGGAGATGTTAATAACAGTTTTTTTATAATCTGAAATTATAATCACTTGTTTTTGGGAGAGAACTTCAAGAACATCTATGTATGCCTCTTTTTTTTTTTTTTTTACTCCCAGCTGTTAACTGTTTTTTAAAGCCTGCTCATCAGTTGCCGGACAATATTACAGGATTCAGTAAATCCTTTACCAGACAATTTTCAGGATTTAACCCCTTCAGGATTTAGTAAATCGGGATTTATGGGATGTGCTAAATCCTAATAAGTTAAATCGTATCTGTTGCCAGACAGCCCCTTAATGTATATTTACTGACATTTTACATTCTTATTTAATTGAGGGAACACCTAGGTTCAACGATTAGGCTGCCTTTATTGTAACCTAGAAGGATGAAGCAGCAAATCCTTGGATTTGACGAGGAATGTGAACATGTCAACCTATGCTTCACATCTTTAGTCCGTGTTTCCATGAAAGGGAGAGATAAAAAAACTAATGAAGTATCAAGTATGAGGGTTTCTACCATAGAAATTGGTTCTCGCTTCTTTGTTGGATTTGGGAAGACGAAGTGGTCTGTAAAGCTGTTGGCCAAGAGGAATTAAGAGAAGAGGAAGAGGTAGAGAGTTAGATTGGGAGAAGAAGTAGAATGAGAAGAATCAGAGGAAGGACAATTATGACCGGTTGACCGAGGGAAACAGGAGAAGAGAGGGATGGAAGATGAAGAGAATGAGAGAAATATATAGGTATGAAAGGGTTTGTATTCAATGTTCCATTCATTGCTAATCCCATGTCACAGGCCATTCAATTTTTGGGAGGGCTCCAAATTATGACATGAAATTACAACTAATAAAAAAAGAAAAACTTTAACTATCGTAAAATATCATAATATCTAGTCCATGATTATCATTCATCATAAAATATCATAATATCTAGTCCATGATTATCATTCATCAATCGAGTCCCCAAAAATCTTTTCCAAAGAGTTGTAGGTGACTGCAATGGTGGAGGGGGAAGTAGAGATTACTAGTATCATAGATGATAATTGACAAGATGTCATGTCTTTGATAGATTTGGAGGTTTGGGCTTAAGATGAGATTACAACATATTAGGGGTCTTGGGGGTTCCAGCTAGTATTTTGGATGACGAACTTCAAGGTGGCCTCTAGTAGAAGATTCGGAAGCTTTGGCTTAGTACAACTCCAAAGAGCTTGTAATTGAATATTCACAACATAACTTAGGACATGTCTCTATATGGACTAGCTTAGAGGTATACATAAGTGGAACTGACTCATGGGGGAATAGGTGGTCTTGGAAGATATGTTGGACTAGAATTGGGATTTGAGGTTTGGAAGGTACTAATGGCTGTTTTAGGCAATGGTTGGGGTTTTGAAGATTTGAAGGTGATTTTAGTGGAGGCTTGGGAAACATTGGTGGTGAAATTTATATGGTAATTTTGTTTTGTGATTTGGGCCAGTTAGAAAGAGGTGATGGAGTCTGGGATACAGATATGGGTTTGCTTTGGTTTAGTGAATTGGTAGTATGGATAAGTGGGATGTGGTGATGTAGATGCTAATCATCATTGTAGTATATGCTTGAGTTTACTGGATGTTGTATCAAAACTGTCAATCTATGGTTTGGCGGAGGCATCATATTCTGTTTTAATTTATAATTTCTAGCTCAATAAAGTTTATATTGATGGGATGCATGCTTCGCGTGCCATCTCGATTGTCCCGGTACTCTACCTATTGCACATTTTGCATACAATTAACTTAAGTAGCACAAGTGTTGGGGGTTTCTTGATATTCATTTCATTCCATACAGTTTAAATATGGCGAGGGAGTGCTTGAATAAGCGTGATGAGTATCGCAATAGTCATACATATTCTCAAACAATATTGAGTACTAAGCAGCCATCCATGTTTGAAAGCACGAAATGCTGCAAGCAAGAGTTTGACTCTGAAGCAATTTAGTGGCACAACAGATTTTAGATTGCAGGAAATTAGAATTGCAATGAGGTTTATTGTTATTTGTAGCAAATAATTGATCTGGTTCAGCAGTTTAAGTGTGGGTTAAGCACAAAGTGGCACATTTAGTTCAATGGTATAACATAGAGCAGAGCGGTGAAGTGGGGCAATAATCATATTGAAACAGGAGCACAGAAACTTCAGCAGTTGAACCTGTTCATTTCTCATTCATAAAGTTGAAGCTTAACATCATTGGAAGATAAACCAAAATAAAAATCCTAAGAGGCCGTTAATGTGGCAAATGCCACTTTCACAGCATTTATAATGAGGGTACCGAAGTGTTGCAACAGCAGCAATAATGCAAAGATATGTATCAAGGATGTAGAAGCAGATATTTTACCAGGCATTTCAGCATTCATGATTAAAACCATCAGCTAATAGGCACAATAATACATTCAGCCGGGTTAAAGCCAGAACCCAAAAACATAGACAATGGTTCAATGGGAAAACAATGGATTTAGATGATTCCTCAACTTAAATGGCGGGTGACAGAGAACAAGTGACCAGGAATCAAGCAACATATGGAAGCAATTCGAACCTAGTAACAGGGAATTCATCAAAACTGTTCCATAACTAATGAAGTCTATCGAGAATGCTATAACAAGCATTTGGCAAGTCTCATGAGCAGAAATTAGGGAACTGAAAATTATTGAACAAATTTGAGGTGCTTGAACTGCAATATTAATAAGCATATAAACATTTTTTTGTTGGGTGGCTGGGGGTTGGCTGTCTTCTTGAGTTTGGTGAAGGGAAGAAGGGGCTATGAAGCCATCTTTTAAGGGAAATTTGGAGATCAGAACGAGGTACAGACTAAGTGTGCGTTTGGGGCAGCTTATCTGCTGCGGCTTCCGGCTGCGTCTGCGAAAACGTCGGTTTTGTTTTTATGTTAAATGCGGACTGCGGGTCGAACCCCGCGGTCCGGGTTTTATTATACCTTTTGACGGGGCTGCCCTCTTCGCGTATCGTTTATCCTAACTCCCTCTTCGCTCCCTCTCGTCCGTCTCTCCTGACCCTCTCTCTTTCACGCGCTTTTCTCCCTCTGGCGCGCTTCGACATTCTTCTCCTATCTGCCTTTAGACCCCCAACCTTCGCTACTCTGTAAGTACATTTCCTAACTGCCGATGGGGAATGATTTGTATTGTGTGATATTATGCTCTTTGGCTTGTAATTTCTTTTTACGCTCTTACAAATCAGGTGACTGCCGATGGATCTGGTTTAGGGTTTGCAATACATAAAATTCGACTTTTATGTATGAATTCTAGGAACATTTTTTTTGTTTCTCTAGTTTCTTTGAGTTCCCTATCGATGCAAAATGAAAATGTTGGAGCCTTTGTTATGGTCCCTCTGAGATTGAACTGTGCATTTTATACACTTATTTTGGTGCAAACGAAATTCTCATTTTTAGAGGGTTTGAGGAAATCAAAATTGAAAGCCATAGATTGCTGGATGATTTGATTCTTGAACTTTTTGAATTGTATGCATTTTAATTTTTTACATGATCTTATTCAATGGATGACATTGAAGTCCATCCTTTATTGTCTGTTCGGGGCAGTTATGATTTGTTACTTGAGCTTACTTTTGTGATTTATGAGTGCTAGATGGATTTAGTAATGGTAAATTGTTACTTATTTGGGGTATTTTTTATTTGCAAGATGAGCATTCCTGGTGAGTGCTGGTTCTTGTTGGGGGTACAATTTAATGAGGTTTTGTTGGATGGTTTGATACTCTGTCACATTTTTATGATGAAGTACTTTCCATTTATATTTGGTTGAAGGTTTTTTCTTATGAGGATGGTTGGAATGTTTAGGAATTTTCTAGGATTAATACATCCAATTGAGCTTTTGGAAATGGTGATTTGCTTAATACCAATAAGAATGAAGTTTCGTAGTGGTGTTGCTTACATTGCGGCTATGGGTATTGATAAAAATAAAAGTGATGCTCTAAGGTTTAAACAAACCTTATCCTATTATCTATTGAGGTACTAACTTAAGGATTTCTCTGTTGAAACCATCTCAATCCTCTTTTGCTTGGCGATTAAACTATAAGTTACTTCCTATTGATGATATTCTTAAGCTTAAAGGGCTACACAATGTTTATATTTGTTTATTTTATTGAAATGAGAATGAATCTTTGCTCCATCTATTTTGTAATTGTGCATTTTCTTTGGAGATATGAGACTTGCTATCTCTCTTATTTTAAAACTCGTATGCGTATGTGCGGGTATCACAATTTGGATCATTGACTTTTGCTTTGGAGAAGAGGTAAATTTTTTGCAAAATGTTATTCACTGTACTATTTGTTTGTTTCTTTAGATTGAAAGACATAAAATGAGGCATTATGTGGTGTGGAGAAATGCTAAAGGAATCCTTACTATTGTCAAATCTTTTATTTATAATGTAGTTGCTTTCACTTTCCTCTCGCAAGCTTCTTTATGATATGGGGTTGTTGGAATATATAAATATTTTACAAAGAGTTTATTAGTTGCAAGAAAAAATTAAGAAAAAAAAATCAAAACTAAAATTTTGGGTTGACATACTTGCTTGAGTGTTTTATGGATGTAGTTTATTAACTTGAAAGAAATATTTTGTTTTATCTGTTCCATGTTATTCGTTAGCAACACAACGAGTAATAGTAAAGAGATTGGATTATTAGCTATGTGGGATAGAGAGGTCACAGTTATATTTTGCGACCTCTGTCTAAGGGAAATTGATGAGAAATAGTCCCACAATCTAATTTAACAAAGGGTGGCAAAATCTCATTACAAAGTTTAAGGAAATAACATGAAGGGATTATAATTGAATGAAATTTAAGAACAAGTGGGATCAACTAAATAAAGATTGAAAATTATAGAAGAAACCAAAAGAGGATCCGCAAAATTGAGTTGGGATTCGATGAAGCGGACAATAAATGCTTCAGATACTTGGTGGATTGAGAAATTACGGGTAATAACATATCGAATGAATACTTCTGATCTCATTCTATATACTACTAAGCAGCTTTAAGTGATAAACTTGTCATATGTTGCAGGCAGTTTCAGCCGCTAGAAAATTCAAATTCACTGGCATTGATCAAGTTCTAGAGGAGAAGTTGGACAGTATGTTCAGTAGGGTTGTTGCAATGGGAACACATGCATTCACCGCAAATGAGCATGGGTTTATAGGCATACCAGATGACTTGTAGACTGAGCATTTAGGCGATTCAAGTGAAGGCCACAACCTAAACTAGAGAGAGATGGATTCCACATGCCAGTCAAAGCGGCCTAGGGTGGAGAAAAGGAAGAAAGGAGCTGCTTTCATCAAAAGCTCAATAAAAGAAATGCTAGAATCATGTAAAATTCTAGCCGAGACTTCATGGGACGCCTCCACAAGAAACTTTATTCGGGTTCTTGTCACATATCCTGAAGTTAAGTAGATAAGACATTTTATTTGAGCTCATCGAAGTTGTTGGATGACCCAACACGTAGTTAGATATTCATGTAGATGGACCCCTATCTGCGAGTCGACTATTTACATTTTTTTATGGATAAATGATGTAGTAGAGATATTGTGTATTTGCTCTAGCTTTTTTCACATTTCTTTCTTGGCTGTTTATTTGCACTGGTTTTCATTCTACATTTGTCTCGTAGATGTTTACTTAGCTTTCTTGTCAGTATAGCTCATTTTTAGTTCTTATATATCCTTTTTGTAGCCTTGTCTAATTCACATTTTATGCCTTAATAGAATACTTTTTCATGACGTATCCTCATTAACCGAGCTTCAGAAGAAAAAGTTACGACAATTATGATTCACTTGGATGAATACTACAACTCCTATGTCCATCAAACTCACCGCATGATATCGAGTTATATTGGTGATATATGGGTCGGCGAGCTACTACAAGGACACACCATATGGTTTAGTAATATGTTTCGTATGACAAAAGTCATATTTCTCAATCTGCTCAATGAACTAAAAAGACATCATGGACTGCATGACTCCTCAAGAAAGATAATTAGAGAGGTGTTAGTAATAATCCTCTATATTTTATCACATAATGAATCAATTAGAGGAGTGATGGAGCGATTCCAACATTCATCGAAAACAATCAGCTTGTAATTCTTGGTGCGATTGAAAGCTCTTGTCAGTTTAGCGACAAAGATAATTAAGTCAGATGATCCAACATTCAAGTGGACTCTGACAAATATTATAATTGACTCATGATACATGCAATTTTTTAAGGTACTTTTTAATATCACATGACGTTCGAAATACTAACAGCTTTAACAAATTTGATAGAACTGCATTGGAGCAATTGACAGAACCCACGTGGATGCACGAGTATTTGGTACTCAAAAGGTCGCATATATTGGATGGTGTATATCGCCAACACAAAATGTGATGGCCGTCTGTGATTTCAGCATGTGCTTCGCTTTTGTGATGAGTGGTTGGGAAGACAACACACACGACTGCCTTATTTTTTTATTTTTGTGACACGAAACCCATGACACGACCTCCCGTACCCGTTATCAAGTTTGTAAATATATCAACCATGATGGATTTTTTAAGCTTGTTACTAATTACAGTATTTCGGTAGGTAATATTATTTGGTCGATGTTGGATATCCTTTACAGAATGATTATCTCAAGTCATATTCAAATACAAAGTACTATATTCTTTATTTCAAAAGATCCAATGGTGTTGCCCGCGACAGGAAATAAATGTTTAACAAAAGACATTGCTCATTACGCAGCATAATAGAAAGAATTTTTAGGGCGTTGAAGAAAAAATGGGTCATACTACGTGACATGCCAACTTACTGAACCGGCCCTCCGCGTACTTAGCGTAATCTTAATGTTGTAAGTAGTGTATGATATATTTAATAATCGCAGAGTTACTTTTATCAACACAAGTATACGTTTCGCTCAAGTAATACATGGCTCTAGTGGAGTCCTGGATATCGATCCTACAGGGATATTTCAGAGGCTACGTACTAGGATTATAGAAACCAAATCAGAATCACAACTTGTAAATCGAATTGCCTATTTGTCACTAATATGCAATCGTAAATAAGATGGAATTTTAATAAACTAATTCTACTAACAATTAACTAACTTCTACTAATAAAGTGAGGTTCAATATATAAGCAAGCATCCTTCTCCTTTGTTAAGAAATTTAAGTGAATGAATAATTAGAATTAGTTTAAAACTGTGTTGTGCCCAATAGGAGCATACCTATTCCTTACCCTTTGGTCCGAGCATAAAGAACATCGACTAATCCTATGCTTGGTTACCGAATCCGCGGCTAGCTCTCGGAGGATACCGGCTCTCACTTCGGAGCTCCCACTTTCCCTCGCCCGAGGGCTAACATCTACACTTCAACACTCTAAACGATAGGACCGAATCGAGGATTTTAGTCTGCCACTCTAAAATCTCCAATTCTACGCCCGATAAATAATATTTCCCTATTTATTTCCACCCTACTTTCAAGGACTTTGACCTCCCTGAATCTTGGATGTAATCTTTACTTTAGTTGTTAAACTCAACATATTTTAACAAAACAATTGGCCTGATTAAAAATAAATTAAGATTGAAGTGAAAAGATTATCACAACTTCTTTAACATTCTCTTGGCACAACTAATTCAAATCATTATTTCACAAAAATCTCAAAACAAGAAGAAAGACAGATAAACTACTCAGATTTCATGGAGAAGATATGACAAAACTTGAATTTCATATATAAAAGCAAAGTTATACAAACTACAATAAGTAAATACAACTTATCTCGAATTCCTCCCCAAGCAAACTCCTTGAAATTCCTCTGAATCTCTTCATTTCTTTACAACACAAAGAATTCTCCTTCGAAGTGGCAAGGAGGGAGAAATCTCTCACTTTCCTTCCACTCTTATAATCTCTCGAAGAATCCCTCACAATTAACACTAATTAAACAATCTCACTAATACTCTAACACTAATAGACACAGTGGACACACTTTAGACTCCTTTTGGACTCGGTGGACATTAGTGGACACTTTTTTCAGCCTCTAAATGTTTCTTTTAAAGTAGTTGAAGAGTTTCCAAGAGTTACCCAAGCATCCCTTCAAAAATCATCCACATTCAATGCACCTCGTGAGAGAACCGACTTACTCGCCGTCGGCGGCCTCGATCTCACCGTCGGCAGCCTTATAGAATACTTGGCTTTGGACTCTCTCCATTAAGGCTCGCTGTCGGTGGCCTCGATCTCGCCGTCTGCGACCTCCCTTGTAATATATTTTCTGAACTTTTGGGAAAAATCCATCGTCAGCGCCCTAGATCAAATCTTCATATTTTGGTCATTTTTGCTCCAAATTCGCATCTTTTTACATCTTTTCGCTCCAATGTCCATAAATTTACATACCTGCAACAAAACATCAAAAATACATTTCTTTAAAGTACAATATCATCAAAATCAATATAAAATAAGCATGAAAATGGTAACATATTTTCAGTTTATCAAAATCCCCCAAACTTAACTATTACATGTCTTCAAGTAATTTTTAATACTACATAAAAGTTATGATGCCTTGTGGTAAAGTTCTGATTCAAAAATACTACAATTTTGATTTAAATAAATATTATTGTAAGATTTCTTAGAAAGATTTTCAAGTAATTAGATTAATTCTGTAGATGTAAGACTATCTAGTCATCGAGTCTAAGAGTTTTAGTCTTCTATTCATTTCAAGAATGTCTATATGTTGCAATATCAATTCACTTAGAATATTCAGATGATAGTAAATTCATAAGAACACTACTTGTAAAAATACTACTTCATCAATATAAGTTCAGAAATGTATTTAGTTTTCCCTTTAGGTTAATCCAAGTGAAGCCAATTTTTGATATGACATCTCCTCAAGCTTCTCCTCACTGACTTTTCTTTTCTTTTGGATTGCTTTTCAATCCAATATATATATTATTTTTCTTTTATTTTCAGGGATTGTTTTTCAATCCTTTCTTTTTTTTTCTTTTTCAAGCGAGGATTACTATATCTGGATAGCCTGTTAATAATTTTGAACTTCACTCTTCTTTTCCTAAATTTGAAATTTAAAGCATTCCTTTACCTTATATGTAATTCATAGTCTTTATATCATTGAGCCCCAATCATTTCTTTCTCGACTAAATTCCTATGATTTTTAATATTTGAAAATATAGTTTTCTTTATTTTAAATAGTTAACTATAGTCTTATCCCCTTATACTAAATATCTTAACTTACAAAATTAATTTTCATTACCAAAAATATTTTCTTGAATCTTCTATAATATTTAAATAAAATCTAAATATAGTTAACTGAATTAAATTTTATCACAAAAATCATATTTATAAATTTTGAAAATATTTTAATTGATAACACATAACAGTTAATATTTTTCTCCCCCAAACTTAAAGTTTTCAATAATAGAAATAATACAGGGTGAAAGAAAAATTCTAAATATAAATCTTACCTTTGCACTTTAGACATTTTCGTCTTTCTGAAATTTTGCAGGTTCTTCTATAAAATATTTTAACTTCAACTGGCCTGTAATATTAGGAACTTTTCTACACATAACAGATCAAAGAATTTGCTTGGTTATGAAATTTTGAAATAAGTACATAAAACAAAACATTTAACAACAACAATTATACTACACTACACAATACTAAATAGCATTTGCATTACACAGCACAATAACACAGTCTTTTTTTTTTAAGTTCACAATTACAATTACAATTTATGCATCACAATTTATCCATAAATAAAATTCACACTACAAACAAAATACATATCTCAGAAAATAATACAGTACGCAAAATACAAATAACAGAATAAAAAATACTATAACCAAACACACACATCCAACACAAATTTTAAAATCAAACATAAAAAATGCCATACTATGTCTTCATCTCCTTGGTCAGCAGGTGGATTGGGCTGATAATAAGTATATCTGGGGCATTCAGGAAAAGTAACATCAGGCTCACCTCTATAGTGTCTAGCCTGAGCATCATAATAAACAATCTCGAAATCAGAATGTCGCTGAAGATACTCACTAACATGATCGTGTCTCCGCTCTAATCCTTCAATCCTCTGATCTATTCTCTCAAGTCTTTCATCAAACTTTTCAAAACTTTTCCGCTGCAGGGTCACTGCATTCATCAAATCATAAAGAGTAGGGGAGCTAGAGGCAGAAGGGTCATAACTAGTAGAGGGGATATCTCTACTGGTAGAAGGTGCTTTACTCCTACTCCCAGATCTCCATTCTTCATGAGATTCATATGTCTTCAAATTAGCTTTACTAATGGGTTTCATAGGATACACCCATTCTTCATTATCTCTAGCTTCCACTCCAGATAATTAGCAAAGTGCATAAATGAGGCGTCCTCCACTTGATTCACTCTTTGCCGTGGCCAAAATATTCTTATAAATTATATTCCCCACATTTATTTATTTATTGTTCTGAATACAAAAATTCAGAACAGCTCTATCTCTCGATACTTCACTATGATGGTAAGTATGTAGCAAAGTAGAACATATGAAATAATGCCATGCTTTAGCTGTGGCATTCATCGTGGAAAGGGGAAAATTTATCCATTCACGCTATTTAATTTTCAATGTCCCTTTCCCATCAGTGAGAAAGTCAATGACATCGTCTAATGGACCTTCCATGGTTCCAAATGTCTCATACTCCCTAGAGTAAAAATTGTGAAGTTTGTAAAAAGAATTAATGCGGGCAGCATTAAAATCAACAGAAAAACCTCTTACTTTTACAGGCTCGTCTTCAAGCTGAGTCAGATTGGAATAAAACTCTTTTACAACTTCTACAACAACTTTGTTTGTAGTGTAACAAAAATTTTCTCAATTCGTTTCTCTAATAACTTGTTCAACTTCTCCTCCAGGATTATCAAAAATTCTATCTTGAATACATTTCTTTCCTTAGAAGATTGAAGTGTACCTTGACTGGGCTTTTGCATTAATAGATCGAGCCTCATCAAACTCAAGTCGTCTCTTTTGTCGGGGAGCCATTTTTCGATCTATCGAATTTACAAAAATTTAAACTAAACTCCAAAATAATGATAAAATGACTTCCAAAGGTAACTTAAAGAGTTCTAAATTAAGTTCCATGAATTTCTTCCAAGTCTTTTCTCCACATTTCAATTTTCTCGAAATTCTTAAATTTAGAAGAAATTCATGGTGAAAATAAAAAATTTTTACATAAGAGGGAAGCTCTTACCAAGTGATGATCAAATCTGGTGTCAAAATGAGTTGAAATCGCCCCAAATCCAAGATCTCTCATGCCCTAGGTCAGAATTTTCGGTAAATAAGGGAAGAAGACGATGAATAGTGGCGGTTGGCTGGTCAAAATCGTGGTTAAAAAGTAATTTTTGGAATCTCACCGTCGACGGGGTCTTTCGAGCTGTCGGCGGGCTCAATAGGATTAAATATCCATTGTCTCGGGAAAAACACACTATCGGCGAGATTCTTAAATTTTGAACATTTTTCTTATTTTTGCATTTTCGATCAATTTCAAGCCTTGTCGACATCCGTTCACTCATTTTAAACATAAAATTTAAGTGAATAAGTGATGTATTAACACAAATAAACATTCACTACACAAAACATCACAATTATCTATAAAATCCAAGCGTTACAATACACATTACATAACACACATAGGTTAGGTACTTTCTCAACCTTAATTCAACAAATCAGTATCGCAATCCAAGCCACAACATTCTAAATGCAGAAAACAAACATTCTAATCATAATCTCAACTATATTGAGATAAAAAATCAAACATAGAAAGCAATACAAACAAATATAGTTCAAATCAAGTCTAACATAAAGAAACATACAGAGTAAAGCAATTCTCCTACTCCTCAGTGCTAGCTTCTCCTCTGATATCACCCATCGCTTGAACATGCACATAAAGGTTATAGAAGGGTCGGAATGAGAATTCTTCAGTTGAATCTTCTTCTATCCATCCCATCTTTCTCATTAACCGTATCAAACTTCATTCGAAATGTCCAGTATGATCAAAGTGTGCTTTCATCCTCGAATCGATGTGATCAAAGAAATCAGAGATATTGTTAATTGAATTCATTAAATTTTGTACCTCGTTCTCCAGTTTCTGGATTCTGTGCAAGATCATTGTCGTCTTATCCGCTACTAGAGGTCGAATTAGAATTGAGTTTTGTGATAATTGATCCATAATAGCGCCCATCTCATTCTCCTCTTCATTTGCTGGTAACATTCTGGTTGGGTCTAAAGGTTTCCAAGGTAGAAGTACATTTTTCCCAAATCTCGTATGAAACTTGAAACAGACTGCATAATGAGAAAATTGTTGAAGGATGTCCAAGTCCCTGAGATGATCCTTGAACGATCAGGCCCATAAAAGACTTCATAATTATCGATCCAATATCAATTGATCATCCCATTTGAATGCAATAATTCAATATAACACTTTATTTGGTAACTTTATCGATCTTTATCATCGGTAATAACTTTGTAGAAATGAAAAAGTGTCAATGTTTCGATACGGGATTTAAAAGTGTAGAAGAAAAACTAACATACCCATTTTCTTTAACTTCCCGGTCTTCAGTTTCGTCCGTCAAATATTGGTAGATTTCATTCATCAGATTTTTCGTTGGGACGAAGTTCGAATAATGGTAGACAGGAACATTCTCGAGCATATATAATTCATTAATACGTCCAGAGTTAAACGTTATCCACCTACCTCGCACATAGACGCTTCCTTGGTTGATTTAATGCAAATTGACATAAAACTCCTTCACCACTAGAACGACTACTGCAGCAGTAGTGTAGCAAAATACTTCCCATCGTCGCCGCACGATCATTTCTTCAATCGCTGTTGAAGGATTGTTTAATCCTCGACTCACAAAACCTCTTTCTTTAATTAGCATCCTCTTTGACAACACCTTGCTGAAGAGTCGTTGTGCCTCGGCACTGACGAACTTTCTCCGGTTGAACACTCGAAATCTTGGGTAATCTATTGAATTGGAAGCCATTAGGGAAGAATTCAAGGGAGTTTCCATTCATTTTTGAAAATTGGAGAGTTTAGGAACCGTTACAAGAAATTTATAGGGAAAGAAATTCGCCAAAAAATCGTTAAAAACCGCCATTTCGAACTCAGAACCTGTCCACTCGCCGATCTCGCTGTAGGCGGCCTTGATGGCGCCGTCGGCAAGCTTTATGCAATTAAATGTCAGGGCTCTCGGGAATAACCCGTCGTCTGCGGCGTCGATCGCGCCGTCGGTGCCCAAGGCAAAATTTGCACAAAAATGCCGTAGTCTGAGTAAGCTCCAAATTTTCTTTATGGTTCCAAATTTTATGATAATCAAAGGGTAAATACGAGCAGTAGAATTCAATACTACCACAAACTAAAGATAAATTCAAACAAATACACAACAAATAAAGATAACTATGGGTTGCCTCCCATAATGCTCTTGGTTTAACGTCATCAGCCCGACCTATTCAGGTTAACTGAGCATTAAAACCTTTTTAAAGTTTGGTATTTTACCCTCAAAATATGGTTTTAATCTATGTCCATTCACTTTAAATCTATTCCCAGTCTTTGGATCTTTAATTTCAACATCTCCATAAGTATAAACCTAAGTCACAGTAAAGAGTCCTAACCAATAAGACTTCAATTTCCCAGGAATTAACTTCAGCCTTGTATTGTAAAGCAAAACTTATTGTCCTGGTTCAAAGTTCTTCTGGTTAATCTTCCGATCATGCCTTAATTTCAGTTTTTCCTTATAAATTCTGTCGTTATCATAAGATTCATTTCTTAATTCTTCCAATTCATTCAATTGTAACAATCTCTTTTCACCAGTATTTTTCAAATTATAATTGAATTCTTTAATCGTCCAATATGCTTTATGCTCCAATTCTACTGGTAAGTGACAAGTCTTTCCAAAAATGAGTGTAAGGAGTCCTTCCAATAGAAGTTTTATAAGCAGTTCTGTATGCCCATAATGCAGTATCCAATCTCGGAGACCAATCTAATCTGCTAGGATTTACAGTCTTTTCTAAAATTTGTTTTATCTCTCGATTAGAAACTTCAGCTAATCCACTAGTCTGAGGATGATAAGCAGTAGAGATTCTATGAATAATATTAAACTTTTCTACCAATTTCTAAATATATTTATTCCTAAAATGGGATCCTACGTCAGTGATAATCACTCTCGGCATACCGTATCTTGTGAAAATGTTTTTCATTAAGAATCTTAAAATACTTTTAGCATCACAATGACGTAAAGCTTGTGCTTCAATCTACTTTGATACATAATCAACTGTAATTAAAATATATAAGTTCCCAAATGAAGGAATAAATGGTCCCATGAAATCTAATCCCCAAACATAAAAAATCTCGACTTCTAACATGAAATTCAGAGGCATTTCATTTCTTCAAGATATATTACCTACTCGTTGGCATCTATCACAAGTTTTAATATATATGTAAACATCTCTAAAGAGAGCAGGCCAATAAAATCCAGCTTGCAAAATTTTATATGCAGTCTTGTCAGTCCCAAAATGTCATCCAAATTCAGAATCAAGACATTTTTGAATAATTAGTTCAGTTTCTTCATAAGGCACACATCTCCTAATAATAAGATCATTACATTGCTTATACAAATATGGTTCATCCCAAAAATATGCTTTTGCATCATGAATGAATTTTTTCTGTTGCTGCAGTATTAGTATAGGTGGCAAAATATTACTTATAATATAATTAACTAAATCAGCATACCAAGGTATTTTCCACTTATTAATATTATAAAGTTGTCCATCAGGGAAACTGTCCGTAATTTCATTGTCGGTGTCAGATAATTCATGATATTCTAATCTCAATAAATGATCAGCAATTTGATTATCAGTTCTCTTTCTATAAATTACCACAAAATTGAATTCTTGCATCAAAAGTACCCATCTGATTAATCTTGGTTTGGTATCCTTCTTTTGCATCAGATATTTAATGCAGAGTGATCAGTATGCATAATACATTTAGTTTCAATTAAATAAGATCTGAATTTGTCAAAAACATACACAATAGCCAGTAACTCTTTTTTAGTAACCGTATAGTTAATTTGAACATCGTTAAGAGTTCTATTAGCGTAGTATATAATTTTAAAAATTTTATCATATCTTTGTCCAAGAATAGCTCCAATAGCATAATCACTAGCATCACACATTAATTCGAATGGTTTCTCCCAGTCAGGTGAAACTATTATAGGTGCTGTGATTAGTTTATCCTTTAATAACTCAAAGACATTCAAGCAGTCTTCAGTAAATTCAAATTTATTGTCCTTTTCTAAAAGTTGGCATAGAGGTTTGGTAATTTTTGAAAAATCTTTAATATAATGCCTGTAAAAACCAGCATGTCCAAGAAATCTTCTTACCCCTCTCACTGTAGTAGGAGGTGGTAGTTTAGCTATAACTTGAATTTTTGCAGGGTCCACTTCCATGCCATTTTCTGAAATTTTATGCCCTAATAGAATTCCTCCTGCAACCATAAATTGACATTTCTTCCAACTTAGAATTAAATTAGTTCTTTCGTATAGCTCTAAAAATTTTACAAGATGATTTAAGCATGCATCAAATGATGTTCCAAATACAGAGAAATCATCCATAATACTTCTATTCCATCATCAATTAGCTTACTAAATATAGACATCATACATCTCTGGAATATCGCGGGTGCATTACATAATCCGAAAGGCATTCTTCGAAAAGCAAAAGTTCCATAAGAACTAATAAATGTAGTTTTCTCTTGATCCTTAGGAGCAATAGGAATTTGATGGTAACCGGTATTTCTATCCAGAAAGCAGTAGTACTTGTGTCCAGCAAGCCTATCCAACATTTGGTCTAGAAAAGGAAGAGGAAAATGATCTTTTCTAGTGGCAGCATTTAATTTTCTATAATTGATACAAATACGCCATCCAGTAACTTGTCAGATAGATTAATATTAATTCATTATTCTCATTTGCTTTAACAGATACTCCTCCTTTCTTAGGAACGTAATGAATTGGGCTTACCCAAGAACTATCTGAAATAGGATATATAATTCCAGCATCTGACTATTTCATAATCTCTTTTTTAACTACTTTCATAGTAGGGTTCAGTCTCCTTTGTGGATCATTTCTTGGTTTATGTTTCATCGTTCAATAAAATTCTGTGCATATAAATCGAAGGACTAATTTCCTTTATATCAGCCAGAGTCCATTCAAAAGTTTTTTTTGTACTTTTTTAATGAATCCATTAATTTTTGTTTTTGAATTTCATTTAAATCTGAGGATACAATTACTGGTAATGTTGAAAATTCTCCTAAAAATACATACTTCAAATGATTTGGAAGAGTCTTTAATTCAAGTTTAGGGGGTTTTATAATTGATGAAATTAAGATTTCGTTCTCTTGTTCCTAAATATAATCAGCTTCTTTGTTATTAATTTCATCATAATTATCTTTTTCCATATCTTCATTTTCTTCAAATTTTTCTTTGAAATATTTTTTTCTCAAATAATCACATATATCAATTCTAAAACATTCATCATCTTTTTCTATTGAAGAATATTTAATTGACTTTGAGATGTTAAATGTCACTTCCTGATCATTTACTCTCATAGTCTACTCTCCTTTTTGAACATCTATCATGGCTCTTCTTGTAGCTAGTAATGGTCTTCCTAAAATGATAGGTATGTCTTTATCTTCTTCCATATCTAAAATGATAAAGTCCACATGAAAAATAAATTTATCAACCTTAACCAAAACATCTTCTACAACTCCTTTAGGATGAGTAATAGATCGATCAACTAACTGTAGAGTTACAGAAGTTGGTGCAATCTCTCATATTCCTAACCTTTTAAAAGTTGATAGAGGCATCAAGTTTATGCTAGCTCTGAAATCACATAATGCTCGTCCATAAAATTTTTCATCAATAGCACACGGAATAGTAAAACTACTAGGATTTTTAAGTTTTTCTGGAAGTTTTTTCTGAATTATAGCACTACACTCTTCACTAAATGCAACGGTCTCATGATCTAGCAACTTCCTCTTTTTGTTGAGTATATCCTTCATAAATTTAACATAATCAGGCATTTGTTCCAAAGCTTCAACAAAAGGAATATTTATTGACAATTATTTTAAAATGCTGGTGGTGGTCTTTCAACAGTAATTTTCGTAGGTTTCAGAGGAAAACCATGATATAAACTTTCATTTTCTCTTTCAGTTTATACTTTTTCCTTTTCAACTACAGTTTCTTTTTGGACCCTTGTTTCCAACTCTTTTCCACTTCTTAATTGAATAGTCTTGATCTGTTCTTTTCCTTTATCTTTAGGATTTACTTCAACAGTGCTAGGTAAAGTTCCAACAGGTCTATTGCTAAGTGCAGTAGCAATTTGCCCTAATTGGTTTTTGTATGTTTTTAATAGCAGCTCCTTGATTTTGTAATTGATTTCCCATATTCAAAACTAGTTCTTCCATAGATAACTTCTTCTCCTTAAATTGTGAATTATTATAAAAACCTGGTAGATTAAAAGGTCTATAATTGGAATTACCTTGATTGTTTCCATTTCCTAATGGGTTTACAGGATTGTTCCCCCACTCAGAATTAACAGAATTAGCATTACCTTGGTTATTCCAATTAAAGTTTGGATGATTCTTCCAACCTGGATTATAATTGTTTGAATAAGAGTTATTTTGTCTATTATTTATCAAATTTAAAGTTTCATATGAAGATTGAGCATCTACAATTTGTCTTAATGAATTTTCTTCTAATATTGAAGGTGTTTGAGAACGATTAATTCCGTATTGATCTATTTTCTTTGAAAGAGCAACAATTTGAGAAACTATCATAGTTAAAGCATCTGAATCATGAATACTGGCTACTTTCTTAGGATTTACCCTTTCAGTGGGCCATTGAAAATTGTTGGTAGCCATTTCTACGATTAAAGCATAAGCTTCTTCAAAAGGTTTAGCCATTAATGATCCACCAGCAGCAGTGTAAATGATTGATCTAAGAGATCCTACTAATCCATTATAAAAATTTTGAATAATTAACCAATCTGGTAAAGCATGATGCGGGCATCTCCTAAGAAGATTGTTCTTTCCCAAAATTCATGAATACTGATTGAAAGATGTGATATCGTTTCTAAGTTTAGCAGTCTTAGATGATGGAAAATATTACGATAAGAATTTTTGTGAAAGTTCCTCTCAAGTTCTAATAGATCCAGGTGCTAACGAATTTAACCAAGCCTTAGCCTTATCCCTTAGTGAAAAAGAAAAAAATCTAAGTCTGACGACATCATCAGACACTCTGTCATATTTAAAAGTAGCACAAAGTTCTAGAAAACTAGCAAAATGTAAATTAGGATCTTCGTTTGAAGTTCCACCAAATTTATTATTTTGTACCATTTGGATAATTGCAGGTTTAAGCTCAAATGAATCAGCAACTACATCTGGATTTTGGATAGTTAAGTAAATTTCATCAAACGTAGGTTTAGCGTAATCTCTTAGTGGTCTAGATTGATGTTCATTTTCTATTCTTTGGTTGTTTACGTTGTTTTCCATTGTCTCAGAATTTTTAGGTTTTTTTCTCAATTTTTTAATTTTTCTAACAGTGTGTTCTAATTGCGAATCGTAGGGTATAAGATTTTTATATCCAAATTTACGCATACAATCGAAATCATTAAACAAAAAAACAGTTCACTAAATATATAACTAAGTTGCAAATTCTATAAAAAAGGTTTTCTAGTTGTCCTAAATTGTTCGTCACTCTAATTATGTTATATCCCTGGCAACGGCGCCAAAAACTTGAACCGGCCCTCCACGTACTCAGCGTAATCTTAATGTTGTAAGTAGTGTATAATATATTTAATAATCGCAGAGTTACATTTATCAACACAAGTATAAGTATCGCTCAAGTAATACAGAGCTCTAGTGGAGTCCTGGATATCGATACCACAAGGATATTTCAGAGGCTACGAACTAGGATTATAGAAACCAATTTAGAATCACAACTTGTAAATCGAATTGTCTATTTGTCACTAATATGCAATCGTAAATAAGATGAAATTTTAATAAACTAATTCTACTAACAATTAACTACTTCTACTAATAAAGTAAGGTTCAATATTTAAATAAGCATCATTCTCATTTGTTAAGAAATTTAAGTGAATGGATAATTAGAATTAGTTTAAAAATGTGTTGTGCCAAATAGGAGCATACCTATTCTTTACCCTTTGGTCCAGGCATAAAGAACATTGACTAATCCTATGCTTGGTTACTGAATCTGCGGCTAGGCTGGGAGGATACCGGCTCTCACTTTGGAGCTCCCACGGTCCCCTCGCCTAAGGGCTAACATCTACACTTCAGCACCCAAATGATAGGACCGAATTGAGGATTTTAGTTTGTCACTCTAAAATCTCTAATTCTACACCAGATAAATAATATTTCTCTATTTATTTGCTCCTTACTTTCAAGTAATTTGACCTTCCTGAATCTTGGATATAATCTTTACTTTATTTGTTAAACTCAACATATTTTAACAAATCAATTGACCAGATTGAAAGTAAATTAAGATTAAAGTGAAAAGATTATCACAACTTCTTTAACATTCTCTTAGCACAACTAATTCAAATCACCATTTCACAAAAATCTCAAAACAAGGAGAAAGACAGAGAAACTACTTAGATTTCAAGGAGAAGATACGACAAAACTTGGATTTCATATATAAAAGCAAAGTTATACAAACTATAATAAGTAAATACAACTTATCTCGAATTCCTCCCCAAGCAAACTCCTTGAAGTTCCTCTGAATCTCTTCCTTTCTTTACAGCACAAAGAAATCTACTTCGAAGCGACAAGGAGGAAGAAATCTCTCACTTTCCTTTCACTCTTACAATATCTTGAAGAATCCCTCACAATTAACACTAATTAAACTAACTCACTAATACTCTAACACTAATAGACACAGTTGACACATTTTGGACCCCTTTGGACTCGATGGACACCAGTGGACACAAGTGGACACTTTTTTGGCCTCTAATTGTTTCTTTTAAAGTAGTTGAAGAGTTTACAAGAGTTACCCAAACATCCCTTAAAAATCGCCCACATTCAATGCACCTCGTGAGAGAACCGACTTACTCGCCGTCGGCGGCCTCGATCTCGCCGTCGGCGGCCTTCTAGAATACTTGGCTTTGGACTCTCTCCCTTAAGGCTCGCTACCGACGGCCTCGATTTCGCCATCGTCGACCTCCCTTGTAATATATTTTATGAACTCTCAAGAAAAATCCGTCGTCGGCGCAGTCAATCTTGCCCTCGGCGTCCTAGATCAAATCTTCATATTTTGGTCATTTTTGTTCCAAATTCGCTCCTTTTTGCATCTTTTCGCTCCAATGTCTATAAATTTACATACCTGAAATAAAATATCAAAAATATCTATCTTTAAAGTGAAATATCATCAAAATCAATATAAAATAGACATGAAAATCTTAACATATTTTTAGTTGATCACTTACCCATTTCCAAAACAAGTGCAGATTGTAGTGACCACGACGACATTATACCATGTCGGATGTGGACTTCACCCTGGTTGATGACGATCATATGCAGGTCTTGCTTGAAGCATTTGAATTTCATATAGGCCAATTTATACCACAGATATAAGTGGAATCTCAGGAAGAATTCACCCAAGACGGTCAGGTGCCGTGGAAATGGTTGCATCGAAAGAGCAGATAACAGATAAGATTATTCGATGTTTGATTGGACGTTCCTTCTTTATTTTGTAAACTCTATGTTTCTACAATGTCACTTGTAGCATGTAATTTTTTGGTTTTGCAATTTTCAATTTTTAGTCATTATTTATTCTCCATTTTTGTTTTATTTGTTTGTTTTGTTTTTTTTTGTGGGCTTGTGAGATCCACGATTGAGACTTATGACTTTTTCTATTCTTCTGGATGTTTGTTGGTGGATGTTGGTTACTGTTACATGTGAAATTCTATTGAAGACAATATAGATCCTCTCTTATATTCGGTGTATCAATTTATGATGACTGATCCATAAGAAAAATACCCATTTTTATGCCTTAATTTTTATCAAATTTTTAAGGATATTATGCTTTAATGAAAGATATTTTTGTGTTTTTGGATATAGGTGATGAAAAAATATTCAAGAAGAAAAAAAAAGTGAAAAAGGAGCAAAAAGAAGAAAAAAGGAGCAAAAAGAAGCAAAAAGGAGCAAAAATGGAGCCAACATGCAAAATTGTCAAAATTATTGGTCTGGCGCCTAGGTGCCAGAATCCGACGCCTAAGCGCCAGGTCGATACGGGATCTGTCAAGATTTTTGACGACTTTTGGACTATTATTTTGACGGTGTTAGCGGTTATCAGACTTTCTAGAAGACTGGCAGTTGTTCCTGGTTTTTAGGACATGTGATACAATGTATTTGGACGCTTGGAAATGGTTTTGATCGCGGAGAGGTTCTATTCAAAGTGAAGAGGTGCGAAGAACTGGACGCAGAGTCTGGCGCCTAGGTGCCAGATTTCGGCGCCTAGGCGCCAGATTCCGGCGCCTATGCGTCACACACCTTCTAGAAGATTCATTGAATGTGGACACATTTTGAAGAGGTGCCTTGAGGCAACCCTTGAAGCCTATAAATAGGAGGCTACTCCTCCAGCCCCAGCACCCAACTTAGTCCCCCTATCTAGAGTCCCATCTAGAGAGAGAATTAGAGAGATACTTTAGGGCCAAATTTTACTATCCTTCATAAATTAGTTAGTTATTTTATTTAGAGTTTGTATTGAGAGTTTAAAGAGCTGGTGTTTTTGAAGATTATTTGCTTGGAGTCAGAAGAATTCAGAGGTTCAATAGGAGAAACACTTAAGATAATTATTTGTAATTTTATTCAAAGTTTTATTATCTTGTTTTGTTGTTTAAATTCAATGTTTTTTGAGTAGTTAGTTTACTTTCTCCTTTCAATTATGAAAAGATAAATAAGATAATACAAAATTCGTCGGAGATTTAGAAACTATTTATATTTTAAAACATTGTGATGATAATAATACCAGATCTTAATTTACTATTTAAATTGGCCATTTAAATTGTTAAAATCTGTTGAAGAGTTTTGATACCTAGAAGGAAATGAATTCTTCACTAGTAGATATCACATGAATCCTTGGGTAGTCGAAGGCCTTGTGCGGGTTATTCAAGGTGAAGTGCAAATAAATAAGAATATATTATATAATAGGCGTAGAATTGATAAGTTTTTAGAGTGGCAGACTAAATTTTTTTAATTTAGTTTATAGAGAAGGAAAGGGTCACTAGTAGGGCCGACCATGGACACCCTTGGACATCTAGTAGTGTGAGCCTAGATTAACCCATTCTACTAACAATACATCCGGACTCGATCTATAAAGTTAGCCAATGTTCTTTACACCTGGATCAAAGGGTAAAGAATATGAATTCTTCTATTTGGCACAATACCATTAATTTATATTCTCCACGAATACTATCATTATCTTAGAAAATCTTGGATTAATTGAAAGGAAGAAAGTTGTTGTCTTATTTCTATTTACATTTATTTCATTACTGCTTTATTATTACATCTAGTAAATTAAAAATATCAAATTTATAATTATAAAAGAAATACTTAAAAATAAAATTAAAATATTTAAAAATCCATAACTCACTCCTTGTGGGATCGATACTGGGGTCTTTGTTTCAAAGCCCTATATTACTTGATACGATACGTATACTTGCGTAGTATCCCTAGTGTGTAAAATATTTTTGATAAAATTATATTTATATACACTAGCTACTATTATTATCTATTATATTTTGAAAGCATTAATTATTATATTTGTCATCAGCGGATTGTAGGTCTAGTCTTTGGCGCCGTTGCCAGGGATTGAATTTTTAGTACGCATATATTTAGCGTGGGTCACGTTTTTGGCTCTATTGCCTGGGGAGGAGCGGAGGCAAATCTTTAGATTTTGAATATTTTTATTTATTTTATTCATTTTCTTTTATTATCAAAAATATAAAATACCAAAAAAATTAAAAAATAAAAAAAATATATATTTTTTAAAATTTTAATAATTAGAGATTTTATTTCTTGTTAATTTACTTTTTATGCGTAGTACTAGATCTGAAGGATTATTTCCTCTAGATTCTGAATTAGAAAGAACTATTAAAAAAATTAAAAAAGGAAAACAAACTCAAAAAATCCAAAAGATGGCTAATTTACATAATAATTTACAAAATCTAATTGAAATTAATGAACAAAATGTTTACAAACCATTAAGGGATTATGCTTACCCTACAGTTGATGAACTTCATAGTAGTATTCAAATACCTGCTGTAGATGCTAATTCTTTTGAGCTTAAACTATCTATCATTCAAATAGTTCAAAATAATCAATTTGGAGGAACACAAAATGAGGATCCAAATTTACACCTTGCTAGTTTTTTAAAACTTTGTGCTACCTTTAAATATAACAATGTTTCTGATGATGCTATTAAACTTAGACTCTTTTCTTTTTCTTTAAGAGATAAAGCAAAGATGTGGTTGAACTCATTAGCAACGAGGTTATATTAAAACATGAGCTGAAATGACACAAAAATTCGTTGCTAAATATTTTCCTCCTTCTAAAACTCGCTAAATTAAGAAATGATATTACTTCATTTAGTCAATTTGACGGGAGACAATTTATGAAACTTGGGAAAGATTTAAAGAACTATTAAGAAAATATCCTCATCATGCTTTACCCGATTGGTTAATTATTCAAACAGATTTATAATGGTTTAATTGGATCACTAAAATCAATTATTGATCGTCTTCTTGGAGGTTCTTTAATGTCTAAATCATTTGAAGAAGCTTATACTTTAATTGAAGAAATGGCTAACAACAATTTTCAATGGCCTTCTGAAAGGATTAATCCTAAAAGAATGTCAAGTATTCAAGATAACGAAGTCTTTTCTATCTTAGCTTCACAAGTAGCTGTAATATCTAAGAAATTAGATAATTTTGCCATCAACATATCACATAACAACTCATCTAATATTGAAGATTCTCAAACTATTGAACTTTACAAGCTATTGCTAGTAAAAATGATCCGTATTCAAATTATTATAATCCTAGATGAAAAAATCACTCTAATTTTAACTGGAATAATCAACAACAACAATGGGGTAATAATCAATCCCATCCAACTGGAAATTGGAATAATCAAGTAAATTCAAATTATAAACCACCTGGATTTAATAATAAACAGAAAAATTTATCAATAGAAGAATTAATTTTACAAATGAGTAATCAATTACAAAATCAAAATGCTGTTATTCGTAATATTGAGAATCAAATGGGACAAATCGCTAATTTAATTAATTACAGACCTCCAGGAACACTTCCTAGTAATGTTGAAATTAATCCAAAAGAAACTGGAAAAGAACATGACATGTTAAAGCTGTACAACTTAGAAGTGGAAAGGAATTAAAAGAAAGAATGCAAAATGAAATTGAAAAAGAGATTGAGGTTGAAGAGATTGAAAAACCTAAAGAAACTCCTTCTCCTAATCAAGATCAAACTAATATTTCTATTAATGTGGAAGTTGAAAAACCACCACCACCTTTTCCTCAAAGATTAAAACAACAGAAGCTTGATCATCAATTTTCTAAGTTCTTTGAAATTTTTAAGAAACTTACTATAAACATAACTTTTTCTAAAGCTTTAGAACATATGCCAACTTATGCAAAATTTATGAAGGATATATTAAGTAAGAAACAAAAATTTGAAGCTTTTAAAACTGTTGCATTAAGTGAAGAATGTAGTGCAATAATTCAAAAGAAATTACCTCAGAAACTTAAAAATCCTGGAAGTTTTACTATACCTTGTGCTATTAGAGAAAAATTTTGTGGAAAAGCTTTTTGTGATTTAGGAGCAAGTATTAATCTCATGCCATTTTCTATTTATCGAAGGTTGAATTTAGAAGAGATTACTCCCACCACTGTAACCCTTCAGTTAGCTGATAGATCTATCACTTACCCTAAAGGAGTTATAGAGGATGTTCTTGTTAAAGTAGATAAATTTATCTTCCCTGTGGATTCCATTGCACTTGATATGGAAGAAGATAAAGAAATACCAATTATTTTAGAGAGACATTTTCTAGCTACCGGACGAGCTATGATTGATGTGCAAAAATGAGAATTAACTATGAGAGTTAATGATCAAGAGATTAAATTCAATGTTCTTAAATCAATGAAGTATCCTGACAAAGAAAAATACTATCGTATGGATATTATATTTTTGATTTTATAATTGAAAAACACTATCGAGAAAAATGTAAAATCATTCCTGAAGAAGAAATTGAATTTTTAATTAATGAAAATGAAGAACTAAAAGAAGAAGAATTACTTAAAGAAACTCATTATATTAAAGATAACTGGGAAATTTTAGACATAACTCAAAATGATATACTTTTACCCTCTATTAAAAAAGCCCCTGAACTGGAATTAAAAATGTTACATTCACATTTAAAGTATACATTTCTTGGAAATTCATTAACTTTACATGTTATTATTTCTTCTGAGCTAAGTTTAGATCAATAAGAAAAATTAATAGGAGTGTTAAAGAATTATAAGAAAGCTTTTGGTTGGACTATTGTTGATATAAGAGGAATAAGCCCTTCCATTTGTATGCATAAAATTTTAATGGAAGAAAATTTTAAACCTACTATTGAACCACAAAGAAGATTAAATCCTATCATGAAAGAGGTTGTTAAAAAAGAAATTTTAAAATGGTTAGATTCTGGAATTATTTATCCTATTTCGGATAGCCAATGGGTAAGTCATATTCATTGTGTTCCGAAGAAAGGAGGAGTAACTGTCACTGTCAATGATAAAAATGAACTAATTCCTGCAAGATAAGTTACTGGATGGCGAATTTGCATTGATTATCGGAATTTAAATGATGCCACTAGAAAGGATCATTTTCCTTTACCTTTCTTGGATCAAATGCTTGACAAATTAGCTGGACACTCATATTTCTGTTTTATGGATGGATATTCTGGTTATCATCAATTACTTATCGCTCCTGAGGACCAAGAGAAAACAACATTTACAAGTCCTTATGGAACATTTGCTTTTAGAAGAATGCCTTTTGGTTTATGTAATGCACCTGCAACTTTTCAAAGATATATGTGTCAATATTTTGTGATTTGATTGACAAAGGAATTGAAGTATTCATGGACAATTTTTCAGTTTTTGGAACTTCTTTTGAGTCTTGTTTGGAAAATATTTCCAAAGTTCGAAAAGATGTGAAGAAACAAATTTAGTTCTTAACTGGAAAAATGTCAATTTATGGTCACGAAGGCATTGTACTTGGTCGCAAAGTTTCACAAAAGGGATGGAAGTTGATTAAGCAAAAGTGAAAATTATTCGTTGAACTGCAACCCCCTACTACTGTTACTAATGTGAGAAGTTTTCTGGGTCATGCTGGATTTTATAGAAGATATATAAAAGATTTTTCTAAAATTGCTAAACCTCTTTGTCATTGATCACAAAAAAATTCTTTAAGAAATTCATATCTATTTTTGATGAAATTGCACTTTAAAGAAAGATATTTTCTTTATTTTATTGCAGGAATGAAGATTTATAAGTGATGGAAGCAAAAAAGCATGAAATGGAGCAAATTTGGATAAAAAAGGAGGAAATCCATGCAAATATAACTACTTCACCGACGGCGAGATCGAGGCCGCCGACAGCGAGATCGTGAGGAAAATTTTCTGAAGGAATTATAACTACCTCGCCGACAGCGAGATCACGCGGTTTGAAGACCTTCTAGAAGCCCAGCTGATGGCGAGGTCGTTTCTCGCCGACGGCGAGCTAGTTTAAAATGCTTATACATTGAACCTGGACACTTTTTGAAGAGGTGTTTAAGCACCCCTTGAACCTTTGCCTATAAATCGAGGCCAAATTCTAATGTCTTAGGGTGTCTCTGGAGTCTTCTGTGTGTGTCTTTTGAGTCTTAAAAAGTTTTTCTAGAATCTTTTATGTGTGTTTAGTGAGTTCATTAGTTAAGTGCTATATAGTTTGTTGTACTAGAAAGAAAAGTCAAAGGAACTTCAAGGAGTCTGCTTGGGGAGGAAATTAAGATAAGTATCTTTGTTTATTATTGTTAAATTTAAATGAAATCCATGATTTGTTTTATTCTCATGCATTCTGAGTAGTTTTCTTAGTCTTTCTCCTTGTTTATGAAAATTATTGGATTGATGAAATTTAATAGAAGCACATAATATAATATTAAAATAAATTGTGATAATTTTTACTTAAAACTTAATTTACTTTCAATATGGCCAATTGAGTAGTTAAAATATGTTGAATTTTCAACTATAGTAAAAATTACATCCAATATTCAGGGAAGTCAAAAGCCTTGGAAGGCGGGTGCAAATAAATAGGGAAATATTAATTATCGGGCGTAGAATTGGATATTTTAGTGTGACGGACTAAAATACTCAAATTCGGTCCTACTATTCGAGAGTCGAAGTGTAGATGTTATCCCTCGAGTGAGGGGAACGTGGGAGCTCGAAGTGGCGACTAGTGTCCTCCCGACCTAGCCGCAGATTCGATAATCAAACATAGGATTAGTCAATGTTCTTCGCACCTGACCAAAGGGTAAAGAATAGGAATGCTCCTATTTGTCACAATACAATATAAAAAATCTATTTAAATTCATCATTCACTTAATTTTCTAAAAACAAGGAGAAGGATACTTTTTCTGAATTATTTAAATCAACTTATTTCAAGCATTAGTTTACTTTAGTTGCAATAGTTACTTTTTAAATTCCGTTTACTATATTAGTAAGTAATTCCTTTAAATTTAGCTGATAACAAATCTGTTAAAAACTTCCCTATGGGATCAATAACCAGGACTCCACTAGAGCCTTGTATTACTTGATACGATACGTATACTTGCGTAGAATCCACATTATACATTAAATCATATAACTATATTTAAAGCGGGATCAAGTTTTTGGTGCCGTTGCTATAAACATAAATTGCATACATATAAAAAGTGGGTCAGTCATTTATTGGAAAAGAAGCTAAATTTGAATTTAATGATGACTGTGTTAAAACTTTCAATATTTTAAAAGAAAAATTAATAACTACACCTATAAATATTGTACCTAAATGGAATAAACCTTTTGAATTAATGTGCGATGCAAGTGATTTTGCAATTGGAGCTGTATTGGGACAAAAATATGAGAAAATTTTCAAAGTTATATATTATGCTAGTAAAACTCTTACTGAAGCTCAAAGAAATTACACTACTACTGAGAAAGAGTTTTTAGCTATAGTATATGCCTTTGATAAATTCAGACCTTATCTTTTCGGTACCAAATGCATAGTTCATACTGATCGTTCCGCTATTAAATATTTAATGTTAAAAAAAGATGCTAAACCTAGACTGATAAGATAGGTTTTACTTCTACAAGAATTTGATTTTCAAATAGTGGATAGAAAAGGAACAGACAACCAAATTGCTGATCATTTATCTAGAATTAAGAATGATGTTATTACGGAAGAAAATATAAATGAGAAATTTGCTGATGAATATTTGTATGTTATTCAAGGATGCCAAACACCTTGGTATGCAGATATAGTTAACTATTTAGTTAGCAATATTTGACCTTATGGATTGGATAACAAATTTATTAAGAATTTAAAAATGATGCTAAATCTTATATTTAGGAAGATCCTCATTTATTTAAATTAGAAAGAGATTCTGTAATTCATAGATGTGTACCTTATGAAGAAACTTATGCTATTATTTAAAAATGTCATGATTCCGAATTTGGAGGACACTTTGGAATAGATAAAACTGCATTTAAAATTTTAAATTCAGGATTTTATTGGCCAACCTTATTTAAAGATGTGACACATTATGTGAAAACATGTGATCGATGTCAAATGATGGGAAATATATCCAAGAAAGATGAAATGCCTTTAAACTATATATTGGAAGTTGAAATTTTCGATATATGGGGTTTAGACTTTATGGGACCATTTGTATCATCATCTGGAAAAATTTATATTTTATTAGTGGTTGATTACGTTTCAAAGTGGATTGAAGCTGTAGCTTTACCTAGTTGTGATTCCAAAAATGTTTTAAAATTTTTAAAGAAGATAATTTTTTCAAGATTTGGAATGCCTAAGGTAATTATCACAGTTGGTGGAAGTCATTTTAGAAATATAAGAATTCAATCATTATTGGAAAAATTTGGAATCAAACACAGAATTGCAACTGCATATCAACCATAAACAAGTGAATGACTGAAGTATCAAATAGAGAAATTAAAAGAATTTTAGAGAAGATTGTTAATCCTAAAAGAACTGATTGGGTTGATAGACTTGATTCTGTATTATGGGCTTATAGAACAGCTTATAAGACACCAATCAGAATGTCACCTTACTGGTTAGTTTATGGTAAAGATTGTCACTTACATGTTGAACTTGAACATAAAGCTTATTGGGCGATAAAGGAGTTTAATTTTGATTTGAATACTGCATGAGAAAAACGATTATTGCAATTAAATGAGATGGATGAAATAAGAAATGAATCATATGAAATTGCAAGAATTTATAAAGAGAAAATGAAAATATTACATGATAAAAAGATTTCAGGAAAAATATTTGAGCCTGGACAAGAAGTATTATTAGTTAATACTGGTTTAAGACTTTTTCCTGGAAAATTAAGATCAAAATGGATAAGACCGTATATAATTGAAAAAATATACCATTATGGAGCTGTGGATATTAAAGATCCCAAAACGGGAAAATTTTTAAAGTTAATGGATTAAGACTGAAGCCTTATTTGGGAGATTAAAAATATTTATAAAGAGGCTTATGAGTTGAGTCTACCTGATTAAAAACTTAATTAGGTCAGTCGACGACGTTAAACCAAGCGCTTTGTGGGAGGCAACCCATAGTTATTCGTTGTTTTGTGTGTTTTTACATTTTTAATGTAAGGTTATGCCTCGATCTTGTTTAATTTTATATTACTTTAGAAAATTTGATGCTAACAAGTCTCTATTGACTTAATCTGAAAATTATCTCGAAGTATATAAAGTTTAGACATTGGATCACTCTATTTCATATATGAGTAAAAAGGAGATCAAGTTAACCTTCATTATGATTGCTTATAATTTGTGTTATTGAGTCTATATTGATCTTACCATTCTAAATTACCTATTTTGGAGAACGAAACTTTGAAATTTGACGTTAGGCGAAACGGAGTCGAACATGGTTCTGGCGCATAGGCGCCAGATTTGGCGCCTAAGCGCCAGAGTAAACTATGTGTCGATGGGTCCGACGCCTAGACACCAGATTTGGCGCCTAAGCGCCAAAGTTATTGGATCATGTCAAAACCGAAAATCTTCAGTATTTCACACGATTTTCTCTTATAAATGACCCTATCTTCGTCCCCAATCCCTATGCAATCATTAATTCGACCCATACACTCCATTCTTGGGAGATTATAGAAGATTTTTGAAGAAATGGAGAGGAGAAATCTTGGAGAAGAGGCTAGAGACAAGGTCTCAAAGGATCCTCAACCCTACTTCAATAGTTTCATCGCTGTAAGTTTGGAGAAAATTTCTAGTCGTCTAGATAAGTTTGAAGTAGAATTTAAAAGCATTAGAGATCGCCTCCATGAGATGTATCATCAAATTGAACATCTGGAATGGCAGACGAAACTTCAAGTTGATCATCTAGCGGCTTACCAAGATGCTCAAGTGGAAATGTATGCGAAGAACAATTGGATCGACAAGAAAATGGCTACAGATTTTCTGAGAGCGTTAGTATTCTTCCTCAGTAGGCCAAGCAATCTCCATTGTGAAGATAATGGGAATTAGATAGTGATATGGTGAGATTGTGATTTATCTAGTGTGTCGTTGTATTGATTTAGTGAATCGATTGTGTTTGTTTGTGTGTTTGCTTTCATGTTCAATGTGTGTTGTATTTGCTTTCAAATTTGTATTGTTTGATCGTTGTTAGAACTTGAATCATGTTATGATACTTATCTGAATTGTATTGAGCCCGAAATTGAAAATGATGAATGGAATTAGAAGAGTTTGATTTAAACTTGTGTTTAATTGGTGGATTTAATTTTTAATTTTTTTTAATCTTTTGGAAAATATTTTGGAAGATGGAAACTGAAGCAATACTCTTATATGAGTAATTAGAAGTTTAAATTATGAATTTTGGTGGAAAATAAAATTTTTAAAGTGATTTTTTTGTAAGGCGAGTCTGGCGCCTAGGCGCCGGTTCGGCCTGCTTACCCGAAAATCACCATTTAAACTCCCATTAGCCATTTTTGACGCCTAAGCTTCATCCCCTTCCTCTTTTTCGCGAAAACCCACCTTCTAAATCCATTTTGAGGTCAAAATATCAAGATTTTGAGCCCGAAATCACTTGATTTCTTCATCTCAAGGTCAGATCTACACTTTAATCCATTTATTTTTTATTTTCACCATAGTTTTTCCTATTTTTGGCTAAAAACCAAAATTTTGAGAAAAAAGTTTGATTTTTAATGTTTCTCCATGAATTTCTAAACTCATTTTAAGTTTCTTAAGCTTAAAAATAGTTTAAATCTTTGACTCCTTAATTTATTTGTGTTTTCTTTCATGTTTAGATGGCACCGAAATCTAAGCGAGGAAAGACACGAGAAAATTTTGAGAGTAGCAAGTTCGCGACTGCGGCAGTGCATTTTCGATATCACGAATTTGCGACGTCCATAAAATTTATCTCAGGGAGAAGCTTTTACAATCCTGGTGAAATGATCGACAACACGATCGTTGCGCACAACTGTCAACAGTTATGTTACTTCACCGCTGTTGTTGTTATTCCAGTCGTGCGCGAATTTTATGCTAACTTTTTTGGATGCGGAAGATTACGAAGTCTTCGTCAGAGGTGTTGGAGTAGGATTTACATTAGAAAGGATCAATATTTTTTATGGACTGCCACCTACCATCGAGTACCACTATTCTTGATTATCTCCATCTGAGGGAGATCTTGAGATGATTATTGCTTATTTGACTGACGACACTGGAGCTTGGAAGATCCGAAACGATAAACGGGTAAATTTCAAATCTTCTAAGTTAAATGGTATTTCAAAGGCATGACATTACTTTATTTCTACAAGACTTATACCTTCTAACCACCTGAGCGAAGTGACTAGAGATATAGCTATCTTAAACTACAACATTCAGGAGAGGAAGCCGATAGATGTCGGCAGTATTATTTATGATTCTGTGGAGTCTACTGCTAGATCCAGTACTTCTGTAGGACTAGGATTCCCATCCCTGATTTATACTTTATGTGTGAACAATGGAGTCACTGCTGATACTTTTGAGGAGAAGTTGAAGTCTACCAAGCCAATTGGGCAGGAGAGTGTTAGTATCTATGATCATCTTCGTGGGAAGAGATCTACAGTCCCTTCTACTTCTGCACCTACTCTAGGTAGAGCTTCTACTTCCATACCTTCTACTTCTACTGCTGAGCCACCATCTAGTTTTTGGGAATCGATGCATGATCAATTGCTGGAGCAGCAGAATGAGTTATTTCTAACTCACTACAGAGTTGATACTATGGATAAGAAAATTGATCACCTATTTGATTACACCCAGAGGAAGAGTGAGTATGATGCTGAGTATTCTGAGTCTTTAGTTAGATTCTTGAAGGGTGAGCAAGATATTCAGTTACCCACCTGTCCTAGATTTTCACCATATGTTGATCCTAAGGATGTGGAGTTTTGTTTTGGTGATGACGATGACGAGGCTACAGACAGTGATTAGTAGCCTGATTTACCTCTGAGATGTGCTGAGTTTGTTGTTAGTTTAGTTTTTGTTTGCTAGTACTCATTGTTGTTTGCTGTTTGCTAGTTTAGATTTGTTTATGAGACTTTGTATGAAGTGTTTGATGTTGAGACTGTTTTAGATATTTAGTTGCAGACTAAAATTTGAATGAATTTGTGTTTATTTTTGTTTCAGCCTACTGTTTAGTATTCTAGAATAGTTAGTAATGTTATTCTATTTCTGTTAGTTATGTAATTATTTATTTCAACTACTGCTATAATTTTTTTTTTGAGCCTGCTTACTTTTATATGCTTCATTATTTTTGTAATATTCATAAAAAGCATGTGTAGAAGTAAATTATATTTCTTTCTAGAATTTTTTTTACATGTTTATAAAATTCATTTTTAAATTATACTTTTCTTTCTCTCATACTTTATTTTTTTTATGATATACCAAAACTTAAGTTTGGGGGAAGGGAAAATACATGCAAATTTATAAACTAATATTTTCTAAAAAAAAAGTTTAACATAACATAAGGAATGAAGAATCTATTTAAGATCACTTAAAATTTTGAAATTATAAATAATTTAGTGGACTTAACCAAAATTTTAATAACTTCGATTGCTTTTAAGAATAGAATTATTTAACTTAAAGAAGAATAAGATTAAGAAATTTTTCTATTCATAATAAAAATAATTGAATTTTAGAAGTATTAAGAAATAAAAATTATAACTTGAAAAAGAAAAGATTGAAAGTCTTTTTGAAATTTTATTCATATTATAATAATTAAGTGAAAATGTAAAAGTTTGAAAATATAAGTTAAGGATAGTGAAGTTCAAAATCATTAACAGACTATCGAGATACATTAATCCTTACTGTAAAAAAAAAAAAAAAAAAAAAAAGAGGAGAAGTTTGAGGATATGCCTAATCACAAATTGGCTTCACTTGAATTATCTTATATGAAGAAAACTAGTCACATACTTTACTTAATTTTTATGCATGAATCTTTATTTAGGAAAGATTTTTCATGAAAATCTTTTTCTTGTAAATAATCTGTATGTTCTTAATATAATACACTTCTATTATTTTCGAAATGAATGAAAAAATTTTGAAGTCTTATGATTTGGTAGTTGAATATTCTTTAAATTCTTAAAATTAAACTTAGTTAGTGAAATTTGGTTAATGATTTACTAAAGCCTTTATAAGATAAAAAATTACAAGGAGTCTTAAATATTTATCTTTCATTCCAAATGTTATACATTTTATATAGTAAAAAGGGTTACTTGAGGACAAGTAACGTTTAAATTTGGGGGATTTTGATCCATAGAAAAATACCCATTTTTATGCCTTGATTTTTATCAAATTTTTAAGAATATTATGCTTTAATGAAATGTATTTTTGTGTTTTTGAATATAGGTGATGAAAAAATGTTCAAGAAGGAAAAAAAGTGAAAAATGAGCAAAAATGGAGCCAAAATGCTAAATTGTCAAAATTATTGGTCTGGCACCTAGGCGCCAGAATCCGACGCCTAAGTGCCAGGTCGATACAAGATCTTTTAAGATTTTTTACGACTTTTGGACAGTTATTTTGATGGTGTTAGCGATTATTGGACCTTCTAGAAGACTGACAGTTGTTCCTGGTTTATAAGACATGTGATAAAATGTATTTGGATGCTTGGAAACGGTTTTAATCGCGAAGATGTGCGATCCAAAGTGAAGAGGTGCGAAGAACTGGACGCAGAGTCCGGCGCCTAGGTGCCAGACACACCTTCTAGAAGATTCATTGAATGTGGACACATTTTGAAGAGGTGCCTTGAGGCAACCCTTGAAGCCTATAAAAAGGAGGCTACTCCTCCAGCCCCAACGCCCAACTTAGTCCCCCTATCTAGAGTCCCATCTAGATAGAGAATTAGAGAGACACTTTAGGGCCACATTTTACTATCCTTTAAAAATTAGTTAGTTATTATATTTAGAGTTTGTATTGAGAGTTTAAAGAGTTGATGTTTTTGAAGATTATTTGCTTGGAGTCAGAAGAATTCAGAGGTTCAGTGGGAGAAACACTTGAGACAAGTATTTGTAACTTTATTCAAAATTTTAATATCATGTTTTGTTGTTTAAATTTAATGTGTTCTGAGTAGTTAGTTTACTTTCTCCTTTCAATTATGAAAAGATAAATAAGATAATATAAAATTCGTCGGAGAATTAGAAACTATTTATATTTTAAAACATTGTGATGATATGAATACCAGATCTTAATTTACTATTTAAATTAGTCATTTAAATTGTTAAAATCTGTTGAAGAGTTTTGATACCTAGAAGGAGATGAATTCTTAACTAGTAGATATAACATGAATCATTGGGTAGTCGAAGGCCTTGTGCGGGTTATTCAAGGTGAAATGCAAATAAATAGGAAGATATTATATAATGGGTGTAGAATTGATAAGTTTTTAGAGTAAGAAACTAAATTCTTGTAATTTGGTTTATAGAGAAGGAAATCGTCACTAGAAGGGCCGACTATAGCCACCCATGGACATCTAGTAGTGTGAGCCTAGATTAACCCATTCTACTAACACATCCGGACCTGATCTATAGGCTAGCCAATGTTCTTTACACCTGGATCAGAATATGAATGATTCTATTTGATACAATACCATAAATTTATATTCTCCACGAATACTATCATTATCTTAGAAATTCTTGGATTAATTGAAAGGAAGAAAGTTGTTGTCTTATTACTATTTACATTTATTTCATTACTGTTTTATTATTGCATCTAGTAAATTAAAAATATCAAATTTATTACTATAAAAGAAATACTTAAAAATAAAATTAAAATATTTAAAAATCCATAACTCACTCCTCGTGGGATTGATGCGGGGTCTTTGTTTCAAAGCACTATATTACTTGATACGATACGTATACTTGCATAGTACCCACTAGTGTGTAAAATATTTTTGATAAAATTATATTTATATACACTAGCTGCTATTATTATCTATTATATTTTGAAAGCATTAATTATTATATTTGTCATCAGTGGATTGCGGGTCAAGTTTTTGGCGCTGTTGTCGGGGATTGAATCTTTAGTACACATATATTTAGCGTGGGTCAATGACCTACTGGATTGACCTATTTTTTAGTGATATACACGTAGTACAGGACGTTGGGTTCCCGTTGGCGTTGCATGTAAAATCCTAATAATAAAGTCAATCGAGATCCTCTCTTCTTTTTCGTTCATCGGTGTTTGAGGACCTACTGGATGTTTTTTTTGTGATATGCACTTGTGACACAAGACATTGGTTTCACATGGGTTAAAGATAACCAACATTAATTTTTTACATGGTCAATTGTCTTCATATAGTGACAGACGGTGTAGTTAGTTCTCTAATACCTCACACTTACATTTTTCTTTTCCAATTTATGCTTTTTTTATTTGAAATTGTTTTCGGTAATTTCCATTTTCTTATACATTTTTTTCTTTAGTTTAACTTTCTGAGATGCCTAATGTTTTCTCTCATGCATTTTTCAAGGAACATGAGCTCCAGGATATCAGAGACCTCCCAACATATGTTTTATCACAGTGGACTACAGACTTCAGTACTGACATCACATCGGGCGCTCAGTTATGGGAGGCAGTTTTACAGTTGCTCACAGAGCAACCCAGAGAGTCGTGCTTTCTTCTAGTGAGTGAACATTCAACCAAACTCGACTGCCGATAGTGATCAGGATTCGACGGTATCCCTGGAGGACAGTGTATCTCGTGACATACTATGTGTCGAGTACAAATTAATATTAATATAATTTTAATTGTAATTTTAATAATTTTTTTATTTTTTGTCAATCTTGATACTCACTGATAAGTGATGACTTTTTCATCTTTTTTATGTACTGTTATGTATTATTTTTCTGCTTCTGCAGTATCAAATATATTATCAAGATAGTTCTGTTACAAACAACATTACCTAACAGAGGCAGAATGTTCATTTTTCCACAAATAGCTGCAAATCAGCTGTTTTCAAACAACTTCCCCAAACAAACAGTCAGTTTATCCGAATAAGCTGCTGATTAGCAGCTTATCAAGATAAGCTGCTCTTCTGGATAAATTAGATAAACTGCAGCTGCCCCAAATATACCCTAAGAGTAGTGAATTGAGGAAGATGAGAAAAATTTAAAAAGAGGGAAGAAGAGCATGTTCAATCAGCCAAAAAAAAAAGAGAAGAGTTGATTAGATGAGGATTGGATTAGATTGAATTCAAGTTTTCATTCATCTATACTTTCAATTCATCATAAACCATTCTATTTATAAGAGGATGGCTTCAAATTATGTGCTTAAATGTGAAAAATATGGCACAATTAGTTGGGTAAATTGATTATTTAAATAAACAAACACATAAATATCTTTACCAAGCTTATAAAGTAAAAAAAAATTTGTTTGCTTAATGTCAAGCATCACAAACACAATATTGGATCTGAAACTTTTATTCTGATTAGATTATAGTCTTAGTGCAAATTTTTATAAATAAATCATAATTTTTTTTCTTTCTAAAAGGTTTCCTTAAATCATTAATCATGGAAATCAACAACCATAAAAAATCAAGAAAGTACATGTAAATTTTTTTTGATGGGATTACATGAAGTAGAATAATAAAGTTAAATAAAATGCATGAAGATAATGAAATTGGAAACTGATACATCATTGTTCGACCACCAATTAGTCTTCGTCTACCCCCTTAGTTCTTCTCTTAGGATTTAGGTATTCTCTTCTTTCACTTTTATCCCAAGTTAGATAAGCCTCTCTCTTTTACGGACAATGAAGAAATTTTACAATATTTATTAATAGTGAGAAACTTGCCAGTCCTAGTATAATTGGCTAGATAGTCAAACCATATTTTAAATTATTTTCTTGAGATCAAAGATCTCTTTCTCAAGAGCAAATAACAAGGTTCTAGAAAATCAAGTTTACAAACATGAGAATTGTAAGGTATTTAAGGAGGGAGATAAATATATGTGTGGGGATCACTTTCTTTCATTTGAAATCTCTCTCTAGATTATTCAAATGGTGGAGAGACTCTTCTTTTAGCGGGCCATATTCAGTGCTCTGTATATCAATATACAATAGGCACTCCTAATATATTTTTTTTAGTACTTAATTATATACACACACACACACACACACACACATACATACATACATTATTCTTTTAAGATTTAAATTAATCATATTGTACAATGTATATCATGTTATGCCATCTATTTGTAGCGACTGGTTCGAACTAATGATTCACATTAGTTTGATGCGGAAATGGTTCTTGAGGCTACGTTAGATCAGTTGTATGCCCGATTCTCTGTTAAACTAATTGAGCCAGTTGATATAGCCTTTGATGGAGAAGTATATTCCAGTCCAAACAATATAGAACTATCCAAGATAATTTAGCAGGTAAAGTGCATGAATAAATAGGTACTTGTGGCTTATGTTAAGAAAAAAAAAAGATTCTACTACAATCAATTTGTATCTGAAAATTCTGGTTTTGTTGCATGTATACAAAGCCTAGTTCATTTTTTTTATTGGGATTACATTTTTAGACCCAGTCTCCCTTAATTTTTATTATTCTTTTATGCTATGAATGTCCCATTTAAATATTTAAATTGTAGTGTTTTTTTTTTTTTTCCTTTTTTACGTTGTGATTTGTCTAAAAATCACATATTATATTAGACACATAGGGCGAAGTCATTTTTAATAGTCTGAGTCAATCCTTCAACTTTAAACTCATTCCTAGAAAAAAAGTTTTTCAAAATAAAATTGCATTAATCTTAATACTTTAAATCTTATTATTACTAGTGAGTAAAGTGAAGAAAATACTTGAACATATATTTTGAACAAAAATAATATTATTTTTTTTTTTGGGATAATTACATACTAGCCACCCAAAATACTGATATTTACAAATTAACCTCCCCTGTAATTTTTTTTGAACTTCCAAACTGATGCATCTACATTTGCCAAAATCAAATTATTAAGAATTTGATAAAATTGAAAAATATGGGTTGGGTTTTACCATGAATTTTAATATTTCGGGTAAGAATTTGAAAAAGGATGAAAGTGAGTTGTAAATAGCAAGTTCCAGGTGGTCTATATGTAGTTGTCCCTTTTATTAATATATAATGATTAATTATTATGATTATAGCATGAATTTCTCATAGGAGAAGAAATGGAAAAAATGCAAAGGAAAACTGTCACGATGCATTCTAGAATAGTAAATAAACAAAGAAATTGAGAGCATGATGCTTATGCACCGATCAACTGGTGATTGTCTCTTGAATTGTTTTTGAACTTATTTAAACTTACCAAAGTTTAATAGGATCGACCAAAGTTTAATTTGTTTAAAATCAAACTATTTTACTGGCCTTTATTTGGCTTGAGATAAGCCAAATAAAAACAAGGTGGCTAACTTAAGAATAGACCAGGTTAAGTTGAACTATTTCAAGTAATACCTCTGGGTTACATCAAGTTTAAGTTAATTAGACTTGCATGAAGTCTAAATAAATTTAGACTTTAGTTTTCTTTTTAAGTGTAAGTCAGGTTAGACTTAAATTAACCCTTGATTAAATTGAGGTTGAGACTTAGGTTAAATTTAAAATAAAATCTCAAGTCGAGTTAATTCGACTTGGATCAGACTCACCAAAAGATTGAGATAACCCAAATTAGGTTGGTTGACTCAGTGATTTAGTTGATTCATATTAACTTGAGTTAGGTCTGGTTGAGCCGATGATTTAGTTGATTTGGGTTAGCACAAGTTAAGTCAGGTCGACCCGATGATTCAGTTGATTTAGGTTAGCCCCAGTTAAGTCAGTTTGACCTGATGATTCAGTTGATTTGGGTTAACTCGAGTTAGGTCAAGTTGACCTGATGATATAGTTGATCTATTCTAAATCCAAGTTAAGTTAGACATAGACCAAATTTAAGTTGAGTTTGAACTAAGTCTAAGTTTCTTTAGACTTAGGTTAGTTCTAGGTTAAGGTACACCTAAAGGTAGCTCAACTTGAACTAAGTCTAACATAGGTTAGACTTAGGGGTTTAGATTCATGATGTAGTTAGAATGTAAAGAATTTAGGTTGAACCTAAAAGTTAAGTTTAGGTCTAAGGTTAGTTAGACCTATAGTTGATTATAGGTCCAATATAAATTGGGCATAAGGTTGAAAATTAAGTTCAGGCAAGCTGAACATGGGGTTTGACTTAAATTTAATTTAGGTTGAACTTAAGTTGAGATTGATTTATGTTCAATTAGGAATGAACCAAAGATTTAGGTTAACTTAGGTTTAATTTGGGTTGAACCTAAGGTTTAGGTTGACTAAGTTTCAATTTAGGTTGGACCCAATGTTTGAGTTGACTTAGGTTTAAATTTGGTTGAAAGTAAGGTTTATGTTCACTTAGGTTCAATTTGGGTTGAATCTAAGGTTTATGTTTAGTTTTAAGTTAGGTTAAATGCATATATACACCTCACAAGTATATTTAAATCATTTAATCCAAATAATAAAAGTTAATTCAAATAAAATTCTTAGAAATTCTTAAAATAAAAGAAATCATAAAAATTCATAATAAAACTTTTCTCTCAACTGGATTTAAGGAAAATAAGAAAATTTACAATTTGAACAATAAGGCTTAGTATGGCTCCCTTTCACTTTGATGCACTCAATAAATATAGACTCCCTCATGACACTAATTTTAGTTTTAGGATTAAGTGAAGGTGAGATTATTGTATTTTCTTATGCTCTTTGTTTTGTGCTTGTTTGGTTTGCTCATCAGAAATATTTGACAAAGGTGAGCTTTCCTTGTTAGACTAGATGTTTAGGAAGAGTAAATAGTCTTTTCATTATGTTTTGTAAAATTTCATTTATATGTTATTATTTGCTAACTTGGCTTTGCACGACAATAGTAAGCTTAAAATGTGTTAACTCTATTTTGCAGAGCATTACAGTAATCCCAGTATGCTGTAGTAAATGCAAGTCTGCTTTCCTGCAACATCTTTTCTTTTCTAAACTTAAGGTGTCTATCATAGTTAGTCAATTATTGACATCTGAACTATCTCCACTCTTGTATGGTTGGAGGCTCCATTGATGTACACGGTCTAATTCTGACAGCATACATGGTTCCTTCGCTCGAATCAGATGTCTCAAATAAGTCGACTAGAAAACTTGTCATCGCATACGCCTTTGTTGTCATTCAAGATATATAGGAGATGTCAAAATCACTCAAATTTAATGCCTATTTGAGGAACCGACCAGAGTGCTCAAATATAATGAGGACAACTTTCAATGGTTGGTCATTTGGTCATTGATGATTCAGATGTGGTGAATTTGGAAGTGTGATTGGAGCTTACGAGCAGAGATAATTAAAACAACTATTAGTTTCTCTATAATTGGATACTTAAGCTCAACACGTCTGAGAAACAGATAGGTTTAGTAGTTTGGGAACTATTCTTCCCAACACCTCCAAAACTAGCATCTAGTTGATGGCCTCAGGTCCAACTCCCAAGTATAGAGAGGGTTCTTCATTTGGCCTCAAGCTTTAGAGTAGTAGCGGTGACACCTAAGGAACTTTCAACTTCGTAAAGACTTGCTCGCATTCGGACGACCACTCGAAGTTCTTTACCTTTCTGAGTGCTTTGAAGAAAATCACACACTCGTTACATGACTTCAAGATGAACCAGCTCTGGCCCGTTATTTGATCGATTAAGTTATGAACCACTTTTGTTTTTCTAGAAGAAAGGATTTTCAACAATTTATGTACCTTCTCTATGCTGGCTTTTATTCCCTCTAGAGTCAAGAGGTAGCTGAAAAACTTTCCTCTGGATTTTTCGAAGGTGTATTTTAGAGGATTTTGTCTCATGTTAAATTTTCAATGTTTCAAACGTTTATTTTAGATATTTTATGTGTTGTTCTGCTAAGAGACTCTTAACAATGGCTTCATCCCCATATACTTCAATATTTTTTTTCCTTTCTGTTTAGACAAAATTACATTCATAAGATAATGGTAAATAGCTCTAGTGTTTTTAAGCCCAAATGACATTACATTGTAATGCACACCTTCGCTAGTGATAAAGATTGTCCATTTTGCATAGCTGGATGCATTTTTATTTGGTAGTAGCCAGAGAATGTGTCCAGAAAGCTCATCACTAAGTGGCTGACCAAAGAGTCCACCAATGTGTCGATCCTTGATAGTGTGTAATTGTCCTTCAAGCATGTAGAGTTTAGCTTGGTGAAGTACACACATATCTTTCATTTTTCATTCGCTTTTTGCACTATGAATACATTGAAGTCCCATGTTGGTTAATGCACCTTTCAGATGTAGCCTGCCTCATTCAGCTTCTGGACCTCCCCACGAATTGGTCCCACCAGAGTCAGCGTAAGGACCTGATCTTTTGTTTCATCCCAACCAAGCAAAGACGACTAAGTATTAGGGTTTGGAGCATTATGTCTTTCATCATTCCATGAAATTTCTCACTTATTAGGAAAAATTTACCGTTCTCCCCTTCGGCTGCATGTATTTCAAGAGTGGTCTCATTGGTCTCAAGATCCCCATTACGCTTGTTCTGGAGGTCAAGCGGCTCCTGCTCCACACATTCGCCCATTAGGATGTAGTGACTCACCAAAACTTACCAAAACGTAAGTTGTTCGTACAATACAAGTGCATGGGTCAAGTAGTAATGCAGTTAAAGAGTACAACATATCTATTCCACAAGGAAAGGTTAAGAATTATTTTGGAGGGTGAATCTCTAGTTTACTAAACTTCTAAATCTAATTTAGTATGATCACATACAAAAGATGGTTTTATGAAATGCCACTTAAAGATAAAAATAAAAGATAAAGAATTTGAATAAAGATGGAAAATGACGACAGATAAATCTTACTGTTTTTCAAGGTTTGTGAGGCTCGCGACCCTTTGATTTTGGTAATATGGTGATTCATGATTTTCCTAGACTTTTTACCCAACGTGATTGTTGTCAACATGGATAAATATCCCTCCGTATGTTTATTTCTAGGTTAAAAGCAAGCTAGAATCCATGGAGTTGAGGTTTTCTCAATCCTCATGGCATGCCACAGAGCTATTCTGATCACCTTTCTAGGTTGTAAAGCTTGAATAAAATGTTTGTTGTTATCTAGATTTCATTTTTAACCATTTCATTCCTCCACATAATGGGTAAGAGACACAAATCACAAAATATATTAACATCTTAATTCATCAGATTGAAGTAAATGAGGCTATATGGTTAACAGGACAACGAAGAACCATGATGTCTCAGTAAAAATGATGTAGGGAAAGAAATTATCCTAAAAATCATAAAACATCCCATAAATCACAGAGAAAGAAAGCTTAGCTAAGCATGATAGAAAGAGTATCGAAGAAACATCCCATTAAAACCATTTTTGCATGGAAAACAAAAAAGTAAATACTTACAAAATCATTTGTTCCCTCTTCCACAACAACCAACTCCTGTCTCATACAATAACCTCTCAAAATATACAAGTACAATATAAAGAAAAAGGTAGATAAAACCCTTAGGACCTCAACCCCAAGAGAGGAAGAGGAAACCTAAGGAATAACTCTCACAAGCTTCTTCTCTAGCTATCTTCAACTCTCCTCTTCACCCAATAATGCTTCATTTTGTGCCCAAGCATCCCTTTTGAAGATCCAGTAAAAATCAGCATAAAAAACCTTCCAAAACTAGATCTAGTAGTCCTCGGTGTGGTCACATCTGAAACTGAGGTGGTCACGTTAGTTCTGGTGTGGTCATGCCGAATCAGGAGTGGTCACACTAGAAAGCATTATTTGCACGTTTTAACTATGTTTTGTCTGTTTCATAACTATAACATTCAAAATAACACAAAGAACATTCCACAAGCATAAAATCATAATAAATGAGGTAGAATAGTATGTAAAATGCATGATAAAAAGCAGGTGAAATCACATAAAATTGACGCATGTTAGGTAACAGATTCGGAACTGCTCGAAGTTCTCCTGAATAGTAATGATCACTTCGTCGCTAGGAAATTTCATGGCAACGTGGTATGCATAAACCATGGCCTAATAATCATTCAATAATGGATGATTGAAGATCACGATGAAGGTTGGCGGTGAGTCCACAACTAGGAAGTCTTCATTATAAAAAATTGCTTTTCATCTTCTCCCCGAGCGACAAGGAGGTGCAACTACACGTAGGGTCTCCTTCCTCTTGCCACTAAAAATTGTAAAGTGGGCCAATTAGCACTACCAACCAGTCAATCTAGAGATTCAAATTATCGAACACTGACTTGAAGAAAGTGTTCACAAAGCTGCCAGTGTAGAGCATGATGTTGCCTACCTGGAAATTGATGTTCATCGTTGTCACGACGACAACATCATTGTATGGATTTCCCTTTGGGAGCAGACCCGCGTCAATGAATGTTATTGGTGGATGGGAGCTGCATTTTGGAGCGAAAGCGGCTATGCAAAATTCTCTAAATTGAAGACACTTTTGAGTAGCATGGGAAGAGGATTCTCCGATTTCTCCAAATAATTACTGGTACTATCCCAACGATATGGATCATGTTTGCCCTTGCCAAAACTGATTTATCCAAATTTCTTCCACTGGAGCCTTCACATGTCTCTGGGTAGTGGCTCCGGGTGCCATGAATTCCTTGAACTTTTTGGCTCTTATTAGCTCCTTGAACATGCTACAGAGGTGTATGCACTCCTCTGTATCATGGCCATGATCTCTGTAATAGGTGCAGTATTTCTTCATATCCCTGCGAACAACTCTGGCTCTCATTGTGGATGATTCATGCTCATTACAACTTTCAGGAGGTTTAATCTAAATTTTTCATGTGAATCTCACCTAAATAATAGAGTATAGAGAACTAGAGAGAGACAGAGAGAACACATAAATGAATAGTAGAGTGAAAGGGTTGTGTAACTTTTTATTCATAAAATGATCCCTCATTTATAGACAAAGGGTAGATAACATATAAAATTACATTTATATCCCTACTTAAAGTAGAGACTACATAGATTATTCTAAGTATTTCACCTTTGTGGGCCATGGGCCTTACTTTTCTCAAGATCAACTGGCTGGACTAAAAAGGGCTTCGTCGATCATGTCAGTCGGATGTACCAGTCAGTGTTATCGGGTGCAATGTTATCGGTCGGCTTTTTGACAACGGGTCGGCATTACATATTTGATTGGCTTAGTTTTGCTAATTGATGAGAATAGTCTTATCGGCCCTCAACCTCCACCAAAGTGTTTTTGTCGACAGGATAAAACTAGGTCATTAAGTAACGAGAATATCACCTTAATCCAACAGGTAGCCTTCCTTTAGACGAGAGGATCTTCATGGGACGGATGAGACTTGTACACATTTAATGGCAATTGGGGGAAGTAACTGAGTGACCCCGATATGACAGTCATGGGGGCTAGCCTCTCCTTCAGCTTTACTTCATTATAGTGGCCCGCTTAGATGATTCTTCGCCTGTTAGTTGACGTTCTACTCGGGCTGATAGCACCTTGACCACCCTAGTGAGTTAGGTTGCCTCGAATTTACTATATCCGGTCGACCTTTAGATCTCATTGAGATTCATGCCCACATAATTACTACTTACACATAAATGACAATTATAAATATTGCTAGTACAAAACTAGCAACTTTTTTTATTAAATTTTCAAATTCACACAGAAATATCAAAATTCATAATAAAATCCCAACTCATATTTTTCAATTTTATCAAATTCTCCATATCATTCATAAATGCATTCATTCGATACTTCTAAAAAATCATCAACGTGCAATTTTATAGAGAGCAACCTTTCAAATGATATGAATGTAATCATCTCCAAAAAAAAAAAATAATAATAGTAATAATAATATCAATTACATATTATATCACATACATCTTTTTTATACGCAAGTGCTTACTCAATTAAAGGAAAAAAATAGGAGAATGTACATACATACCACCCAATCTTATGTATTTATATATTTAACACCTAAAGTTTGATTCTTACAATTATACCATTCAAATTTTTACTCACACAAAAATTATCACTATTTTAAAAGTGAAATATAGTTCATGCAACCACATATATATTTATATATAAATTAAAATTTAGGTGGTAGTTATGTAAATACATAAGAATTGAGTGGTACGCATCTAAATCTTCCAAAACAATATGGTCCATCTAAACAGTAGAGCCAAACCTCAGTGAACAGCTCTGGTCTCCTCTCTCTCATTCCAATGAAGCAGCGATGGGTGGGCTGCTCGCACTGGCGGCGCCGGAGAGCTCGTCGGAGTATTTCTGCTGCTCAACACCTCCACCCTGTTGCCACGTCCAGACAATATCCTGCAACGATGGCTTCAATCCCCGATCACAGAACTGCTGGTACTCAAAAGTATCCCCCGCCGATTTCTTCACTTCCACAAAATGAAACGAAGGCGTCACTTCGAATATTTCCGCATCTATCGCCAACTGCCCTTTTCTCCCTTCCTTCTTCCCCCGCAATTTCACCTTCCCATCCTTCTTCCTCACCATAAAACTCTCCATCTCCGCAATCTTCTCGAATCTCGACACAATCGCCTCCGGTGGCTTCTGCGTCGTAAACCTAGCCTCCGCTGCGGGCGGCCTGTTCCCACACCCCTCAAACAACCCTGACAAATCAAAACCCTTCGACAACGATATGATATCAAACGCATTTAAACTCACCGGCCTCGTCGCAAAAGCCGCGTCGACATCGTCGACAGTGCCCGCCGGGTCTTCGTGAGCTTCGACTGGCTTAAACCCCTTCTTAAACCAGGGGGATTCGAGGAGTTTAGAGATTTTGATGCGGGTATTAGGGTTAGGATCAAGGAGGCGGGCGATTAGCTTGCGGACATCAGGAGGGAACCAATTAGGGCATCGGAACTCGGCTTTGGAGATTTTGCGGTACATCTCGACGAGATTGGAATCGTTAAATGGGAGGAAGCCTGCGAGGAGGACGAACAGGATGACACCACAGGACCAGATGTCGGCTTTAGCGCCATCGTAGCCGCGTTTCTTGACGACTTCGGGGGCGACGTAAGCGGGGGTGCCGCAGGTGGTATGGAGGAGGCCGTCGTGGCGGCGCGTGTCGGCGAGGGCGCTGAGGCCGAAGTCGGTGATTTTGAGGTCGCCATTTTCGTCGAGGAGAAGGTTTTCGGGTTTTAGGTCACGGTGGTAGACGCCGCGGCTGTGGCAGAAGTCGACGGCGCTGATTAGTTGTTGGAAGTAGCGTCGCGCTGCGTCTTCCTTGAGCCGACCAAGGGCGACCTGATGGAAATTTATTATAATTAAAAAAAAAAATCTATTTTGCACTTATAATTAAAATCTATTTAACTAAAAATTGAGATTGGAAATTTAATGGAGATCTGCACTTCTAATTGTTGGAAAAAAAAAAAAAAAGTAATTTTCAAGATGTGCTATATCATGAAAAATTCTATTTATATCATCTCTTTAACATTACATTAAAACATAAGTTCTTAAGGTAACCTATCTAATAAAATTATTTTATTATATATAATTATATTTATGATTTGTTGTCTTATATTTCTTTTTTAAAATAAGAAATTTTTAGTAGATATCTTCAAAATTGATAGTCATATAAAATTATGACAAAAAAAAAAAAAATCAAAATAAAAATATCAATTTGAGCTCAACCATTCATATATAATAAATTACTAAATCTCAATATGTCCTAAACATTTGCATGCTATATCTTCATGGGGTTAATGTAAAATGATTGTTACATTTGCTCTCGCTCTTGTACTTCTTTGCATTATATGAATTTCTTAGGGTTAGTTTTCATGGTAAAAATGCTAGCAATCTAACGAAACTAACCTCTATCTAATCTCAAATTGCTAGATACATTTCTTCTTTTCTTGCTCATTTACTTGGTTCTTTACCTTTTGCTTCTTGGATCCATTAGTAGCTTCAGTGGCCAAAAACTTAAGTAATAAAGGGAGCTCTTTTCTCAAATTGGGGGACATTTCTATCTTTTCTAAAAAAAAATTATGATGTTTAACATCTAAAAACATCATCAATACTCAACTTACATCAAATAATCACCAAATATAGAGAGTGCAAGTCCTCAAAATCTTTCGTGCTAATGGATTTTATTGTTATCTTGATGGATCTACCGCATGCCATTCCAAACAATTAATTAGAGGCAGATTCTATCACTCTGAATCTCTACAATAATACATTAATACTTATCGTCCCAAATCTTTTTATCGCATTGTACCTCTTTTTGTCATAGGTTCTAACACTGACTCCTACACTAAAATTTAGATTAGCTCTAAACAATGAGTGCTTACATATAATTTAAATAAGAGCTTCATCATCTCTCCAAGAAAGACAACTTCATGGCCAAATACATATAAAAAAGGAAGAAAAACTAAGTGTGATGTTATGGTTGTAATTAGTTTCTTACTATCTTGAAGACATAATCTCTAAAAACTTTAACAATTTTCGTCCAACATATCATGCATTCAAGATAGTTATAAGATTTAATCTCCAACCAATTATCCATGATGATCTTCATTCCCTGTTTTGTAATGTAGAAATAAATTTTGCTAATGAAGCTATATGAGACCTTTAACTACTATGGATGAAAAAACATCATATGATACTTATACTACCTTAAAGAAGATGGTGTAGTCAATTTTTCAATCCTACTAAACTCAAATCCCAAACTAACTCCAATCATATAATCATGATCAACTTCACTGTTAGCCTATAAGTCTTTAACATCTCAAATTTAATGTCAAATATTTAATAAAAATTGTCATTCTTTTATGCAATATTGAAATTATTAACACCAAACTATAATAATTCAAAGCATGGCCTCCTCATTCACTCTTTGTTAGATCATCCATAACTCTCATATAACACATTACTTAGGCTGGCTTACAAGCCAAACACATATCATTTAAACTAATAAATAGTTCTAGACAATGACCTTTAAATTTCAATGTTAAACATTTGATATGATTCTCTCTATACTAATACTATCTCTTTCGAAACTTTCAAAAACTTTTCATATAATCTTCATTATAATAACCAATTCATCACTCATAATTTTGGTTCAATTTCATTTAATATTATTAAATGAAAAATAAAGGAACTTAGACCAACCAGTTCTCCTTCTAAAGCCCTACCATAAAATACTTTATCTAGTTTGTTCCTCTTAACAATATTATCTAGTTTGTTCCTCTTAACAATATTAATTATTAAGGCTCACTCTTCTTTCCTCTCAATCAATTATGGATCACTGCATCATTAAGCTAATTATCAAACTACTTATATATTATCTATTTTAGAAAAAGAAAGTTAGCAATATGTATTAATTGCAACTTGTTATCCCATATATCATGACATCTAATAAAGAGTAATTGTTTCCCATTCACTGCATCTAGTTTCTAATTATATTCCATCATGAATGTAAATTATATATATATATATATATATATATATATAGTTGATTTGTTTTCTTAATTCAATTAGATATTTTGAATGAAAAAAAATCTAAATAACCTCTAAGTTCATTCAGTTCAAAAATATGGCAAAAAAATAATGCAATATATTAATAAGAATAGTTTGTTCTGATGGATGCAATGAATCCACCTAAATTTCAAATCTTACTATCCACATGGAGTGTACTTTATCAGTACAATTGCCATATTCCCTTGAAATAAAAAAGAGCATCATAATACAAGAATCATCACCTTATAGAAATGGTTCACACATTAATGCTCAAAGTCAAATTGTCTCATAATTTATGGGGTGAGTCATTGTCATAACACATTTACTTATCTAATATGAACTCACTCCTTCAACATAGAAAGTGCTTTCTCCATATTATCTATACAAATTTAAAATACCATCTTAATACTTTTAGATGCCAATGCTTATCATGGTTATGTTGAATATACTTTTTAGATAAATTGCCACCAAATTATATTAGAAGCATTTTCATTACCTATGCCTCTTTAAATACACTAAGAAAAGTTGTGATGACATCTCAAGTAAAAGCTTGCATGTCTCGTCATGACTTATTCAATGAAGATATTTTTCCACACCATGCCTCACCACATCAAATCAAACCATTCCCACACTTCACAGATTAAAAAACTTTAACTCTACTTGTTTTCACCTATAATGACGTATTTTTTTACTTATAGTCTCTTTTCCCCCACACCACTCAACAAACAACTTAATAATTCTTTCTTCATTTTTCTACTATCAACATCTCTACTATAGAACATCACCCAAATTAGCCATCTTTAGCTCTAATTGTATGCCCAATGACAACCCTTCTCAATACCAACACTCTTAAGTCAAAGTAGATATTCAAATTGGCTAATATTATCAATTTTTTTAATCCAACAAACAACTTCACAAAATTTAAAGAATGAAGAACAACAATGTCTTAAGAAATTCAAGCTCTACCAGCTTAAGAACTTAAATTTTCATTCCATCATCTCAATGCAAAATGTCTTAACTATAAATGGCCATGTAAAAATAAAAAGAACTCAAATGGAAGATTCTTTCACAATATTACCAGCAAAAATAAAGAAGTAAAACACATATAAAAGATTGTAGTGATTGCCAAAATACTCATTATTTATGTTCTCCTCTTGGTGTGAGCACCTAATAATCGGCTAGTCATACAATTGGTTATGTCAACATATCTTTTTCATAGCAAACTTAATGGGATAGTTTAGATGGCTCAATGTATGAATTCAAGGATCATCAACACCAATTTAGTTTTTTATCTTAACAAAAACTTTAAATGAACTTAAACGAACATCTATTGTAATTATTTATATTTATCTACAATTACTAGGATTCATTATCAATATTGTTAATCAATCCATGATTTATAGGTAGAAGAAAACCAATATGTATATCCTAATATATATGAATGGCATTCACCTCACATGCAACAGTTGCACTACCACTTTTGAGTTTCTTCAAACTTACAATATACATTCAACATAATTTTGATTTTTTATCTTATATTATTGAACTTCATGCATTTCTAATTGTTTACATCTCAAATGGTCACAATAGACACTTGAGCTCCTTCAATGATTTTTTGTGAGCAACTGCAAGATTTTAACACTATCTCTAATAAAATTTCACTTACTAAGAATCCAAAATTGTTGTTTGCCAATCCTAAATTATATCTTCTAGTGGGTTTTTCCTATCATCTCATATATAATTACAATCAAATCTCTCCTTTACGATGAATATCATGTCTCAACACATGCATTCACTTCTCAATTTATCTCTTAGGTCCTCAAAAGATTGCTCAACGATATAAAAGAGAGATAAATTATGGTATTTGAATTTACCATGAACAACAACTATAACGACTTATTTTGATTTATACTAACCTGTTGAACCTTATAATAGAAAATTTAAAACTAGTTCACTCATAATTTCTTAGAAAAAATTTTATTTCAGAGTGCATAAAGAAGCAATCTATAATGAGGCACTCCTCCACTAAAGCCTAATACCATACCTTTGATGTATACTTTAGGAAGTGGATATTTCACTTTTTCAGCAATTGTCCAATAAAAGCAACTCCTTTTCTCAATTTCTGCCCAACAAATGTTCCATTATTTCATGCTCATACTAAATACAAGAAAATTGATTTTTCATATCAACTAAAAGTGATAGAATCAAAGGGCATCTCCATTCACCATGTCATTTTTTATGATCAATTTGAAGATATCTTTCACCAAAGACCTTTCATGACATACTTTAGTCATAAAAAATGACACGTTGAGGACCCTCAACTTGAGTGGAGGCCCTAAGAACATAAATTTGCTAGAATATATGTAGCACTTCCCACACAAGTCATCACAACCACTCATCTAAAATTATAAACTAAATCTCAACCTTTTATACAAATCAAATTTTGTTGTATTTAACTATATCCTTTACACTAACTTGTAAAAAATACAACATTGTTGTATGCTTGTGTCATATGGGTTTTAGAGGAGTTGAGTCGAGCTTGAGTCACCATCAACTTGAACTTGAGGTTGATTAAGTAATTAAGTTCAAGCTAGCTCACAAGCCAACTTGTTTAGCATGAAAGACAAATATTATTTTAAACTAGTGTTATAATCAAATGACAAATAGAACAGGCATTTATGAAATAATTAATGACAAATCACTTGCTATAAAATGTAATATATGGTTTTTAAATATTTTTAAAAAAAATTAAAGAAAATTTCTTAAATTTTAATATATATTTTTTTATAGCTACTCACGAGTTAACGTGTCGAGTCAGGGTTATCTTGAGTATGACTTGTCAGCTTATAAAACTCAGTTCACGAGCCAGATATTGAGTCGAGCTCGAGCCAGCTCACTTAGACCCTTGCTGTCTCAATATAATTTTAAAATAAACTATATTTACTTCTATCAATTGTTTTCATTTAATAGAGAATTCTTCTTTAGCCAAATGTGACTTATTTCATCTCAAACTAGAAAGTTGGATCCAAAACCCTTTTTAATCAATCATTATGCTATCGATCATGCAAAGTAAATATTTCACGAACAATAAATAAATAAAAAACCAACCTTGTTGAAGAGCTCCCCGCCACGGGCAAACTCCATGACAAAATAAATTTTGGTCTTACTCGCCATAACCTCATACAGCTGCACGATATGAGGGTGACGCACCAGTCTCATAACAGATATTTCTCTCTTTATTTGCTCGATCATCCCCACCCTCAATACTTTCTCCTTATCAACCACCTTGATAGCCACGCTCTGCCCGCTCTCCAAGCTCCGACCAAAGTACACCTTCGCAAAGGTCCCCTGCCCGAGCAGCCTCCCCATCTCATACCTCCGCATCAATATCCATTCTCTCTTCTTCTCCTTCCCCTCGGAGGTTGCCATTGATGCTGTTGTTGACTACTTCAGATGTAAGGAAACAAACGGAGTTGGGTTTCCTGAACAGCAAAGAGGAAGAATGAGATGGGCTTCACATTGTGGGCGGGGGAGGGAGGAGGAGGAAGGGGGAAGGAGAGGAAGGAGGAGGGGTTTCGGTTTGGAAGAGGGGATGATTTATGGGTTTGGAATAAATGGTGGTTCGGTTTGGTCAAAGATAGTATGGATGGAAGTTGTTTGTGTATGTATGAATTGCTATTTATGGGAATTTGGGGTTTACCGATTTTTACCTTTTTCTTTTTTTTCTTTTTTGAAGATTTATTTAATTTGAGGCAAAAAATTAATGAAAATATTGAAAATGTTGAAAGTGATCAATTCTATATCAGCTTCCCCCCCCCCCCCCCACCCCCCACGCGCACACGCACACACATTTATGTTATATGAGCGCGTGCGTGCGAGTGCCTTGTTTCATTGGTTACGGTCATTGGCGTAAGTCTCTCGGGTCAGGGGTTTGAATCTCACCCATTACAGGAGAATTTGAATAACACAAAGGATTAGAAATGGGGTCTGCTCCTCGGTTAGTTCAACCTATAGGAGTTGATCGGTGGTCTTCGACTGTCGATCAATCTTTATAAACAAAAAAAAAAAGAAAGAAAAAGTTATGTATGTATGCATGCAAAAAACTACGAAGACATACATACATACATACATACATACATACATACATACATACATACATACATACATACATACATACATATATATATATATATATATATATATATATATATATATATATATATATATTCTCGCAGTTTTTGCGTTAATTTCAAGTCTCCTATTATCAACGGTGAATAGAATGGTAATTATTCTAATAACGAGTGTTTAAAAGGACTCTTATTGGAGCATAGTTATGCGTAGCTCGTTTAACAGATTATTTCATTAAATCTAATTTTGTAATATATTATATATGTTTAGAAAATGATTCTTTTTGTAACATAATTGGTTGGGGTTTGTTTGCTCTTTTTCTTGCAGTTCTAGAATTCGTTTTTCTTGTTCGTGATTAATGTTTAGACATTCAAAATTTTTCAAAACAGAAAAAAATAGAATATTTATACATTCGGTTATAATAGTTTTGATAAGTATATGTCCATTTTAATCAATAGACGACTTTTAGATATTTAAGTGTTAATTGATTAAAACTTTTGTTATGATCGTAATATGTAACATTATTTTAATATTGATAAGCAAAATAAATAATAGACGAGCACCTCTTTTAAGAAAAAATATTCCATCCAAACTTAAATCAGTTCTTTTAACACGCATTTTAGAATCGTAAGAAAAATAAACCCAAAGCGACTGCAACGTGCTGCCCGACCTGAGAACAAATTTGAAATTTGAAATAGGAAATCAATTAAAATACCGCGACATCCTACATCCTCCATTTTACATTCCATAAATTTTTATTAGATTTTCTACGGGGCATTTTGAGTGGTATGTGCGAAGTAGGTCCTGACGTTCTCGCCGTGCTCTTTGAAAGCCCACTAATGATTTTGTAGAAGGGAAAAAACATGTATGTTGTCCGGGCTTCCGTAAAACGGCTGCGATGCATTGATCTCGACAGTATTTTATTTTTCCTCTCGCCCACGGTCAGTAAATCACGCCATTATCCGCTCTCCGTCTAGACATCATAGGCAAGTTTTTGTCCTACAGAAGTGCATTGACGCCACTTCATCAAGGATGTGGAGTGCGTCGTAGTGGACGTAGTGTGGCATCTCGGGCTTCATCAAATAAGGAATTCATGTATCGTCAAAAGAAACACCATTATGTTCTTTTTCTTATATGTTCGGTAAATTTTTTTTTAATTAAATCTAACCGGCTTAGGGATCTTATAAATACCCATGACATTCCCTTCACTAATGCTTACTGAATTTTTTAATTCAAACCCCACATAGCTTCTGTCTGCTCTCGATTTTCTTTAGAGCCTTGGTAGGCTTTCCCATTCCATTCCTCATTCCCAATAGCTACTTACCACCTCCTGGATTAAGGCTTTGCTAATCTTCAATAAACCTAATTCTACACATTCACTATTCTATCTGCAAAAACGAGGCTTAAAAAATTATAAGTGAAGCTTACAACCACTTACCCTACCAATTTCCCAGTGAATTCAAGCCTTCAACCCACAGTTCAGTCATCCCCTTCTATTCATATACTCTAGAGCTTGCAGATTGCTTGGAGCTGCTCAAGAGTACTAGAAGATCGTGTTCGAAGCATAAACAGCACAGGAACACGCCTTGCCTTATACAGAACTACATGAGTGTATTTTGAGTGTACACCGTTACTTATTGAAAAAAATATTATCTAATCATACTAAGTTGTTGAACACAATGTATTATGTTATGTTAAGCTTAATTATTTTATTCCATTTATATTTAATATTTTCAGGTCAATTGGCAGAAATTTATAAGGTTATTTTGAGTGTCACCCTTATTTATCAAGAAATGCCTTATGCAATCCAACTATAGTGTTAAAAAATTAATGTATTATGTCTTTTATTCCAAATATTATTGATTTGAAAATAATTTATTATGCTATTTTAAATTTATTTTGATTCATATAGAGTTCGTTATTTCATATTTTTTAGAAGAATAATATTAATGTATTTTCAGTCTACATTGTTATTTTTCAAGAAAAGTCTCATTTAATCATTCTATTATATTTGAAAATAATTTAGTTTAATATTTTAATTATTTTGGTCCCTATAAAGTTGATTTTTTTTCATTTTCTTTGACTCAACAATATGAGTATATACTTTGATCGTACATCCTTATTTTTCAAGAACAATCTCATCTAATTATTTTGTATTGTTCAAAAATAATTTATGATGCTATTTTAAATTTGTTTAGGTTCATATATTGTTGATTTTTCAATATGATTTGACAGAACAACATGAGTATACTTTGAGTGTATTTTGCATGCATATTCTAGTTTATAAAAAAATCTAATTTAATCCTTTTATTATTATTTTTTTAAATTTATTTTGTTAATTTAAGCTTATTTTGGTGCATATAAAATTCATTATTTCATGTCCTTTAGCAGAATACAATACGTGCACTTTTAGTTTACATCCTTATTTTTGAAGAAAAACTTGATCTAATCATTATATGTTATTTTAAAATAATATTTTATACTGTTTAATGTTTTTTTGTCCATGTTAAGTTGGTTTCTTGTCATTCAGCAGAACAATATGAGTGTATTTTAATTTTATTTTGAGTAAACATTTTTTATTATTAAAAAAAAAACAATCTTATCTAATTCACTAAAAGAAAATGCCCAATTAGCGTCAGACATTTCCCATGATGATTGGACATTTTTCCGATGCTAAGCTCAATTAGCGTCAAAATAATTCTGACATTATAAATTTACGGCGAAAAAGTGGTCGACGTTAGCTCAACGACCTTAGCATCGACCATGGGTGGATGCTAATTATTGTTGATCGTGTCAGACGATAATTAGTGTCGGCTAGATTAGACGATGATGTGTTAGATTAACGTCATCATCTATCCAACAGTCCATTGTAGCCATTAGCGTCAGAAAATTTGGATGCTAATCTGATGCAAAAAAGTAAGAAAAAATACAGCAAGATAATTAGATTTTCACATATCGCATATAACAAACACAAGCAACATAATAGGACATTTTTATATCATCAGAACTTATTAATGGAATTCCAACATATCTAAATAATGATATTAAATTAAATTAAACATAAAGGGATCAAACTGTTCAAAATTCACAACAACAAAAACTGAATGTTTAATTAAACATAAATTAAAAAAAAAACATATAATCAGTTCATATGTCGTGGGAACAAAATCAAAAACATAATAAAAATCCTAATATTCCTCCTCGTTATCATCCTGCTTTTCCTTCTTCTCATCCTCCTCGAGAGCAATCATATGTCGCTTGCTCTGGCAATCAAATTCTCAAACATGCGTGCTAGACTATTTACAAACATCTACTGGCCTTCATGCGCCTGTCGGAGCTCTTCATTCATCATCATGACCTACTAGCAAACTTCTCATGCTAAGCTTGTAACGAGCTAGGGCCACCCAAGCTGCATGGGAACGCTTGGCCTCAAATTCTATTCCCTTTGCTTCGAGGTTGTACAATCTTCCCTTCTTCTTCCCTTCCTCTTGTGTCAAAATTGAACAAAGCAGTGGTAGACTGGCTACCACTGCTTCTAGTGAACGACGAGGTCTGGCTAGCAATCTCACTCTATCTCTCCCAAAGCAGCTCGTACTCCTCCTGCATAACAAAATTCAAACATTAATTGACATATTAATAGTCCCACAAAATAGAAAATTATTTTTCTTTAACTTACTTTGACAGGCCGAGAGTAGTTGAATGCCCATTGTTGTGTGCCTAGGCGCCGATGTGTAAGGACATGCAACTCTACAGTGGATGACACTTGGTCAAGCTTCTTGGCCTGTAGACATGATCAAATAAATATAAGAGTCACATAATTATATAAATCTGTAAGATTTTGAATTTTGAGATAATCTTACCAGTCTCTGGTATTACTCTATGTGGGAGATCAAACCTCAATGTGGAGTACAAACCCTTTGGCTCCCTTCGTTGTCTAGTTTTGTTTATTTGTTTGTCTTTTCCTCTAGTATTATGGAGAGGCCTATGCAATGTTTAATTAAGCCCATACTTCCTCACCAACCCATGAGGGCCTCTGCCCCTTCTTCTGTGCTATAGTAAACATATCCTCCAGCCTATGCCTAGAACGAATCTAAAAAATCTGTCAGATCTAATTGTGATGTTTTGGCAACAAATAAAAAGACCTCTGAAAATTAGAAACTATGTAAGTTTGATTAGCATAAAAAAGTAGAAATTAACATTTATTTCAAATTAAAAAATCATACCCCAAACTCTCTAAAATACATATCCTGAGTTGTAATCAGTATCTACTTCCATAAGAGATATGACTGATCATACCCACTCCGGTTGATCTCCATGATCCGCTTCACGGGCAGGCCTAGGGCAGAACTTGCAATTGAAACATTAGTTACATTATAAAATGGAATGAAAATTAAAATTACTTTACTGTAAAAAGAAAGGTTGACTTACGAGTTACTCTCTGACACATTATAGACTCTGCGGCAGTGTCAGCCATCTCAGGTGCTGGAGTTGAGGGACCTAGCTTGTCGAAAGAGGAACTTGGGTGGAAATATGGCACAAGATTGGGAGGTGCTCCCTACGAGGGAGCTGGTGTGGGAGGAGGGACAGCAGGAGGGGTGATCAAAGTGGTATCACGAGTGTTGTACCTGTAAGCACTAGTGACGACCTTCTTCAGCCTCCAATATGTGTTCCTCAAATGTCCCTGAATGTGGGTCTCTTTAGGGGCTGAGCACCTGCCATCTGTAACAGGAAAAAAGGAACTAGAATTAATAATCAGAATTAATCTATAATATAAGACATAAAAGTAATAGTAGAACAAAGTAGAAAGCTATATTGAAATATATCGTGACTACACATAGAATCAAGAAAAGTAAGCAAGACAACTACAGTGTAAGAAGTGAAAGTAAAAGCAAAAAGGTGTTGAAAATAATCATCAAAGTATACATACAAATTTTTAGTCCATTTCATTCGATGAATCAGATGTTGAAGAACTTAAAATTTTATCGTCGATCTCATCATTATTTTCATCTATTTCTAGGGGAACTTCTTCATGATGCCACGTGGTATCCTCTAGGGTAACTCCTCATTGATTAGGCTGAACTGAATACGAAAATTAGACATTAATTACTCTTGGTGAATATGTTCAATAACACTCAATAATTTTTCGTGTTCTATTCTTCAAACAACTCAGTCGAATTTATTCCCTGCTTGACCAGAATATCAAAGGCAGACTAGCTTGATGTGCTAGAATAAACGAGTCATACTTTGTATATCTTCTTTTCATTTTACTTCATTAATACTATCGAGTTGAGTGTTTGTGTTACTTGATTAGGAACAAGATCAAACCATTCACATTTGAACATGTAGACATTGCGTTCAATATAGCTCAGATATTGCAACTAAATTACTTGATTTAATATGCTGTAATAGTTGATCTCATTATCTGTGTGTGTGTTTCCTCTGACACAAACACCACAATTATAACTTTATCTTCCTTCACACCAGGGTCACGTGTGAACTTTGTAACTGTTTACTTCAAATATTTGACATGTCTAGACACTTTGATTAGGTCCCCATGTAAGATCTAACTAGTCATGGCTTGTGATTCTGATGTTTCTATCGTGAACCCAGTAGAAGTTCCAAAGCATAATTAATTTTACTTTGTAGAGTACAATTAGATGATGCATTGGTGAATTGAAAAGTTACTTCAATGTACATGTGATTTGAATCATTTTGGAAATAATTCTTGGATCTTCTTGCTTACAAGCGAGTCATCCCTTATGTTCAAGCTCTAGGTAAATTACCTATCGACATCATTGTGAACTTTATGTCTTAGTAAATTAGTAGAGCATTCTAAATAATAACTAAGAAATTTTTTTGTTAAATTAAATCTTGCTGTAGGAATGGTTCCACTTCATTATAGTTCAGTAGAACATACAATGAAGCTGCTCGAAGCTCTCTATAATTGAGATAGCATGTATCATGCCTACCAAATGGTTCACCTGACATATGACATATGACATATGAATAATTCTTGTTGTGAAGTCATCTCAGCGATGGTTTCATGTGTATGTTTCCCTTGATCAAAGTAATGATAAAAAATAATAATTGTCTTCTGTAATAAGCATGCCTCGCATATCGATCCCTCCAAAAGCGCTTTATTCTTTACAATGTTTTTCATCTTCATTAGAAATCTGCAGGGTTAAGTCATTTTATAGAAAAAAAAGATATTAATTCACTCTAATATAAAATACATACCTCTCAAAGGATACATCCTGTATTGCACTAGACCCCCCAAAAAAGCTTCATAACAAAGATATGTGGACAGATAAAAAAAATGGAAGGAAATATCCACTTTAGCTTGCATAGAATTAACAAAATACTCACGTCAAGACTTCTCAGAGAATAAACATTCAAAGTGCTTGAATACAACTCTTTGAAAAATATATTTATTTCGATAAGTGGATCAAGTACCAGCTTTGGCAGGGCATTGAATGCAATCGATAATAAGTATTGCCTGAAAATGTGGAAATCATCGCTCAAATATTTTCTCCATCCGCATATCAACACATCCACTTATGTGAGAAACAAAACCACTCAGAAACTTTAAAGAATGAAACTACTTAAAGATAGTTTCTTATTGATCCAATGAGAGACAATATGTTGGTTTGGGCTTTACTATTTTACATGCATTTATTTCTTGTGGTTCTAACGCCTCCTCTTGCAGCAATCCCTTGGATCCAATCTTTCTTTGATGTGGTATTTTGTTTTTCCCTTGATATCTAGAATAGTCTTAAATATATTATCAAAAAAAAATCTTCTCAATATGCGTAACATTTAGATTATGTCTGATTAGATTGGTTCTCTAGTATGGAAGGTCCCAAAAAATGCTTCGCTTCATTTAGTTATGTGTAACGCTAAAATTTGGAAGTGACCCAAGTCTAGTTCCGATTTCTCAATGATCTTTGGAACTTCACTAATCATTTGCAATCTATCACTTCCATTTATCTTTGGGGGTGGACATGATCTTTTAACTCTATTTTTGAAAAATGCATCTTATTCCTCTGAAATGGGTGATCACATGCTAAGAACCTTTGATGATAATCAAAACATAAATTTTATCTTCCATGCTTCAAAGTGAATGCTTTGGACATGTCCATACTAATGAGATAAATTTATCAGCTGTGTTCCAACCAAATAGCATTCCGTGAGTTGATAAGTCATTGATCGTCCACATAAGAGTAGCCCTAACGTGAAAGTTTTGTTTTATTGTAATATCATTAGTCAATATGCCGATTTTGCACAATACCTGTAGCTCATCTATAAGAGGCTGTAAGCACATGTCAATTATACCCTTTGGGTTTTGTGGACCTGATATGATCAATGAATGTTAGAAATAAGAAAGACACATTCATACACATATCAAGGGGAAAATTATATGGAGTAATAATAACTGGCTAATATGAATAGGGTGTTGTGCGTGACTGTAAAGCTTAATGTTGTGTGGTTCTGTTGCAAAATCAAGATAACTGTGATTAAAGTATTTTCAAGCTTCACCAGTTGAAAGATGATTCATTATATTATAACCAAAATATCTAGAATTAGCCATGTTATGTGAGGAGGTGTGCGCATAAAAGCAAACAATTGCTAAAGTTGTGGAATGAGAGGAAAGTAAAAGAGACATTTGTAAGAAATATTTTTCAGATTTCTACTCTTTCTTCACCTTGGTTGGAACCTATTAGTACTACAAAATTTGTAATTAATCTCCTATGCACCTTCCTTGTAATATAACATACAATCATTAATGCATTAATTTATCTTTTCAGATAGAAGGCCTACATCGACACTAAATTTTTAGTTTTGTACAAATCTTCTAGTTTCTATAGGATTGATCTTCTTTAATAATGCTGCTACCTGATTGAAGCATTCTATTGGGATATTGAAATAATATTTAATATTCAACATTCTCAGGGCAACTGATAACTCCGTGAGTGAAGTGCTTCCTTCCCACAAAGGTTATTGTTGACCTCACTTTTGTTGAGGTATAGTCTTTCTTCCTTAGGAGCCTAGAATCTAGCCATAAGACTTTCTTGTTAACTATCCTAGAAGACTAGTGATGGAACCCTACCCATTAGAAATTCTAAACACTTTAATCTTATTAGATTTCCACATGTTTATTTCTGACCTCTAACACTTAGTAGAATGGAGGCAAACATGGGGGAACTCAAGCTGGTTCCCATAGGATTGCTTGGTCTCAAGGTTAGATCTGGGTGGTGTGATTTTGGTCAGTCTTGCACACACACACAACCCCACACTTTCACTCACAACCCAAAACTCTAAACATATCACCTTTAACCTGGTTCCCCTCTCTTTTGGAAACTCATGTGGGAGGTCCCCCAAAACCTTAGCCCAAGACTAGGGTATGGCTTGGACCAACACATGGAGGATCCAAAATAGGATTTCTCTTGGTCTCATGGCTCATTAGAGGTAATTTTATGATTGATATTCTCAATTAATCCCAATTTTACCAATATTCCCAACTTTGACCTTTCAGCCCCAAATTCTTTCTAGAATTAACAAAATACCCTCATAACCAAAAAATTCCCAAATCTCCAAAATCACTCCAAATGTCCCCAAAATCAATTTGAACCACTCCTTGACCTTAATTGCATCCAAATTGACCAATTTTGACCAAAATCCCTAAATTGCCCCAAAAGCCCAAAATCTACCCCCAATTTCCACTAAATTGATTCCAAACTTCCCAAATTTCAATTCCAAACCAAAATTCATCATATCTAATCCCAATTAAAACCAAATTGAAGCCCAATTGACCCAATTTCAAACCAAAATTCCAAGCCCAATTTAAAATTTTAAGTTTGCCCAAAAATCCAAATCTTACCAAATTAAACTCCATAGCCTCTCAATTTCCACTCAATTGACTTCCCAATGCTTCATGATAGTTTCTTGAACCAATTTGAACCATTAAGTGAGCCAAATCCAAAACCTATCCTAATCCAAACCGAAGTCAAGCCCCCAAAATTCACGTAAATTGAGTCTCCCAATCAATTCAAAACTACTCAATTCATTTTCAAAACTCCTCACGACAATTATTGATGCTGACTTTTTATTATGCAAGAACTTATGAACCCAAATTTATAAATTTATAATGATTTTGTAAAGGCCAAATTTTAACGCAAGTATTCATGTCGTATCAAGTAATACAGGGCTCTAATGGAGTCCTGATTATTGATCCCACAGGGAAGGCACGTTCCGTACAATAGATAGCGTAATACTGAAATCCATTACTCAAATCGCAATTAAAGTTTAAGTTTACTTCTACTAATAAGATGCATAAAACTGTAACATTTAAGCAAACCACAATTACTTCTAATATCTTTAAACAGAATTAACTAACTGATCTATAAAAAATACCTATTTCTTTATGTCTTAATTCTTATTAATTTCTAAGGATATTATGCTTTAATGAAAGGTATTTTTTGTATTTTTGGATGTAGGTAATGTAAAAAGGTCTAAGAAGGAAAAAGGAGCAAAAAGAAGCAAAAATGGAGCAAAATACCAAAAGTATAAAAAATTATGTCCTGGCGCCTAAGCGCCAGACTCGATACGAAAACTGTCAAGTTTTTGACAACATTTGATCAGTTATTTTGACGGAGTGAGCGGTTATTGGACATTCTAGAAGGCTGGCAGTTGTTCCTTGATAATAGGACATGTGATACATTGCATTTGGACGCTCCAAAATGATTTTAATCGCGAAGAGGTGCGAACCAAAGTGAAGAGGTGCGAAGAACTGGACGCGGTGTCCGGCGCCTAGGCGCCAGACCGACCTTCTAGAAGATTCATTGAATGTGGACATGTTTTGAAGAGGTTCCTCTAGGCACCTCTTGGAGCATATAAATAGAGGTCCAATTCTTCAGAAAATGTGCCCCTCCCATTGTACCCCTTTCTCTTATCTACTTTAAGATCTCTCATCCTTATAGAGAGAATTAGAGAGAGAAATTTAGGGCCACTTTTGTTTAGTTTAGTGAGTTTATTTTCAAGCTATTGCATCTGGAGTTCATTACACTGTGGAGTCAGTAGGAATCAGAAGATCTGTAGAAGAAATATTTGAGATAAGTATATTTTATATTTGATTCAAAGTTTAATTATCATGTTTTGTTATTTATTTTCAATGTGTTACGAGTAGTTAGTTACTTTCTTACTTCAATTATGAAGAGATAAGATAATATAAAGATTCGATGGAGAATTAAAATTCAAAATATTTTCAAAACATTGTGATGACATTAATACCTGATCTTACTTTACTTTTTAAATTGGCCGTTTGAATTGTTAAAACCTGTTGAAGAGTTTAAAAACCTTGTAGGAGAAGAACTCTTAACTTGTAAATGTCACATGAATCCTTGGGTAGTCGAAGGCCATGTGCGGGCTATTCATGGTGAAGTGGAAATAAATAGAAAGATAATATTTAAAGGGCGTAGAATTGATAAATTTTTAGAGTGACAGACTAAATTCTTATAATTTGATTTATAGACTAGGAAAGGGTCACTAGCAAGGCCGACCATAGCCACCCTTGGACATCTAGAAGTGTGAGCCTAGATTAAGCCATTACTACTAACAATACATCGGGACCTATTCGTCAGAATTAGTCAATGTTCTTTGCACTCGGATCAAAGTGTAAAGAATAGGAATGCTTCTATTTGGCACAATACCATAAATTAAATTCTCCAACGAATATTAAATTATCTTAAAAATCTTAGATTAATTGAAGGAAAGAGAGTTGTTTATTTTTTATAGAGTTTATAAAATTATTTTCTTATTATTGTTTTCTTTAAATTGCATCTAGTAAATTAAATAGTAATTATAATCAAAATAAAAAAAATATTTTTACTATTATATTTCTCTTTCGCTTTATAGAAAATTTATTTCTATAAATCTTCCCTGTGGGATCGATGCTCAGGGTCTTTGTTTAAAAACTCTATATTACTTGAAACGATACGTATACTTACGTAGTACCCCTAGTGTGTAAAAATATTACTTATATAATATTAATTTTATACACTAGCCGCTAATTATAAATCGAGTCAAAGCTTTTTGGCTATCTTTTGGAAGCAACATCACTGCGTTAAGCGTGGCGGTCGGGTCACTAACACACACACACACACACTAAGCTTTGTATTTGAAAGGTTTTGATATATATGAAAAGTGTCTTTCCGCTTGCAATGAGTATATGATGTGTGAATGATATAGAATGATTATTTATTGTATTGTGCCAAATAGGAGCATAAATGTTTCTTTACCCTCAAGAGAGTACCCCCTCTTCCAAGCATTTAAAGAACATTGAGATATCCTAAGTTCAGTCACTAAATCTAAGGCTAGGCTGGGAGGATACCAGCTGTCAGTACGGAGCTCCCACTCACCATTCACCTGAAGGCTAACCCTTGACTTTAGTTACCAAATTGGGGATCTCAGTCTGTCACCCTGAAACCTCTAATTTAAAGCCCACCAAAACACATTTTCCTATTTATTTACACTCAATTCCCATGAACTACGCAATTCATTCATAGATATTAAATGTATTCTTCATTATTGTTGTAGGACACTCAATCTTTTTGAAGTTAATGTACAACAACAGATTTTAACAATTCAAATGGCCAGATTAAAAATTAAATTAAGTTCGAAATAAAAAACTATCACAATTTCTTCGATACTTTAAAAGCACTTCAAATCCACATAATCACATCATCACATCTCTACGCAAGAAGAAAGACAAAGGAGACTACTCAGAATTCATAGAGAAGACACAATAAAACCATGAATTTTATATATAAAAGAAAAGTCATACAAACCACAGTAGAAAATACAACTTATCTCTTTCTCTTCCCCAAGCAAATCCCTTGAAGTTCCTTTGAATCCTTTTCTCTCTTCTTTGCAACACTCAATTCCTCTTTAGAATGGAAAGGAAGAAGCAATCTCTCACTTTACCCATTCTCCTTCACTCCTTAAAGAAGAATCCCTCCCAAATCTTCACTTCTACACTCACTCTTCCAAACCCTAACTCTAAACTCACACTCTCTCTACTTCTACACTCTTCTCCCCCTTTCCAATTTCGTCCAAAAACAGTTACATATATGTTAGAAACGAATTCCAAGAGTTTTTTTAAGCATCCATTCAAAAAGTCGCCAAAACTCTTCATTTTTGAATTGCACCGACATAGGGCGCCGACAACGCTCTGTTGTCCATTTAATTCTGGAGTCTCTAGAAGTTGGCGGCGGTGGCGTCAAAAGCTGTTTTCTCCCATTTTGCTCCTTTTCACTCCAAATTCGTTCCTTTTTGCTTCTTTTTGCTCAAATCACCTAAAATCTGCATACCTGCTACAAATCATGAAAAATATATTTCTTTAAAGTGCAATATCACTAAAAATGGGTAAAATCATATAACAGAAACAATATATATTTTTGTTGCATCAATTATCTATGTCAATTTGATCAATTATTTGACCCAATTCCTAGCCTAAACCCAACCTAGACCCAAGTTCAAACCAAAACCCCAATTTGGATCCCAAACTCTAAACTTGACCAAACCCATTGAAATTGACCAAGCCATGGCCTCCACAACCATCATTTGAACCCTAAGACCTAACATAAATACACCTAGCCCAATCTACAGGAGTCATGGACCAATGGTACCTTCAATTAGGGGATCTCTTACCAAAATTGGCTAAACTAAGGAGATACTTGCCACCAGCGATCAAACTTCTAAACTAATAAACATTAAGAGTTCCTCTGGCCTCCATGACCCAGCTAGCCATAGCCCTGGCTTGGCTAGCTGGCCTAGTCACCGAAAAACCCCAGCTTGAGAGAGACCTCCACATAAACCAAACCCAATTCCACCCATCCAAGCTGGCTCAACCTAATTGGTCAATTGCGTTGTTCAGCCGTCCACATAAGCAGTTGAATGCACCCACTAGCCAGCCCTGGTGGCCACCATGGTCATGCCTATTTAAGCTCCAACCCCTTACGGCCAAGGAAGAAGAGTGTACAAAATCTTGGAGAGACTCTGCCAAATTGCTTTTTGAGCTTCTCCGGACCTTCCTAAGCTCAAGCCCACTATTCTCCAGCCATCTCACCCACTGCATGAGGCCAATTTTTCCACCCAATATTGGCTAGAAATAAGACACTCTCTGCAGCTCCATTAAACTCCACAATCCTTCCAATTGAGTTGTTCATGAGCTCAACCAGACCAAATGAAGAAGATCTCCAATAAAAGCCCCATCTCTCAAGCTCTCTGCACCTGACTTTGATGAAGGCTGCTGGTGCAACTTTTTTAATTTGCCAAAATTAATGAACTCGAATATATATATATATATATATATATATATATATATATATATATATATATATATATATATATATATTAATTTAGTTTTATAATGAGTCACACAATTAAACACAATTATACGTATAACTCAAGTAATACAGGGCTCTAGTAGAGTCCTGGAATATCGATCCTACAGGGAGGCTTCAATTTTACGGCATAGCACAGAAATCACTTATAGAATCACAACACATATGTAAGTAAGTTTAATTCTTAAAATAAAGACAAACAGTTGAAGTTATTATTTCTACCAAAATGCGTTCTCAACTCTAGCAAGTTAAATTAACAAAAAACTAAATTTATAATAAAGTTCAGTTGCAAGAAAGAGTCTTCCTCCTTTCCAATTATAATGTGAGATTATTGTGACATAGATCAGTGATGCAAATCTATTGTGCCAAATAGGAGCATTCTTATTTTTTACCCATATTTCTGTGTATAAAGAACATTGACTAATCCTAAGTTTAGTCCCCAAATCCGTGGTTAGGCTAGGAGGATACTAGCTCTCACTCCAGAGCTCCCACTTCCCTTCACCTGAAGGCTAACTCTCGCTTCAGTTTCCAAACATTAGGACCAAATTTAGGATTTCAGCATGTCACTATGAAATCTCTAATTTTACGCCCATCAAAGTATATTTCCCTATTTATTTGCACTCAATCCCCATGAACTACATCTCTTATTCATGGACATTGAATGTAACCTTCACTTTTGTTGTGGCTCATAATCCTTTCAGAAAATATGCTTCCTAACAATTTTTAACAATTTAATTAACCAAATCAAAAAGTAAATGAAGTTCGAAGTGAAAAGGTAATCACAAATTCTACATAATAAATTGACACATCATTTCCATATCACAACATCAACACATCACATGAAAAGGAGAAAGACAAAGAAATCTACTCAAGACTCATGAGGAAAAGATGACCAAACATGGATTTTATATATAAAAAATACATCATACAAACAGAGTAAAGTAAAAATAACTTATCTCGTACTCTTCCCCAAGCGAATCTCAAGGAATTCCTTTTACTCATCTTATTTCTTCACAAAAATGCACAATTCTCTCTTTAGATAAGTAAGGAAGAAGAAATCTCTCATTTTCCCTCTCCTCGCACACTCCTTAGAAGAGGAAAACACAAAACCTAAACTTCTTAAACTAAATGAGAAGACACTCTCTAAAGTCTAAACTACTCTCTTTTTTTCTTCTCTTCTCTTCTCCTCTTCAAACTTGGTTCCAAAAGTGTTTAAATTTGGCTAAAATCGAATTCCCAAGAGTTTCCTCAAGCAACCTTTCAAAATCCATCCAAATACATTGAATCTAGTTTAAAATTGGGATAGAGCGCAGTCTAGCGCTGGATAGGGCGCCGTTTGGCACATTATTCCACCAAATCGGTTGCAACTCTCTGGAAAATAGCGTGGTCCGGTGCTGGTGATAGCGTCGTTCGATGCTAGTTCAATAAAATGTACTTTTGTCTCTTATTGCTCTAAATTTGCTCCTTTTCGCTTCCTTTTGCTCCAAAGACCCAAAATCATTGTACCTGCATGAAATCATAAAAAATACCTTCCTTTAAAGTGCAATATCATCAAAAATATGTATGAAATGGATAGTAAAAAGCTATCAAATTTTCAGTGGATCAAGATCCCCCAAACTTAACTATTACTTGTACTCAAGTAATTTTAGTTAGTACATAAAATAATGATCCACTACTATAAACTTTCTTTCTAGAATACCATAATTTTGACTTAGATAAGTACAATAGTAAGATTTTCAGAAAGATCTTTGAATAATTCAAGTAAATTTTACAGGTGTAAGTTTATCTAGTAATCAAGACTAAGAGTTCTAGCCTTCTATTGATTTCAAAAATGACTATAGATTGTCCTAATAAGGCACTTAAAAGAATTACATGAAAAGAAGTTTATGAGAACATTACTAGTAAAGATGCTAATCCACACATATAAGTTTAGGAAAGTAATTAAGGTTTTCCCTTTAGGTTGGTCCATGTGAAGCCAATTTTTGATTAGGCATCACCTCAAACTTCTCCTCACTTTTCTTTTCTTTTTCTTTTTCTTTTGCTTTTCTTTTCTTTTCTTTTCTTTTTATTTTTTTTTCATTTTCTTCTTTTTTTTCTAGTGAGGATTACTGTATCTTGATAGCCTTTAATGATTTTGAACTTCACTCTTCTCACCTTAAATTTGAAAATTAGCACATCCTTTACCTTGTAGGCATTTCTTTAGCTTATTAATGATTCATCATAGAGTCTTAATTCTTTCCTATCACATAAAGTTTTAAGATTCTTAATGTTGCAAACATATAATTTTTCTTACTTTGAATAGTTGACTATAATCCAATTCTCTTACACCAAATATCTTAGCCTATAAAATTACTTTTCATTATCAAATACTTTTATTCAACTTTACAAAATACTTAAATAAAATCAAAATACAGTTATTTGAAATTGAGTTTTATTACAGAAAATCATGTTAATAATTTTGAAAATATTTTTCAATGAGAAAAATTAATAGTTAATTCTTTCTCTCCCTCAAGCTTAGATTTTTGAATATTAATACAATTTATATGGGAAGAAAGAAAAGATATAAACATATAACTTATACCTCAATATGCTGGGCTTTTCATACCTTTGAGTTTAAGCAGGTTTTCCTTTATAAAGCAGAATAGTAGGCCTAAAATAATTAAGAGCATTTTCTATACACAAATATGAGTTAGAAATTTATAAGAGAAGAAATTTAAAAATATGAAACATAAACTATGCACACAGCAATTAACATACAACTGTTACTATCACAAATTAAACTAACAAACCAAACACATGAAAACTCTACTATAACATCACATACATCACAAATCAATATAAAGTCTACTACAAGCACAACCAAATACACATTACATCACATATACTAATCAGAAAGAGTCTCAAGTACATCACATACATCACACATATAAAGTAAAATGAAAAATAAAACACATCAACTACTAATCATCTTCTGCAGGAGCTCCACCATCATCATGTTCTTCAGGCTGATATGGAGTATACTCAGGGTAAGTAGGAAATACAGCACTAGTGTCTCCCCTGAAAAATCTCATATGTGTGTCACGATAAGCTATCTCATATTCTCTCCACCGCACTTGATAATCATCATTTATCTTGTTCCTTACTTCTAGTCCCTCTACTCTGGTGTTCAACCTTTCCAACTGATCCATAACATCATGCAGAGTAGGCTCCCTAGATGTAGATGGTCTATCATGACTAGAAGAAGGCTCATCAGCTTTCTTACTCCACTTCCAACTCACATGGGCTTCATATGTTTTCAAATTTAATTTAGTAATGGGCTTCAGGGGTTGGATCACCTCATCATTATCTTCAATCACTACACTTGCCTGAATACATAAAGCATGAATCAAGCTTGGATGTCCCAGTCCACCTGTAGTCTCTCCTTTTGAGTTTTTCAAAATAATTTTATGAATAATAGCCCTAATATTTATATTCTTCATACTATGAATACAGTAATTCAGAATGGCTCTATCAATAGTAACCTCACTATAATGGTTGGTCGGTAAAAGTCATGCAGAAATAAAATAATGCCAGGCTTTTGAAACAGGATTTGAAGTAGAAAGGGGGAAATTAACTTTCATTCAATGTTTAACTTTCCATTCCCCTTTTCCGACAGTTAAAAAGTTTATAATCTCATCCAATGCTTGATTTAAGATAGAAAAATTTTCATATTCACAACGGTAGGGTGCTCTCAACTGATAAAATGCATTTATGCTGGCAGGGGTGAATTCAACCATTTGGCCTCTAACTAGAATATATTCACTCTCAGAATAGAAAAGATTAGCATAAAATTCCCTGACAATCCCTAGCATTGCTTCAGCAGTAAAACAACAGAAAATTTCCTATTGACGATTCGCAATTAGTTCTTCAACTACACTTCCAGGATTTTCAAAGGCTCTCTTGAATACATTTCTTATTGCTAAGAAATGTACTATAGTTGGAATAAGCCTTAAAATTCACAAATTTATTTTCATCAAACTCAAATTTCCTCTTCCCCTTTGAAACTCTTGGAGCCATTTATCTAAAATACCAAATTTATCCAAATCAATTTTAAAATTGCAATGTAATGGACTCCAAGGTAAACTTAAAAAGATCAGAACTCAAAATCCATGAAAAATCACCAAAGTTTCTCCAAAAATTTCAAAATTTTAAATCTTCCTAATGTAGGAGATTTCCACTGTTAAAATCAAAAAATTTTAGGTTAAAGTTTAGCTCTTACCAAGAGAAGATGAAATTCGAACTTTTTTGGCCACGAAATCACTTTAAATCCAAATGCTAGTGAGCCATAAGTGCGAAAATAGGCCCTGGCTGGAGGTAGAAGATGATGGTTTGGGAAAAAATGGCGGGTCCCAGGGTTAAATCGTGAAAATTTGGAGTTTTAAGCCTTTTTCCCGGTCGAGCGCTATCCGGCTCTACTGGCAGCGCCGTTCAGCGCATTTTTCTGCTATAATAGCCAAACTCTCTGTCTTTTGGCACGGTCTGGCACTGATGACAGCGTCGTTCGGTGCAAGTTCAAAAACTGGGCTTCCGACTTTCTTTTGCAATTTCAATCTTTTCAAGCCCGCTCCGACGTCTAATTAGTTTAATTAAGCATTGAATAACATTCTAAAGCCATGGAAAATGATAATTTTTTTAACACAAACAACACAAAACATCACTTTCATATATAAAATCCATGTGTCAGACACATACACATAACACTAAGCATTACACACCATAAGCCATATAATCTAAAATTCAACGTCACACATAACGCTAAAAACTAAACAAGAAAGCATTTCCAAATATAACATCCAAGTAAAGAAAAGCAAGGTAAGCAGATACACAAACACAAAAATACAATAACCAAGTTTTCATTCTTCCTCAGAACTATCATCAACTTTAAGATCTCCAAGTGATTGAGCGTGAACGAACATATTATAGAATGGATGAAATGGAAATTCTTCAGTAGAATCCTCTTTAATTCAACTTTTCCTTTTCATCAATCACGTCAGACTTACTTCAAGATATCCATAATGATCAAAGTGCTTCTTCATTCTCCAATCCACATGATCAAAGAAATTAGATAAATTGTTGATTGCATTCATTAGGTGTTGCACTTCCTTCTCCAATTTCTTAATTTTCTTTCGGATAATCTGTGAACTTTCAGGAAAGTAAGGAGGAATAGGTGTTGACCTCTGAGATGGTTGATCTTCAATAATGCTCATGTCATTCATATCAACAACTTCCTGGATACTATATGCATCTGCTGGGTCATAGGCTTCCAAGGTATAAGTACTCTTTCCTAGTTTTCATATGGCACTTGTGATTGACTATAGAGGAGAAATATGGTGGAAGGATTTCCATGCCCATACTTTGATCCGTGAACGATCAATCCCAAAACAGATTTAACAATTATCGAACCAACATCAATAGGCTTCCCCATTTGAATACAGTAGTTCAGAATAACAAACTCCTTAGTTACTTTACTAATTTTCATAGTTAGGAGCAATTTTGCACATATGAACTAATGTAAGTGTTTTGACGTAGGATATAATAGTGTGGTCGAGAAACTTACATACATGTTATCTCTTATCTCTCATTCATCACTTTCATCCGTTAGATATTTGTATATATCATTCATATTATCCTTCATTGGGACAAAATTCGAATAGTGGGAGATTGACACATTCACAATCATGTATAAATCATTAATCTTTGTAGGAGTAAATGTGACAAACCTACCTTGCACATAAACTGATCCTTGGTTGATTCCATGAAGATTTGCGTAAAACTCTTTCACAACCAGGACAAGTACGACAGTAGTAGTATAATACAGTACTTCCCAACGTCTCTGAACAATAATTTCATCAATTCAAGTCGTAGTAGAATTCGTACCTCAATTCACAAAGCCTCACTCCTTAATCAATCTCATTTTCAAGATATTTTTGTTGAATAGACGTTGCGCCTCAAAACTGATGAACTTTCTATGGTTGAAAACTTGAAATCTTGAAGTTTCCATCAAGTCAGAATCCATTTGGACGAGATTTGAGATCTTCATCTTCATTTCTTTGATAGTTTCTACGTCCAGGTACGGTTTTTGGGAGTTCTAATGGAAGAATTACCTACTTGAACAGCCAAAATTCGAATTTAAAGACGAGAAACTAATTTCTGAATAGCGACATGGTCTGGCGCTGATGACAGCGCAGTTTAGCGCTAGTTCAAATTTCGTAAAACTTCATGTTTTCCAAATTCTTCCCAAACTTCAATTTGATTCATTTTTTAAAATGTTTTTAATGATAATTAAGGAAAAATAAGACCTATTTAAGTAATAAACAAACACAAATAACACATCAAACAAAGCAAACTCTCAATAATTGTGGGTTGCCTCCCACAAAGAGCTTGGTTTAACGCGTCAGCCCGACATAAATTCCAGTTATTCAAGTTGATCCAACATTAAAACCTCTTTAAAATTAGGTCTACTGCCTTCAAAATATGATTTTAATCTTTGGTCATTTACTTTGAATATTCTTCCAGATTTAGGGTGTTCGATAATCACAGCTCCAAACTGATATATTTTTACGACAGTGAAAGGTCTTGTCCATTTAGATTTCAGTTTCATAGGAACTAATTTTAATCTTCTATTGTATAATAACACTTTTTGTCCTGGTTCAAATTCCTTTCTAACAATCTTTTGATCATGCCGTATTTTTCTTCTCTCCTTGTATATTATATCATTATCATATGATTCATTTCTGATTTCTTCCAATTCATTCAATTGCAACAGTCTCTTCTCACTAGCATCTTTCAAATTAAAGCTCAATTTCTTTATCGCTCAATATGCTTTATATTCTAATTCAACTAATAAGTGATAAGTTTTTCCAAAGATTAATCTATAAGGGGACATTCCTACAGGAGTTTTATAAGAAGTTATGTATGCCCATAAAGTAGTATCTAATCTAGCAGACCAATCTAACTTCTTAGGATTAATGACTTTCTCCAAAATTCATCTAATTTCGCGATTAGATACCTCTGCTAAACTATTAGTTTGAGGACGATAAGCTGTAGAGATTCTATGCATAATATTATACTTTTCCACCAATCTCTAAATCAGATTATTCTTAAAATAAGATCCTTTATTAGTGATGATTACTCTAGGCATTCCATATCTTGCAAAAATACTTTCATTAAAAATTTCGAAACACTTCTAGCATCACACCTAGGTAAAGCTATTGCCTCAATCCATTTTGATACAAGATTAATTGCAATTAGTATATATATATATATATTTAAATGAAGGTATAAATGGTTCCATAAAATCTAATCCCCAAGCATAAAAAATTTCAACTTCTAAATTAAAATTAAGAGGCATTTCATTTCTTCTGGATATATTGCCTATTCTCTGACATCGATCACAAGTTTTGATAAATCTATAAACATCACTGAAAATAGTAGGCCAATAAAATCCAGATTAGAAAATCTTATGTGCAGTTCTATCAATTTTGAAATGTCCTCAAAATTCAGAATTATGACATTCTTAAATAATTCTTTCAGTTTCTTCATAAGGCACACATCTCCTAATAATAAGATCTTTTCATTGCATGTACAGATAAGGATCATCCCAGAAATAAAATTTAACATCATGCTTAAATTTTTTCTGTTGTTGCATTGTTAAGTCAGGTGCTAAAATATTACTAACGATGTAGTTCACAATATCAGCATACCACGGTAAATTTTTTTCAATAATATTATATAATTGCTCATCGGGAAAAGTTTCAGTGATTTCGTTTTCAAAATCATCCAAATTAGGTTGTTCAAGTCTAGATAAATGATCAACTATTTGATTATAGACCCCTTTTCTATTAACAATCTCAAAATCAAATTCTTGCATTAAAAGTATCCATCGAATCAGTCTTGGTTTTGCATCCTTCTTTTGTATTAAATATTTAATAGCAGAATGATCAATATGCAATATACATTAAGTTATAATTAAGTATGATCTAAATTTTTCAAAGGCATAAATGATCGCTAATAACTCTCTTTCAGTAGTGGTGTAATTAATTTGAGCATCAGTAAAAGTCTTATTAGCGTAGTATATAACTTTAAACATTTTGTCATGTCTTTGCCCTAAAACAACTCCAATAGCATAATCGCTAGCATCACACATTAATTTAAATGGTTTATCCCAGTTAGGTGAAACTATTATAGAGGGAGCAATTAATTTTTCCTTTAATAGATTGAAAGTTTTTAAGAATTAATCGTTAAAATCAAACTTCCTATCTTTTTTCAAAAGTTGGCATATAGGCTTAATAATTTTTAAAATATCTTTAATATATCGCCTGTAAAATCCTACATGTCCCAAAAAGCTTCTTACCCCTCTCACAGTTGTTGGAGGTGGTAATTTTTCTATAAATTTAATCTTCGTAGGATCTGCTTCCATGTCATATTCAGATATTTTATGCCCAAACACAACTCCTCCTGGAACCATAAATTGACACTTTTCTCAGTTTCAGACTAAATTTGTTCTTTCGCATACCTCTAAAACTTTTTCTAAGTTGCATAGGAATGCATCAAATAAATCATCCATAAACACTTCTATTCCATCATCAATTAAATTGCTAAATGTGGATGTCATACCTCATTGAAATCTTGCAGGTGCATTACATAATCCAAAGGGCATTCTTCTAAATGCAAAAGTTCCATAAGGGTTAGTAAATGTAGCCTTCCCTTGATCCTCAGAAGAAATAGGTATTTGGTGATAACTGGTATATCCATCTAAAAAGTAATAGTACTTGTGTCCAGCAAGTCTATCTAGCATTTGGTCTAAAAAAGGTAAAGGAAAGTGATCTTTTCTGGTGGAGGCATTTAATTTTCTATAATCAATACATATTCGACAACCAGTGACTTGTCTTGTTGGTATAATTTCATTTTGGTCTTTTATGTCAACAGTCAGTCCTCCTTTCTTAGGAACACAATGAATTAGGCTTACCCAAACACTATCAGAAATATGATATATAATTCCAGCATCTAACTACTTTAGAATTTCTTTTTTAACCACTTCTTTCATTATTGGGTTCAGTCTCCTTTGTGGATCAACTCTAGGTTTATGTTGTTCATTCAACAAAATTTTTTGCATACAGATCGATGGACTGATTCCTTTTATATCAGCTATGGACCAACCGAAAGCCTTTATGTATCTTTTTAAGGTGTCCAATAATTTTTTTTCTTGATATTCATTTAAATCTGAAGGTACAATAACTGGTAAAGTAGATGATTCTCCCAAAACATATACTTCAAATAGTTAGGGAGAATTTTTAGCTCAAGTTCAGGGGGTTTAATGATAGATGGAATTAAACTTTTATCTCCATTTTCCATATTATCCAATCTTTCAAATTTTTCCTGAATAAATTCTAAATTTTCATTTGTCATATCATCTAAATCATCTTCATTTTCACTTTCATATTCATCCTCACATTCCAGATTTTCTTCAAATATTTCTTTAAAATGATCTTCTCTCAAATAATCCCAGATTTCCATTTGGAAGCACTCATCATCTTTTTCAGTTGAAGGTTATTTCATAGATTTCAAAATGTTGAAAGTTACCTCTTGGTCATTAACTCTCATAGTTAATTCTCCTTTTTGAACATCGATCATACTATTTCAGTAGAAAGGAATGGTCTTCCTAAAATAATTGTAATTTCTTTATCTTTCTCCAAATCTAATACAATAAAGTTCATCGAAAAGACAAATTTATCCACCTTTACTAATACATCTTCCACTACTCATTTAAGATAAGTGACAGAATGATCAGCTAGTTGAAGAGCCACAGAAGTAGGTGAAATTTCTCCTATTCCCAATCTTTTGAAAGTTGATAAAGGCATAAGATTAATACTAGCTCCAATATCACATAAAGCTCTTTCGAAAAATTTCTCACCTATAGCACACGAAATAGTGAAACTACCTGGTCTTTAAGTCTTTCATGAAGCTTCTTCTGAATAATTGCACTACACTCACCGCTAAGTGCAACAATCTCGTGGTCTTTGAACTTTCTTTTCTTTTTAAGAATATCCTTCATAAACTTTGCATAATCAGACATCTGCTCTAATGCTTCAACAAAGGAAATATTAATCGTTAATTTCTTAAGAATTTCAAAAAACTTTGCAGATCTGTTATCCCTGTTTTGTTTCTTTAGTCTTTGAGGAAAAGGAGGAGCTAGTTTTTCAACAATTATCTTCATTGGTTCTAGCAGATATTCATCTAGATATATCTTATTAGAACATTTCTCAATGTCCACTTCCCCTCTTTCAACTTCGACTTCTTTTTGAACACTTGGTTCCAATTCTTTTCTGCTCCTTAATTGAATAGCCTTAATTTGCTCCTTATTTTGTTCTTTTGGGTTGAACTTAACATTGCTAGGAAGATTCCCAGAAGGTCTATTATTAAGAGCAGCAAAGATATGTCCCAATTGATTCTCAATGTTCTTCATCGCAACATTTTGAGCTTGAATTTGATTACTCATATTTAGAATCATTTCTTTAGTATACAATTTCTTTTTCTTAAATTATTAATTACTATTAAAACCAGGAGGATAAGAAGGTCTATAATTGGTATTTCCTTGGTTTTTCTGATTTCCAACTGGATTCCTAGGATTGTTTCCCCATTGCGGGTTAACAATAGCATGGGTGTTATTCTAGTTAAAGTTCGGGTAATTCCTCTAACTAGGATTATAATTATTTGAAAAAGGATTATTGACTTTGTTATTTATAGCATTCAAGGTTTCATAAGGCATTTAAGAGCTTATCATCTTTCCTGATGAATTTTCTTCTAACATTAGGGGTGGTGGAGAATAATTCATTCCACATTAATCTATTTACTTAGAAAGTGTAGTAATTTGAGATATTATCATAGTTATAGTATCATAATCATGAATAATAACTACTCTCTTAGGATTTACATGCTCAAAAAGCCATTGAAAATTATTAGTAGCCATCTCTTCAATTAATGAATATACTTCATCAAATGGTTTAGACATTAATGATCCACCAGCAGCAGCATCGATAATCAATCTCAAAGATCCCACTAATTCATTATAAAAGATTTGAATTATTAATCAGTCCGGTAAAGCATGGTGTGGACACTTTCTTAGAAGATCTTTAAATCTTTTCTAAGCTTCATATTTAGATTCTCCATCAAACTGACTAAAAGATGTGATATCATTTCTCAGCATAGCAGTTTTAGAAGAAGGGAAATATTTTGACAAAAACTTTTGTGAAGGCTCTCCCCAAGTTCCGATAGATCCAAGTGCTAATGAATTTAACCATGCCTTAGCCTTGTCCCTTAATGAAGAACGAAAAAGTCTAATCCTAACAGCATCGTTCGACACTCCATCATATTTAAAAGTAGCACATAGTTCTAGAAAACTAGCGAGATGTAAGTTAAGATCTTCATTAGGTGTTCCTCCAAATTAATTATTATGTACCATTTGGATAATAACAGGTTTAAGCTCAAATGAATTAGCAGCAACATCAGGGTTTTGGATAATTAAGTGAATTTCATCTGCTGTTTGATTATCATAACATCTTAATGGTCTTGGTATATTTTCTTTTTGATTGTTTAAGTTATTCACCATTTTGTGAGGATTTGTAGATTGTTTTTGTTGTTTTCAAAATTTTCTAATAGTACGCTCTAATTCAGAATTATAAGGCACTAAACCTATAGATCTGATACTACACATATAAACACATTAAACACACTAACAATAAACAATCACATACAATTATGACTTGTAATTCAAATATAAGATTTCAAATACTAAAAAATTAAATTTTAGTAGTTACCTTTTCTTACCACACCTTTCCTTACATCACCTTCCAGACAACGACGCCAAAAACTTGATGCAAGTTTTTTAATTTGCCAAAATTTATGAACTCATAGTTATAAATATATATTGATTTAGTTTTATAATGAGCCACACAATTAAACGTAAGTATACGTATCGCTAAAGTAATACAGGTCTCTAGTGGAATCTTGGATATCGATCCCACAGGGAGGCGTTAATTTTATGGTGTAGTACAGAAATCACTTATCGAATCACAACACAATTGAAAGTAAGTTCAATTCTTAAAATAAAAACAAACAGCTGTAGTTACTATTTCTACCAAAGTACATTATAAACTTATAGCATGTGAAACAAACACAAGACTAAATTTATAACAAAGTTCAGTTGTAAGAAAGAGTCTTTATCTTTTCCAATCATAATGTGTTGATTATTATGACATAAACCAGTGATGCAAATGTATTGTGCCAAATAGGAGCATTCCTATTCTTTACCTATATCTCACCGTATAAAGAACATTGGTTAATCCTAAGTTCAGTCCCGAAATCCGTGGTTAGGCTGGGAGGATACTGGCTCTACCTCCAGAGCTCCCACTTCCCTTCACCTGGAGGCTAACTCTCGCTTCAGTTTCCAAACATTAGGACCAAATTGAGGATTGCAGCCTATCACTCTGAAATATCTAATTCTACGTCCATCAAAGTATATTTTTATTTATTTGCACTCAATCCTCATGAACTACATCTCTCAGTCATGAACATTGAATGTGACCTTCGCTTTTGTTGTGGAACTCATAATCCTTTCGAAACATATGTTTCCCAATAAGTTTTAATAATTCAATTGACCAGATCAAAAAGTAAATTAAGTTCGAAGTGAAAAGGTCATCACAAATTCTCCATAATAAATCGACACATCATTTCCATTTCACAACATCAACACATCACATGAAAAGGTGAAAGACAAAGAAATATAATCAAGACTCATGAGGAAAAGATCACAAAACATGGATTTTATATATAAAACCAACGTCATACAAACATAATAAAGTAAATACAACTTTTCTCAAACTCTTCCCAATAAAATCTCAAGGAATTCCTTTGACTCCTCTTCTTTTTTCATAACAACACACAATTCTCTCTTTAGATAAGAAAGGAAGAAGAAATTTCTCACTTTCCATCTCCTCTTACTCTCCTTAAAAGAGAAAACACAAACCCTCGATTTCCTAAACAAAATGAAAAGACACTCTCTCTAAACTACACTCAAAACTCTTCTCTACTCAAAACTAAATTCCTAAGTGTTTCCTAGAGCAAACCTCTAAAATCTGGCCAAATGCATTGAATCTAGTTTGAAATTAGGATAGGTCAGGGTTCGATGCTGGATAGGCGCTATTCAATGCATTATTTTTCCAATTCAGTCGTAACTCTCTGTAAAATAGCGTGGTTCAGCACTGGTGACAGCGTCGTTCGGCGCTATTTCAATAAAAAGCACTTTTGTGAATTTTTACTCAAAATTTGCTCCTTTTCACTTCCTTTTGCTCCAAAGGCCTAAAATTATTGTACTTGCATGAAATCATGAAAAATATCTTTCTTTAAAGTGCAGTACATTAAAAATAGGTATGAAATAAATATTAAAAAGCTATCAATTTTTTAGTGGATCAGCTATCCAACCCTAATTAGTCATTGGAGCCACTCATCCCTCTACCTCAACAACTCAGTGCACCCATCAGCCACCCCTGAGCTCAGCCTAGCAGCCATGGCTATAAAATGGAACTCCCCACGACTAAAGGGGAGATGTTAAACCTAAGTTAGAGGTTTCACTTAAGTTCAGTATGGGTTGAACTTAAGTTTAGGTTAACTTGGGTTAAAGTTAGGTTGAACCTAAGTTAGAAGTTTAACTTAAGTTCAATATGGGTTGAACTAAAGTTTAGGTTAACTTGGGATCAAGTTAGGTTGAAACTAAGTTAGAAATTTGACTTAAGTTCAATATGAGTTGAACTTAAGTTTGGGTTAACTTGGGTTCAAGTTAGGTTGAACCAAAGTTATGGTTTTGACTTAAGTTATATATGGGTTAAACTTAAGTTAGGTTTCTTTGGACTGATTAAGCCTAATTAGGGTTAGATCTTATTAAGGTTTTTGGTTAATTAAACCTTATTTTGATAAGATTTAATTAATTAATTAAACTTAATTATGGTTAAGTCTAATTAATGTTTAAGATTTATTAACTTAATTTGGTAAGGTTTAATTAATTAGACTTCATTTGGAATAAATCTAATTATGGATTAAATTAATTAAACCAAATTTGGGTAAGGTTTAATTAATTAATTAGACTTATTTAGGGACAAGTCTAATTATTGTTTAAGGTAATAGAAACCTTGTTTGATTAAGATTTAATTGATTAATTATACTTAATTAGGGATAATCTAATTATGGTTTAAGATAAATTAAACCCAATTTAGGTAAGGTTTAATTAATGAATTGTACTTAATTAGGGATAAGTCTAATTAGGGTTTATGGTTAATTAAACCTAGTTTGGGTAAGGTTTAATTAATTAATTAGAATTACTTAGGGATAAGTCTAATTAGGGTATATGGTTAATTAAACCTATTTTGGGTAAAGTTTAATTAATTAATTAAACTTACTTAGGGATAAGTCTAATTAGGGTTTAGGGTTAATTAAACCTTATTTGATTAAGATTTAATTGAGTTAATTAAATCTAATGATGGGTTAGACCTAATTTAGGTTTGATTTGTATTAAACCTAATTTAATTAAGGTTTAATGGAGTTAATTAGGTTTACTGATGGGTTAGACCTAATTAGGGCTTGATTTTTATTAAACCTAACTTAATTAAGGTTTAATGGAGTTAATTAGGTCTAATGATGGGTTAGACATAATTAAACCTAATTTAATTAAGGATTAATGGAGTTAATTAGGTCTAATGGTCGGTAGACCTAATTAGGTTTTGATTTGTATTAAACCTAATTTGATTATGGTTTAATGGGGTCAATTAGGTCTAATTATGGGTTAGACCTAATTTAGGTTTTATTTGTATTAAACCTAATTTAATTAAGGTTTAATGGAGTTAATTAGATCTAATGATGGCTTAGACCTAATTAGGGTTTGATTTCTATTAAACCTAATTTGATTTAGGTTTAATGGGGTAGTTAGGTCTAATGATGGGCTAGACCTAATTAGGGTTTGATTTATATTAAACCTAATTTAGCTAAGGCTTAATGGGGTTAATTATGGCTAATGATGAGTTAGACCTAATTAAGATTTTATTTGTATTAAAACTAATTTACTTAAGGTTTAATGGAGTTAATTAGGTCTAATGATGGGTTATACCTATTTAGGGTTTGATTTGTATTAAACCTAATTCAATTAATGTTTAATTGAGTTAATTAAGTCTAATGATGGGTTAGATCTAATTAGGGTTTGATTTGTATTTAACCTAATTTGATTTAGGTTTAATGGGGTTAATTAGGTCTAATGATGGGCTAGACCTAATTAGGGTTTGATTTATATTAAATCTAATGTAGCTAAGGTCTAATGGGGTTAATTATGGCTAATGACGACTTAGACCTAATTAGGGTTTAATTAGCATTAAACCTAATTTGATTAAGGTTTAATGGAGTTAATTAATTCTAATGATGGGTTATACCTATTTAGAGTTTGACTTGTATTAAACCTAATTTAATTAAGGTTTAATTGAGTTAATTAAGTCTAATGATGGGTTAGACCTAATTAGGGCTTAGTTTAAGTCTATTTAGAGTTAGACTCAAAATTAACTTAGCCCAATGTGAAATGGGCTAAGTTTGATAAGTTAGGGTTTTAACTATAAATTTATAATTTATAATTTTAACCTTAAAAGCTAAGTTATCATTTTGAATTCTCAAAAGGCTATGATTTGACATTATAAGGTTTCAATTTTGTCACCCTAAATTTCCTAACCAATTTCGAATTTAACTTTTCCATTTCCTGATTTTTATAATTATTTTAAAAATAATTACAAAGTTTCATAATTTTAAGATTTATAATTAATTTTTAATAATTAAATTACTCGAGAGAATAATTAATTAATTAAAAATTAAATATAAATCATTAAATTAGGATTTTGATTTTATAATTTTCTCCTCATCACCCTGAGTCTGAGGATATTTTTGGTTTATTTTTATGATTTTTCTATGCAAAGATATGAATTTTAAATGTTTAATTTGATTTTTTGGAAATATTTAATTCTTATTTATTGAGTTATTTGACTCAGAACCAGCTCAAACCTCGGACGTGTCAAACATCCATGCGGCGGCTTTTGATTTGCGGTCTAATCCACGAAGCACTAAGCTGACCCGTTGTTTTATCCATTTCATATGGATAAATCGGTAGTCTGGCTCAATCTTAGCCGTCCATTTCCAATACACGAAAATGGACGGCTTTGGGTCATCGTCCCAAAGTTTTTATAACCCACAGACTGTCCATGTTGAAGACATGAGATCTCGCTCATTTCTTCATGGATTTTAGTGAAATTTATTCCTATGGCTTCATCTGGAGATGAAGAGCCCATACATATGGTTATGTATGGGTTGTGAATTGATTCATTTCATAAAGTACCAAACCCGAGTTTGGTTTGAGTCCAAAGAACCATACCTTGGCCAAAGATAATGAAACTTCGATTGAATTGGTTTTGAAGCTTCACCTCGAGCTCAGCAAGCTTGCCCTTGATTCAATTTGAGATGAAATTGGGTCTATATATGAATTCGATCAAGAGGTGCTACAGTTTTCAAAGTAAATATGGAAAAGTAGGTTAGAGCCTATGGGTAAGGCCAATTTCAACTGCGCTTGTCTTCGTAGAGCTTAGAGAAGATTTTAGAAGAGTCAAATTGAGATTTTGAGTGAGTCCATGTCAAACCTGAAAATTGTCCCATTTTTAGAGTATAAATTGAGAGTTGTGAGTGGGTTTCAGGGCTCAATTCTGTAAGGGATCAACTCCTTAGGGGATGGGAAAGATTTTGGTATAGTATAATTCAAGGGATTTTGAGTGTAGGTTGGTCTATTATCCCTTGAATGCTTCTCGGGTTAGCTTATTTATAGGCCTTTGGATGCCATGGATCACCTTGAATTTACTTGGGGGAGGTGGTAGTAGCTCAATGATGTCCTAGAGATAAGATTTGAGCTGGGAGATAAGCATAATTGAACATTCACCCATGTTGGGTTCAACCATGGTGAAAGCTTGGTTCATTTTTTGGCTTCCCTCTATTGGTTATCTTATGAGGTAGCTATGGCTGGTTATAACTTGTTGGATTAACCTCCTCCATGTAAATTTACAAATTCATTCAATTTCAGGATGCAATTTCTTTGGTAAGATATGCCACTCCACCATCCTCTTATCCATCTTCTTTATATAGGATGTCATGGGGTCCATCTAGTTATACTTCAAAATCGCAAGGGGATTTCCTTACCTGTCCTTTGCAAAATTGTAGCAACAACCACACTAAATTGTGATCCTATCCTTTCCACTCGTCCATTTCTGGGGCTACGTGTACGTCTTCTCCCTCAGGCAGTTTTCTCGGCCTATGTCTCTGAGACTGAAGACGCAATCCAAAATTTTACTTTCATCACTTTTCAAGAACACATCAGTATATAATTCCAATCCTTCCAAGATCTTGACCCCTAGATCTGTTCATAATGCTCAAATTCTTCCCTTCTAACTCTGCGTATCTTTTCCATTATATAGTCTGAGACATTCCACTGTCATCGTGGCTCAACAAACTGTGATACGTACGGCTTTACATCAGCGTGATCCCCGCTTCTTATCAACATCGAGGTAGTTGTGTATGCCTCGAAAGTCCCATATTCTTCAAGATACATAACATTTCAATCTGGGCATTCTATAAATACCCCTATCGACGGCTGTTTGGGTAAACCCGAGCTGCATGCGGACACCCAGTGAAAATCTCCTCAAGCAGATTCCATGAAAGCACAGGCTCTGTAGTTAACTCTAGCTCCTACTCCGTAGCTGGCGGGCTAGTGTTGGTCTCTTTCATTTCTGGATCATAACTTTCTTCCTCCATAATTGGGGTAAGCTCTACGGTTGTCTCCTTGACATATCTCCACTCAAGCCTGTCTAAAGCTCTACAGCTGTTGGCATTTCTTCATTGAGTGCTCCTGTGCAGCACATCTAGAGATCTCTCAGCGGTGGTAGAAACCAAATCTTCCTCTAGCTTGAAAATCGTCAACGGTATTTGCTTGTCTCTTGCGGTAGGGAGGGGTGCATCTGTAAATCTTCCTGTGCCTTTCCATCCCGATGATTCTACCACTTCCTTATGGCTGATTCTGATCACAGACTGTAGTCTTGCAACTTCTCCGTGACTGACCAAGTCCAAAGTTAATCACGCCCCCATTTAGTACCTTCTCTTCATTCAGCGTAAGATTTAATCTGTCTTTGAATGTGAAGATCAACTTCTGGCCTGACATTCTCCTGCATAAAACAGGGGAAACATTAACTCGTTGATAGTTTGCATGAACAAGAACAATAATAAATTTATTATTTAGTTAATTTTACATTATGCATATGCCACTATCTTATTTAACATGACTTTATGAGATTTGGAATTAATTAACAGATGTCAACGTGTGCATTTTATTTCAAAAAAAATTATTTTATTTCACTTGATTTTATTACAAATTTTCTTTTCTTTCAGACCCAGTCACAAACACTAGCCATATAGCTATCCTTGGAACAAACGTAGCTCTCCGGATCATCATGTTGTGTAGTATTTATTTAAATATTGTCCATTGATCGGAAACATGGACCTTTCTATTTGAGAATCAACTAACTTGTATGCTCCTTCGTAGTAAACTTTCTCTACCAAGAATGGTCCCTCCCAGATCAGTTTAAATTTTCCACATATATTGCGGTGTGCAAGAATAGACATTCTGAGAACAAGAAAAAGGTCACCAACTTTGAACGGCCTCGGGAGGACCATTTTATCGTGAGATTGAATCATCTTCGATTGGTAGAGATCCAAGTTCTACTATGTGAGCAATCGCTTCCCTTCGAAGCTTTCCAACTCTGTGAGTTAGAGTTTGACATTATCTTCTTTTGTAATCTAGTTGGTGACAGCAATTCTGAGAGACAGTAATTGGATCTCTAGCAGAAGTACTGCCTCAGACCCTTACACGAGTGCATACGGCATAGATTGCGTCGGCATTATGACTATTATCCTGTAAGCCCATAGAGCTTCTAGCAATTTCTCATACCATCCCCTTTGTTTTCGCCAAGTTTCTTCGTCAAAATTTGCACTAGCATCTTGTTAAAGACTTCTGCTAATTCATTTGCTCAGGGGTAGTAGATTTTAGAATACCTTCAATCGATTCCATGGCTTTTGAAGAAACTGTTGATCTTTGTACTCTTGAAGGTTGGCCCATTATCTGAAATAATTCTATGCAGAACACCGAAATAGTAGACAACATGATCTTTGAAAAATAATAGAACATGTTGCGCTGTGACTTTTTATAACGGTACTGCCTCTACCCACTTGGAGAGGTAATCTATAGCTACGAGAATGAATCAATGTCCCTTGAAAGATGGAGGATCTATCAGACCCATTATATCCATGCACCAACACTCGGATGACCACAACGCGACCGTTGGATGTAGCACATTCGAAGGTTGGTGCAAGACCACTTGATGCACCCAACACTGGTGACACCTCTTCGCTATTTCCATACATTCGGATGTCATTAATGGTCAATAATATTCGAGCCTCTTGAACTTCATCTTCATCTTCGGCCTTGACTGGTGAGCAGCACACAACCCGGCATCTACTTCTCTGATGATATTTTGTGCTTCTTCTCTACTCAATCAGCTTAAACACATATAACCAAACGATCTTCTGTATAGAACGTTGTTGACTAAAGCATAAGACATTGTCATTTTCTGGATATGGTGTGCTACTGATCTGCCTTCCGATAGTCTTCCTATTTGATAATATTCTATTAACAACTGACACCAATCTTCTATATCGTTTGTCACTGTAGCGACTAGTTCTTCCCTTCCAAGTTTGTGTAGATTATCTAAATCGACTGGTGATAGAACCTGACGTCCCTGCACTATAATGTCTATGGAGTCCTCTTGCGGGCACGTGAATTCCTTGGCAAGTTTAGCTAAAGCATCTGCATGGGCATTGTTCGCTCGGAGAATCCTATAGAACATTACATTGTGGATCTAATCTAGTAGCTTCATTATATACCGGTGGTATCCTTCCAATCTTGGTTTCAGAATCTTATAATGTCCTGCCACTTGCTGAATGACAAGCTGTGACTTATGGTAGATGACAATGTCTATTATTTCCATTAATGTTGCTAACTTCAATCCAGTTATTAGTGATTCGTACTCTGCATCATTGTTGGTACACGACTCTGTCAGGTGGTAGGAGAATATTTGCATCGCATGATTCAGTGTAATGAAGATCAAACCAATTCCTCCTTTGTCGGTTATTGTTGTCCTTAATCCTTTGTCTCTTTTTGCTGATGACGCTCCGTCGAAGTACATTTCCCAATGTTAAGCATTGGGCTATTCCACTTGCATGATCTGCTCATATTGGTAAATCATCGTTGAGAGGGGACCCAGCTGGTAGAAGGTGTGCTTCGAGAATGTCTGCAAGTATTTGTCCCTTAATAGCTCGAAGAGAAGCAAAATTTATATCAAACTGCACTAAGATCATCGACCACCTTACTAAATGTCCGGAAAGTGTTGGTCGGGTCATCAAATGTTACAACGGATTAACTTTCGGATCAGGTTGACTTGCTAGAGAGCATATAGTGCATGAGCTTTTGGGCGATGAAAATCAAATCTAGGCAATGTTTCTCAATAGGAGGATACTTTACCTCCACTGGTATAGATGTCAACACAAGTAGTAGAGAGTGTTTCCTTACCCTTGTCATTGACTTGGGCTAGCAAGGCTCTGTAGGAGTCGTCTAAGGTCGTGGTATAAAGTATCAAAGGTCTACCTAGGATAGGGGTTGCTAGAATAAGAGGTGTCATCAGATATTGCTTAATATCCTCAATGGCCCATTGACATTTCTCTTCCCAAATGAATTTGAAGTCCTTTTTAATTAATTCTGAAAAGGTCTAACACCTACCTGATATATTAGATATAAAGTGTCTTAGATATGCTAATTTCCCTTGAAAAGAATGTAGTTGCTTCAAGGTTTTGGGAGGAGGCATTTCTAAGGTAGCTTTAATCTTCTCTAGGTCAAATTTGATTCCCCGATGTAGGATAAAGAATCTTAGAAATTTACCAGAGGTAATGTTGAAAGGTCACTTTATGGAATTCATCTTAAGATTGTATTATCATAATTGTTCGAAGACAATCCTCAAATCATACAAATGATTGCTTGTTAATTTTCTCTTGATGACCAAGTCGTCCAAGTAGCATTCTACTTGGTAATGGATGAGGTCATTAAAGATTTTGGTCATTCCTCTTTGGTAAGTTGCTCTGGCGCTCTTCAACCCTAACAACATTATAGTGTAACAGTAGATCCCAATCAAAGTTCTGAATCTTTGTGGTGTTGCATCTTCTAGAGCCATTGTGATGTGATTGTTACTTGAAGATCCATCCATAAAGAAGAAAATCTCGTGAGACGAAGTGATTTCCACCATCAATTCTGATATTGGTAATGGGAACTCATCCTTCAGACATGCTTTGTTTAAGTCCCTGAAGTCGACACACAGTTGGATTTGCCCATTCTTCTTCTTAACTGGCACAGCATTAGCTAACCACGTCGGGTATTGCTCTCCTGCACAAAGTTATAATCTATTAATTTCTTCACCTCGACTGTAAGTTGTTGTTCTATATCGAGGCGCACTCTTCTAGGGCCTTGTTTCACTGGGATTATATTCTTATCTGCTCCGAGTCGGTGAACCGCAATCTTTGGAGACAATCCTAGCATTTCATCATAGCTCCAGGCAAAAAATTCTCTGAATTTCGATGGTAACTTGATCAAATCTGTAGCTTTTTCTTTGTCGAGTAGCAAACTTATGAAAGTAGGTTAAGGCTACTCCTCAGTCATGAGATTGATTTCATTTAACTCGTCCACCGTTGACTTAATTTATTCCTCGAATTATTATGGAGCATCATCTATCATAGAACCTTCATAATCATCTTTGACATAGGCAATCTTCTTATGACTTGCTAGTAACAACCATGCAAAATTCTGAGTCATCGACCTGTCCTATCATACCAAACCCGAGACCTGTCCTAACATTCCACAATTTCTCAAGAATTTGTAGCTTATTCTTTGGAATCTTTGTCAGTTCGTAGCCTTATTGAATTAATTTTTTTTACACATGGAGAAAAGTAACCAAATGGTAATTCCATTAATTCATTAGAATTGCTTTCCTCCGAGTTTACATATTTTTCAGAAGTAGAAGGAGAAGCACGAAAAATTTGATCGATTTAAAACTACCATTACGGATTTTCTTGATCTCCATACTCTCGATCATTTGAGGGTAGATCAGAGCAGGTCTTGGCTTGCATATGATGGTTAATCCAATCATACATTAACTTGTATTCACTTTTCTCTGTATTGTCCAAGGAGATCTCAAACAGAGGCTTCTTCTATTGTATAATCATCATTTATTCATAAGACTTATCCTCCTCGGAGCTTCATTCTATGTAGATGCTTATAGCTAACTTCGTCCGTTCAACAATCTGTTGAGTTCTTCCTCGCCTACGTCCCCAGCTTGATCTCGGATGCATGGGTAAATGAACCTCCACCAACTCATTGCAAAAGAGTGGTGGGAGATTGTTGAAGCGGAGCTGAATGGTCCCGCTCCTGTGATATTTTAAATCTTCAATCTTATTTGGTACAGTTTCTCTTAAAAATACAGTAATTTCGGATGAGCGTAGTATGTGGCGTCTTCATGCATGCCTACAGAAATGGCTGTAAATATCCCTTGATGTAGTGTTCTTATCCATCCTTATAATACTTGATACACTAATGTAGCGACGAAGGGACGATATTGTACTCATGAAGCCACGACCTACCAAGTAGAGTGTGTTGACCTCATTTTACAATAGGTCAATACCTTATGACCTAAAAAGTCAACTTTGGTCAAACTGGTCAAACCAGACCTAGTGACCTACACTGTTGACCCCATAGGTCACCCTTTTGACCTAAAAAGTCAACTTTGGTCAAACTATACCCAGTGACCAACCCTGTTGACCCCATAGGTCACCCTTATGACCTAAAACGTCAACATTGGTCAAAATGGTCAAACCAGACCCAGTGAAAAAAGTCAACATTGGTCAAACTAGACCCAGTGAACAACCCTGTTGACCCCATAGGTCACCATTTTGACCTAAAAAGTCAACATTGGTCAAATTGGTCAAACCAGACCTAGTGACCTATACTGTTGACCCCATAGGTCACCCTTTTGACCTAAAAAGTCAACTTTGGTCAAAAATGGTCAAACCAGACCCAGTGACCAACCCTGTTGATCCCATAGGTCACCCTTATGACCTAAAAGTCAACATTGGTCAAAATGGTCAAACCAGACCCAGTGAACAACCCTGTTGACCCCATAGGTCACCCTTATGACCTAAAAAGTCAACATTGGTCAAAATGGTCAAACCAGACCCAGCGACCAACCCTGTTCACCCCATAGTTCAACCTTTTGACCTAAAAAGTCAACTTTGGTCAAATTGCTCAAACCAGACCTAATGATCTACACTGTTGACCCCATAGGTCAACCCTATGACCTAAAAAGTTAACTTTGGTCAAATTGGTCAAACCAGACCTAGTGACCTACATTGTTGACCCCATAGGTCACCCTTTTGACCTAAAAAGTCAACATTGGTCAAACCAGACCTAGTGACCTACACTGTTGACCCAATAGGTCACCCTTTTGACCTAAAAAGTCAACTTTGGTCATAATGGTCAAACCGAACCCGATGACCAACGCTATTGACCCCATAGGTCACCCTTATGACCTAAAAAGTCAACATTGGTCGAAATGGTTAAACCGGACCTAGTGACCGACCTTGTTGACCCCATAGGTCACCCTTATGACCTAAAAAGTCAACATTGGTCAAGCTGGTCAAACCGGACCTAATGACCTACCTGTTGACCCCATAGGTCAACCTTTTGACCTAAAAGTCAACTCAGCCGGTCGAACCGGACCTAATGACCTACCTGTTGACCCCATGGTCAACCTATGACCTAAAAAGTCGACATTGGTCGAATTGGTCGAACCGGACACGATGACCTACCCTGTTGACCCACAGGTCAATCCTATGACCTAAAAGTCAACTTTGGTCAAATTGGTTAAACTAGACCTAATGACTACCACGTTGACCCCATAGGTCAACCTTTTGACCTAAAAAGTCAACTTTCGCTAAATTAGTCAGACCTGACCTAATGACCTACCCTATTGACCCCATAGGTCAACCCTATGACTTAAAAAGTCAACTTTGGTCAAATTGGTCAAACCAGACTTAATGACTGCCACTGTTGACCTCGAAGGTCGACCTTTTAACCCAAAAGTCGACTTTGATCAAATTGGTCGAACCGGACCTAATGACTACCTGTCGACCCCATAGGTCGACCTTTTGACCCAAAAATTCAACTTTGGTCAAATTGGTCGGACCGAGACCTAATGACCGAGTCCTGTTGACCCATAAATCAATCTTTTCACCTACTAACACATTTAAAACACCACGATGATAAAATCGCGAGGTTGGACATCTTAAAATCAATTTGATCAATTTGGGTGACTTAGGTCGACCTAAGTCAAAATTGGTCAACACTTATCTATTTTGATTAAAATAGATAAAAATGAAATAAAAATAACAAAATTAATTAAATAATTAAATTCAAAATTATTTTGATTAATTAAAATGATTAATGATTTAATTTTCAAAATTTTAATTAAATGACATAATTAATTAAAATGAAAATTAAATAAAAATCATAAAATAAAAAAAATGTCAAAAATAATGTATTAATTAATTTGAAATTATTTTCAATTAATAAATTGATTAATAAAATAATTTCCACAAATTTTAGTTAATAAAATAATTAACTAAAATGGGAATTAAAGAAGAAATGAAATCATCTTTAGCCTCTTCATATTTAATTGGGCTAAACCATCTTAAAGGCTTATTTAACACTTAATTAAGCCCATCTTAAGGCTCATTACCCATGGCTTAACATCCATGGTTATGCATGGGATGACGTGTCACCACCTCCTTCACTCTAAACACATCCTCTCCATGAAGTGGACGGCCGACACTAAGGCCATTTTCTCCACCTCCCAAGCCGGCTAATGGGAGGAAAACCACACATGAAACCCCCTTACCATTATTAATGGTAATGATGAAGGCTAGGCATATGTGTCACCATTTGCCAAGCCTAGAAAGTGAGTGTAAGCTCATTAGCAAGTGAAACAACGACTCACAAGTAACCTCCCACAATGGCGATGGACAAGAGACAAAGACATGAAATTCATCATGACAAACTTAGGGAGAAGCATCCAAGCCTATCTCCAGCCAATTGATCACCCAATCAGCTAATAGAGGAGGTAAGTAATCCTCTAGAACAGTCTAAGCCAATCCAACACCATCCCCTTGCTATAGAAGGACCCCATGGCCGAAACTAGAAAGGAGGAGAAAAATATTAGGGAGGTCCATAGGATGCTCAAACCCTCTTGCTCCCAACACAAAACTTCTTCCTAAGAGCTTCCATAATCTTTTAGGATCAATCCCAAGCCATAGTTTTAGCCCATTTGAGCCAATTTGACCAATTTTCAAAAACAGCCCAAATTAGGCATTTTTCTCAAATTCCTCTCTAAGCCCTACTTACGGAACAAATTGCGACAGCAATTATCTTCTATTAGGGTCCTAGAAGGCAACCATAAAGTACGATCTAGCTTGATTTGCTTGTGGCTGAGGTATGGAATTTATCTTTGCAAAATAAATCAAGTTTTTGATAAATCATGTGCTATACTAGCTCAAAAGTGTATCATCACCGTATGGATAGATACCTCTCATCCAGATGAGCATTTAAAAAAATTCACTCAATTTTTTAAAGAAATGAGTGAGATATTAACATTTGAAGTTTAAGGGTTTCGGAATTTTCGAAATAAACCCGAATTTTCTCAGCCGTCCGATCCTGCGCCTTTTGGGATGGACGGCGCTGATCTGCGTGCACGGTGTCCGCTGTCAGACCCGTTGCACTGGATCTTCCTGCCCATTCAACGGGTCCGAGGACACGCGTCGACGGTAGGGGGTTTTTGCGACGCGATATTAAAAAAAATCCATTTTAACCCTTCAAACTTCAAAAATTCATATCTTTCTAACCAGAGGTCATAAAAATAAAATAAAAATACCTCTGGAAAGCTCTTGAAGAGGAGAAAATTATGAGACCAAAATCATAATTTTATTCTCAGTATTTAATTTTTAATTAATTAAATACTCTCTGTAGTATTTTAATTATTAAAAATTATTTACAAATCAAAAAATTATGAAACTTTGAGGTATTTATCTTTATGTTCTTAGGGACCTCCCATAATTTTTCTAAGGACAGAAAACATGCCTAGGATACTTTTCTTAAATTTCAAGTTTCTTTGTAATTATTTCAAATAATAATTATAAAAATTTGAAAATTAAGAAAATAAAAATACAAATGACTAGGAATGATAGGGCAACGAGACAATGACCACTAGGAAAAATATTTCTAAGTCATAAAAACAATCTTGGATGACATTTGGAAATTTAGGGTTAAAATCATTTATTAATTAAATAATTTTGATCCTAAAATGACCCTTTATAAAATTGAACTATTTTCATCAACAATCTAAGTTTGGAAATGATTCTAGCCTATGATAGGTTAATAATAAACCTCACTTGAGTCTAAAATGACAAGATTAGATTCAATTAAGGCTTAAAATGACATTTAAACCCATTAAACCTTACCTAAATTAGGTTTAATAAAAATTAAACTTCTTTAATTAAGTTTAAAGACATAATAAACTTAATTAACCCATTAAACCTTACCTAAATTAGGTTTAATAAAAATTAAACTTCATTAATTAAGTTTAAGGACACACTAAACTTAATTAACCCATTAAACCTTACCTAAATTAGGTTTAATAAAATTAAACTTCTTTAATTAAGTTTAAAGACATAATAAACTTAATTAACCCATTAAACCTTACCTAAATTAGGTTTAATAAAAAATAAACTTCTTTAATTAAGTTTAAAGACATAATAAACTTAATTAACCCATTAAACCTTACCTAAATTAGGTTTAATAAAAATTAAACTTCATTAATTATGTTTAAGGACACACTAAACTTAATTAACCCATTAAACCTTACCTAAATTAGGTTTAATAAAAATTAAACTTCTTTAATAAACTTAATTAACCCATTAAAACTTACCTAAATTATGTTTAATAAAAAATAAACTTCTTTAATTAAGTTTAAAGATATAATAAACATAATTAACCCATTAAACTTTACCTAAATTAGGTTTAATAAAAATTAAACTTCATTAATTAAGTTTAAGGACACACTAAACTTAATTAACCCATTAAACCTTACCAAAATTAGGTTTAATAAAAATTAAACTTCTTTAATTAAGTTTAAAGATATAATAAACTTAATTAACCCATTACACCTTACCTAAAATAGGTTTAATAAAAATTAAACTTCATTAATTAAGTTTAAGGACACACTAAACTTAATTAACCCATTAAACCTTACCTAAACTAGTTTTAATAAAAATTAAACTTTTTCAATTAATTTTAAGGTTACACTAAACTTAATTAACCCATTAAAACTTACCTAAATTAGGTTTAATAAAAATTAAACTTCTTTAATTAAATTTAAAGACATAATAAACTTAATTAACCCATTAAACCTTACCTAAATTAGGTTTAATAAAAATTAAACTTCTTCAATTAAGTTTAAGGTTACACTAAACTTAATTAACCCATTAAACCTTACCCAAATTAGGTTTAATGAAAATTAAACTTTTTAAATTAAGTTTAAGGACACACTAAACTTAATTAACCTATTAAACCTTACCTAAATTAGGTTTAATAAAAGTTAAACTCTTTAAGTTTAAGGACATGTTAAACTTAATTAACACAAAACCAACCACCCTTTAATTAGGTTTAAAGACATATTAAACTTAATTAATCAAAACTAAATTCCCTTAATTAGGTTTAAAGACATAGTAAACTTAATTAACCTCCTTAAACATAAGGTTTAATCAAACCTAAACCCTAATTAGGTCTAACCCTTAGACCTAATTAAACCATTAAGCCTTAACTAACTAAGGTTTAATCAAACCTAAACCACTAATTAGAGTCTAACCCTTAGACCAAATTAAACCATTAGACCTTAACAAACTAAGGTTTAATCAAACCTAAACCCTAATTAGGTCTAACCCTTAGACCTAATTAAACCATTAAGCCTTAACTAACTAAGGTTTAATCGAACTTAAACCCTAATTAGGTCTAACCCTTAGACCTAATTAAACCATTAAGCTACTAACTAACTAAGGTTTAATCGAATCTAAACCCTAATTAGGTGCTAACCCTGGACCTAATTAAACCATTAGACCTTAACTAACTAAGGTTTAATCAAGCCTAAACCCTAATTAGGTCTAACCCTTAGACCTAATTAAACCATTAAGCCTTAACTAACTAAGATTTAATCAAACCTAAACCCTAATTTGGTCTAACCCTTAGACCTAATTAAACCATTAAACCTTAACTAACTAAGGTTTAATCATACCTAAACCCTAATTAGGTCTGACCCTTAGACCTAATTAAACCATTAAGCCTTAACTAACTAAGGTTTAATCATACCTAAACCCTAATTAGGTCTGACCCTTAGACCTAATTAAACCATTAAGCCTTAACTAACTAAGGTTTAATCATACCTAAACCACTAATTAGGTCGACCCTTAGACCTAATTAAACCATTAAACCTTAACTAACTAAGGTTTAATCAAACCTAAACCCTAATTAGGTCTAAACCTTAGACCTAATTAAACCATTAAGCCTTAACTAACTAAGGTTTAATCAAACTTAAACCCTAATTAGGTCTAACCCTTAGATTTAATTAAACCATTAAACCTTAACTAACTAAGGTTTAATCAAACTCAAACCCTTACTAGGTCTAACCCATTAGACCGAATTAAGTCATTGATCCTTAACTAACTAAGGTTTAATCAAAATTAAACCTAACTTAAGTCTAACCCACATTAGACTTAAGTCAGACCAAACTTAGAGTTCGACTCGACATGAACTTAAGTCAAAACCTAACTTAAGTCTAACCTATATTAGACTTAAGTCAAACTAAACTTAGGTTCAACCCACATTGAACCTAAATTAAACATAACCTATATTAGACTTAAGTCAAACCAAACTTAGGTTCAACCCACATTGAACCTAAATTAAACCTAAACCTAACTTAAGTCTAACCTACATTAGACTTAAGTCAAACCAAACTTAGGTCCAACCTGACATGAACTTAAGTCAAAACCTAACTTAAGTCTAACTCATATTAGACTCAAGTTAAACCAAAACTAGCCAAAAATAACCTAACTTGAGTCCAATCCAACTTGAACTCAAGTAAACCTAAACTTTAGGTTCAATCCACATTGAACCTAACCTAAACTCAAACATAATCTAACTTGAGTATAATCCGACTTGAACTCGAGTTAACCCCGAATCTTTGGTCCAATCCACATTTAACCTAACTTAAACTCAAACATAGCCTAACTTGAGTCCAACCCAACTTGAACTCAAGTAAACCTAAATCTTAGGTTCCTTAACTTAAACATAATCCAACTTGAATTCAATCCAACTTGAACTCAAGTTAATCTAAATCTTAGGTCCAATCCACATTGAACCTAAATTCAACCCAAAGCAAAGTTAAGTCTAATCTACATTAAACTTAGATCAAACTGAACTTGAGTTCAACACCTAATGAACTTAGGACAATCTTAAATCAAGGTCCAACAAAATAGACTTGATTAAGACTTAAACCTTACCTAAAATGGATTTGAATGGTCTATAATTCTAATTAAGTCTAATTTATTAGGCTTGATTAACCTTTAAATCCTATTTAAACAAGGTTTAAAATTTAATTAAGTCCATCCTAAACCAAACCTATTAACTTAAGTTCGAACGGACATGAGCTCGAGTTAATTAAATTTAATCAACATTGAATTTAACTTAGGTTCAACCAGACATGAACCCAAGGTAATTCAATTAATATTGAATTTAACTTCAAATATTTTAACTTAGGTTCAAACAGACATGAACTCAAGTTAATCAAATTCAATCAACATTGAATTTAACTTAGATTCAATCAGACATGAATCCAAGTTAATTCAATTAATATTGAATTTAACTTTAAACCTATTAACTTAAGTTCGAACGGACATGAACTCGAGTTAATTAAATTCAATCAACATTGAATTTAACTTAGGTTCGACCGGACATGAACCCGAGTTAGTTCGATCAATATTGAATTTAACTTTAAATCTTTCGATAGATATGAATTCAAGAATAGACACGAACCCAAAATTTAAGTTCAAACTCAAGATCAATTCAACATTTCAGATCAAGACCGACATAATTCGACATTCTAAAATTGAAATTGACATAATCGACATAAATCTGATGTTGACATAATCAACGAAAATTTGACATTTCAAAAATAAAACAACATGATTAGCATGAAGTTGACATTTAGAAATAACTTGGCATTCAAAAAAATATTCTGTGACATTATTTCTGACAATATTTTCTTTGTAGGATGAAGACAAGAAATTCCGTTTAGATTTTATTTGCATGTTATAGGGTGCACTAACTCTATTTTGCAGGACGTCGACGACGGAATATTAGCAACAAAACAAAACAAAACTTTTAGGTTAGACATATAACCTGAAACTTTTCAACAAAACAACGACATTGACAACAAAATAAAACTTTTAGGTTAGACATATAACCTGAAACTTTTCAACAAAACAACGACATTGACAACAAAACAAAACTTTTAGGTTAGACATATAACCTGAAACTTTTCAACAAAACAACGACATGACAACAAAATTAAAACCTTTAGGTTAGTCATAATACCTAAAGCATTCAACGACATTTGGGAGTGATAGTGGGTACATCTCTCCTTAAAATAAATTTTTAGAAAACAAATGATTAACATTAATCAGAAGTTTTCTTAAACAATTGAGAATTGTTTAAGATGTAATTAGCTATAGAGGCTTACCTCTATAGGAGATCTAAAAGAACCCAAAATAGAAATCTATGGTTTACCATGATTTTTCTTAATATGAAAATTCTAGAATACGTTATTCTAGAATATCCTCATATAAGAATTATCATAAACATCTTTTTCTACTATTAGTCCTAAAAATTCTCTAAATCCTTCATAGGACTTATACGAATAAAACTAGGCTAATATTAGATGGCGAGTCCTTGACATTGATATGATATATTGGATGGCGATGACATGACCTCATCCGCACCAAGGACATATTTCGAAGAAAACGATTATATTATAATCCCATCGCCACCAAGAGAGTAGCGACTCCGCTGGGGAGAATCTTTCTTCTCATCTTTTGTTATCATTTGTTTTCATTTCAAAATTTTGAAAATAAAAGTTCCCAGTTTATAAATAAGTCGATAATATTCGTTTTTCTTGAAATTACAGAAAAATCGCAATGGATTCTCCGAATTTGATCTTTTCTTACTTTCAAGACTTTGACATACAAATAGAGGAAAATCCTCCCTTTTATTATAATGATTATGGATTATTTAGTGAAACAGAATTCATATTAGATAATCCATATCAAACTGATTCTCAATCTTTTCAAGAATTTGACTTGCAACCTTATGAAGAATTTCTGAATTTTACAGACAATTTACCTGAATATACACACGAAGAACCTTACATCCTTGAAGAAATGAAAAGACGAGTGATAAGAAAGGAAAACAAGTTTACGAGGAAGATGATGTTCCACCATCATCTATGTATGAGATCGGATCTTCTACAAGGAACGTTCATGAAACTCCTTCATTTTAAAGGAAGAAAAGGTGGAACGAAAACGATAATTTTGAAACACCTGAATTTCAACAGAATATTTTTGGAAATCCTTCTTTTTTAGAAAAAAATCAATATATTCCAATTCCTGTTGAATACACTGACAATTCCTTTCAACCTAAAAGATCTCCCCCATTTCGTGCTGTAGATTCAGTGTTTAAGAGATTAGCACGAAAAGAAAAATGTTCATTATCTAAGTTATTAGATAAAATGGGTTGTGTGGTCTCCAACACCATGAAAAGGAGAATTTTAGCAATGAAAAATTCGATTATCAAGACTGATTATCAATTTCCAAGCGATAAACACTTGTGTTCGAGTGCCGAGTAAAATTTCGATTGGGCCCTAGAATAAGAGATGTAGTGGTCACCAATGGAAAAACTCGATATGACAATTTAATGTCAGAAGCAGAAAATACAACTGTTAAAATGACAGACTTGGTCCAGATGCTGCAAAAAGCAAATTATCCTTATACTGGATATCATACACCACCTAAGAATTCTCGCCCTATACTTGAAAATAATGTATGGAGGCGAAAATCATCCGAAAGAAATTCGATACCACCAACACTGCTGCAAATAATTCACGAAGAGATTTGCGAGAAAACTTTCTACAAAATCATTTCGGGAGAGATTAAAGAAATTAAAAGAAGATATTAAACAACTTTCGAAGACAAGAAAGGAAAAATACTTCTAAAAGTTCCAATGAGAATGTTGCCGGTGTTAACATGGTAGAAACCCGATCTGCTTCCTTAGCATGAGAATCAAATGAAGAGGAATTGCGAGAGGTGATACGACAACGAGATGAACAAATAAGTCGTCTTGAACAAAGAATGGAAGAACTGGTAGCGACTTTGCAAAAACCACCAGCGGACCCTTCTCCAGCTATTGAAATCATTAGACCGGAGGCTATTCACATCCTTGAAAGCAGAGAAGAACTAATGGATGTTGAGGAAAGAACTTGAAAGAGAAAGAATTCTCCTCATAACGAAACTCCAGAAAAGGATATTACAAAGATAGTGGAATAAAAGATTAAAGAAACAATGGCTCTGGCAAAAGCTGGAGCATTAACTCCAAAGGGTAGGCCATACCCGGAGGAATTTGATTACGTTCAATATCCTAAAGGTTTTGTTCCTCCTATCTTTAAAATGTTCGATGGGACGGGAAATCCCAGACAACATACGGCACATTTTAGAGCAAGCTGTTATGTCTTGGAGGAAATGACGCTCTCTATTTCGACGATTTGTTAACGATCTCACGGGAGTTGCCTTCGGCGGTATGCGAGAACTTCCCAACGGATCTGTCAAAACTTTTGTAGAGCTTGAAAGCCTTTTTATTCAACGCTTTACAGGAGCACAATATCACACCACTGTTGTTGATTTGGTGGTAGAGAAACAAAAACCAGGAGAAACCTTGGTAGATTATATTTTATCGTTGGAGAAATTTCAGCACGAAATGTGAGCCACAATTACAAGAACCACATGCTGTTGGAATGCGCTCAAAAATATCCATGGTCCTATAGCATTCATGCTTAAAGGATTTACGATAAAAACTGTTGAAAAATTACTCAGTAAAGTTGCCAATCTTCAGGAAGAGGTTAAGCAGATGAGTGTAATGGTGAAAACTAAAAAGACAAAAACTATCAAAACTTTTGAAAAGAAACACAGGAATATTGCGAGAAAAGGCAAACCAGGTGATGCAAATCCAACCAGAGCAAAAGAAGCAACGACAAAATCCTTCTACATCACAGACATCACCTCAATTATAACTTCAACAACCAATCCCAGTATCCACTGATAAGAAAATAATGGCTCAAAGAATGAATAAAGTATATTCATTTAAAACAGAAGACGTCAGTAAAATATTTCGTAGCTTGCTTAAAATACCTGAATTTAAGCTACCAGAAGCTAAAAGGCCAGCAGAAATTAACATGAAGGACAATCCTAATTATTGTCCTTATCACATGATGCTCGGACATAAAATTAAAGAATGTTTTGTCTTCAAAGACTGGTTAGAGCGTAATTTCAATGAGGGAAATATAGTCATTTCGAAAGAATACTTGAAAGAACCTGAAAAGGGATCAGTCAATATGGTTTCAATAGAGGAACTTAATCCTAAAAACAAGGATAACATTTCTGAAGAGATCTTTACTAAATACCAAGTTACAAAATCTCCCAAGAAAGAAAAGAAAAAAAATCAAGAAAATGGAAAAGATTAGAGGTCTTCTAGACATAGGGGCTGCAACTCCTTTTGTACCTTCTAGCTCATTTCACTCTTGTACTAGGATAGTTATGTCGGCTGAAGGACGAAAAATCCTCAAGCCAATAACTTTGTATAACTTTGTTTTTATCATGAATAATAACAATCCTAGTTTTGCGTACATTTTGTACATTACGGATGATGCTTCGAGAATGACCATTTGAATTCTAACCACATAGACGATGCTCAAATCGTATATGATCAATCTAAAGACAACCAGACTAATGAAAATGAAAATGAGAAATCTGACAATGACACAAATGAAGATGACATTGCTACGCTTCAATTACAAAGAATTCTGATTTCTATAGGATTGGAGTCCTCACACTCAGAAATGAATGAATCGGATAATGAACTTGAAGAAATAGTTGAAATTAACTTGAGAAGTGGAAAAATCTTACCTCCTAGAATAACTCCACAAGAAAAAGAAAAATAAATAATTACACTAGATAAGATCATTCCTCCAATATATCCCCGAACTTCTGAAGGAAGTAAGGATGATCTTCACAATAAGGTGGATTATAATGTACTGGCACATTTGAGAAAATTACCTGCAAAATTAAGCATCTATGACGCTCTCATACTTTCCAAAGAAATGAGAGAATCATTAATAAAGGCTCTTTCGAACCCCGACATTTGCTTAACTCAACTTGCTAGTACTACCCAAAACGAAGCCTACTCATTAGAGGAATCAACAAAGATTACCTTCTCCAACAATGACTTGTTGCTCGGAACAACTGAACACAATCGTCCACTATATATTACAGTAAACATCAATGACACGATACTTTCGAGAGTTCTTATTGACCCAGGTGCTTCAATCAACATTATGAATTTGAGAACTCTTGCATACTTAGACATTGATGCCTCTCAACTATCAAGGGATATGATGATATTAAGAGGATTCAATCAACAAGGAGAACGGGCCCTTGGATCAATAACACTTGCTCTTAAAAATAGGCGACTTGGCAACGACGACAAAATTTCATATTATTGATTCAGACACCTCTTTTAATGCCTTACTTGGCAGACCATGGCTCCATGAATATAAAATGGTACCCTCTTCATTACATCAATGTATCAAATATTTACGAAAAGGACAAGAATTTCTTATTATTGGAGACTTGCAACCGTTTTCAATCCATGAAATCGGTATACATGAAGATGCAGCATATTATGCTCCTATAAATAAAGCAATATCTTCCAAAGAGACAACAATAAATATGGAAGAAGAGAACAAACAAAAGAAAATAAATGAAAAGGATTTTTCTTCAATAAAGACAAAAGAGGCTAGTTTCCGTCAGACTCGCACTCGAGGTCGAGGCCGAGAACGAGGACGAAGGAGAGAAGATCCAATTGTCACAATGAAGAAACCACTGAAATTCAAAATCCACCTGGATTCTGAAGAAGAAATGACATCTGTGGTTGCAAAGGAACCCCAATTCAAAATATCTTTAGAAGAAGAAGACAAAGAGAAACAATTTGAATCCATGTATGACAAAATCAATCATTATATACATTCTATGACTCTAACTCCAATCTCCACTGCTAAGATTGCGAATCTAATAGTCAAAGAAGTATACAATGATGACAAAAAGCCAATTAAGTTTAGACTTGGCTCTACTTCTTCTTGTACTAAAGATGATGTAAAAATAGAAGATGAAAATCTTCCACAATCACTGAAAATTCCTTTTGAGTTGTATTCTCCTTGGGCACGAAAATTCATTGAAAATAGTTTAATGCTCAAACAATGGTCTTTAAAACATCTGCATTTCATTGAACAAATGTGGAATGATAATAAACGAAATTCTAACTCTAAAAAAGGTGTTGGATTTAGAGTTTTGGGACCATTAGATGATACAGAATTTTGTTTGACTGTCACAGAAGAATGTAATTCTGAAACATTACCTGATCTTCCAATTGAAAATGCTCCCCCGGAGTTGGAAGAAGAAATTAAATCGACAATTGATGAACTAAAAGAAATAAATTTAGGAACTAATGAAAATCCAAAACCAACTTTTATTAGTTCATTCCTTAATGATGAGGAAATAAAAGACATAACTCAATTGTTGATGGAATATAAAGACTGTTTTGCTTGGACTTATGACGAAATTCCTGGTTTATCTCCAGAAGTTGCAGTCCATAAACTCGGGATAGACCAAATCATAAACCTAGTTAAACAAGCTCCAAGAAGGATGCGTGTCAAAATAAAGCAACAGGTCATTGCGGAAGTCAAGAAATTGATAGAGGCTGACTTCATACGAGAAGAAAACTATCCAACATGGCTAGCCAATGTGGTGTCAGTTAAAAAGAAAAATAGATAAATAAGAGTCTGCATAGACTACAGGGACTTGAATAAAGCATGTCCAAAAGATGAATTTCCTTTACCAATTCCTGAATTAATGGTTGATATTTCATCAAAACATGCAATATTTTCTTTCATGGATGGATCATCAGGATATAACCAAATAAAAATGTTTTCGGAGGATGAAGTAAATATAGCTTTCCGAACACCCATGGGCATATATTGTTATAAGGTTATGCCATTTGAGTCGAAAAATGCTGGTGCAACCTATCAAAGAGCCATGACACGGATTTTTGATGAACTAATACATAATCAAGTCGAATGTTATGTCGACGATCTGGTAGTCAATAGTAAACAAAAAGACGATCATATATACGATTTGAGAATTGTCATTGAACGACTACGACGTTATAATCTTAAAATGAACCCTTTAAAGTGCGTCTTTGGTGTCACTTCAGGAAAATTTTTAGGATTTGTAGTTCGACATCGTGGGATAGAAATTGATCCTCTCAAGATTGAAACTATTCTAAATATGCCTTCTCCTAAAATCTAACTCAAGTGAGATCCTTCCAAGGAAAATTAGCATATATACGACGTTTCATTTCCAATATATCGGGTAGATGTCAACCCCTTACTGCCCTTACTAGAAAGAATGCCAAATTCGTGTGGGATGAAAAGTGCCAGCATGCCTTTGAATACATTAAACAATATTTGACAACCCCTCCTGTCTTAGCAGCCCCTGTATTAGGAAGAACTTTAATCCTTTACACCGCGGCATTGGACAATTTACTGGGAGCTTTACCAGCACAAGTAAATGATGAAGGAAAAGAAAATGTGTTATACTACTTAAGTCGTTGTTTAATTCCAACGGAAATGAAATATCCGACAATTGAGAAACATTGTTTAGCCTTGATCTTCGCAGTTCAAAAGCTAAGACATTATCTGCTTTCTCATAAAGTAACTCTTATTTCAAGAGTTAACCCGTTACAATATTTAATAACACGACCGAGCACTTTACGGAAGATTAGCAAGATGGGCGATGATCTTGTTACAATTCGACATAACATTTGTACCAGTTACGTGCTTATTAAAGAACAAATCCTAGCAGATTTCTTAGCGGAACACCCAATTCCAACAAGATCACTCCTTAATGATGATCTACCTGATGAACAAATATTAGAAGTAAAAAATTCTAACATGCAACGATGGGAACTCTACTTTGACGGAGCATCATCTGCATGGAAAGACAAAGATAAGCAGACAATCATACCAGGAAAAGCAGGAGTAGGATTAATTTTCATTACTCCAGACAAAATGATGATGCCCTTTTCCTATCATTTGACAGAACCATGCACGAATAACGAAGCCGAATATGAAGTGCTCATAACCGGTCTAGAATTGACAATATTAATAGAAATTGAGAATATTGATATCTATGGAGATTCCCAATTAATTATCAATCAAATTGCTGACAAATACAAAATTCTGAAACCACGACTTGAACAATATTCCAGTTACACTCTGAAATTACTTCAACAAATTCCTGATGTAACATTTTTCTTAATCCCGAGACGAGACAACTCTCTACGCGGATGCTGCGGCAAAACTTGCAAAGGAATTTGCGTGTCCGGAAGAAGATGACATACCGATTTCTATAAAAGGACGACAAGTTCTTTCTCAAATTGATATGGATAATTTGCATAAAATCGGTGAAAATATGACAATGGCAATAAATGACGAGAAAGATGATTGGAGACAACCAATCATCCAATATTTACAAACTGGAAAATTTCCTAAAAATAGTTCTATTGCCAACCAAATTAAACAAAGAGCATTATCATATGCTCTAATAAATGACGTTCTTTACGAACGATCTTTTGATCAAATGTGGTGAAGATGTTTAAACCAAATTGAAGCTCGAGAGATTGTTAAAGAAGTTCATTCAGGTTTATGTTGTGCACATCAATCTGGGCCTAAAATGAAAATGAAAATAAAAATAAAAAGAATGGGTTATTATTGGCCAACAATGATGACAGATTGTCTTGACATTGCAAAGAAATGTCATCAATGTCAAATACATGGATTAGTTTTACATCAACTTCCAAATTTCCTACATCCGACCATTGAATCATGGCCATTTGAATGCTGGGGTACTGACATAGTGGGCCCTATAGATCCTCCATCCTCCAAAGGCCATAAATTTATTTTGGCGACTACTTGACTATTTTTCTAAATGGGCGGAAGCAATACCCTTCGAGAAGTCGAGGCGAACAAGTTCTCCACTTCTTTAAAACCCATATCGTTTATAGATTTGGGATTCCTCGAAGAGTCATATCGGATAATGGGTTGGCCTTCAAAAACACAAAAATGAATCACTTTATCCGAGAGGCATGGGATTGATCTGGAGATATTCCACAATCTATTACCCTAAAGCCAATGGATTAGGCGAAACTTTCAATAAAACATTGGTGCAAATCTTGAAAAAGACATTAAGTAATAGCCCGAGACGAGTGGCATGAACGACTAATAGAAGCTTTATGGGCTTATAGAACTACATACCGAACTCCAACACGATCTACACCATTTGCTTTGGTATATGGTTACGAAGCCATTTTGCCTCTAGAAGTCCAAATTCCTTCTCTCGGAATCGCGATAGCTGATAAAATAACTGAAGAAGAAAATGTCAAGTTGCGACTTGAAGAACTTGAAAATTTGGAGGGCAAACGTCTGCAAGCCCAACAAAATCTTGAATTGTATCAAGCAAAAATGATACGAGCTCACGACATACTAGTTCGTCCTAGAACCTTTCGAATCGGTGAATTAGTTTTAGTTCTTCGAAGACCTATACTAGCTCATCGAAAGATAGGTGGCAAATTCGAACCCATATGGGAAGGTCCATATGTAATCGAAAAGACATATTCCGGAGGATCCTACCAATTGGTGGATTGTCAAGGAGAAAGAATTCTGCCCCCAATCAATGGGCGTTTTCTAAAGAAATACTACGCGACATAAAAAAAAAAGAAAGAAAGAAATCAATAAAGACTTATTTATAAACTGGGACAATAAATTCTCCTTTCAAAAAATCATCTTTGATGTTTTGTGACATCTCTTTCATTTGTTAAACAAACATTTGAAAATCTAAAATGATATTCTTTCTTGATATTTTCAGGAAAAATGCCTGAAGACAGATTATTTTTCTCATTCCGAAATAATATGACTTTTGCCTTGGACCGTCGACATATAGACGCGGGGACCAGAGTTCACTTTGATTTCGACCTATTGCAGGTTGAATCCATATATCATGGATCGTTACTTTATCCGGTGAATCACGGTGAAGATAACTACGCAAACACCTTTGATAGAATTCAAACTCCGAAAACTCGAAGAATATGACTTCACAATCAGTGATAGCTCAGATGAAGCAGAATTCATGATTGCCCCTGTACAAGGAGCGTCAACATCAGGAACCAAAAATCCAACGACAGGATTCACCAGATCGCAAAGACGAAATCGCAATAAACGACTAAAACGACAAAAACAATTACAAGAGAAACAAGACATGGAAGATATGAGTCAGTTAAAATCACGGACTATCAATACTCCATTTGAGGAAATAATATCGGAAACGACAAATCTAGACCTTACAGAAAAAGAGGATGGCAAAGCAGTCGTCACTCCAACATCGGTCACACCTGCTCAATATTTGAGGGTATCATACAAAAAGAATCACTCAGAGGAAGAGATACGACGAATTCGTGCCATTGAGTGGAGAACTTTCGAACAATATAAATATGTGAATAAAAGAACAATAAATATTACGGATGGTCTTAAACTTTTTACCGAATATTTGATGAAACCGAACAAGTTGCTATCATCAACCACATCATAGAAGCCCGAGATCATGGTAGAGGTTGGACGCCTTCGAAGGAGGACCTATTCGGAACCTAGTAAATGGATTCGAGGTAAGGGTAGGCAAACCATTCAATACGGATGTTGCTATAACTATGCAAGAGACGAGAGAAGGAAATCTTCCAGGATTCTACGACATGAACAAGTCGACCCTTTACCCGTTGTGATAATCCAAATTATCAGACGACTCATTACTTGGGGGATCATACCTGCAGATTGTGTTCCCGATAGTTGCATCATTAATATGTATGATAAAGGGGATTGTATCCCTCCACACATCGATAGTCATGATTTTGAAAGACCATTTTGTACTCTTTCTTTAATGAATCGCTGCTCCGTGATATTCGGAAGAGAGATACAAATCTTGGGACCCGGAGAATTTGAAGGAACATGCCGCGTCCTTTTAACCCGAGGATCAGTTCTTCTGTTCCAAGGGAACGGTGCAGATTTTGTAAAACATTGCATACCCAGTGTTAACAAGCCACGAATCTCCATCACCGACGAATGAAACCTGACAAACGACTAGACGGATATCAACCAATACCAGAGCTAGAAGGACTAAAGCCTTTGGAACTGCTGTGATCCCATGAATGTCTGAACACCTGAAACATGTTCGACGAATGATGTTTTGGAGTGTAAGACATTTATGGACGATCTGATAATCTCCAAATCTACAACATGATCTGAAGAACTCCCGACATATAATATATCTATAGTTGTCGATGTGTGATATATCGGTAGCTGTTGACATGTAAAATATCAGTAGTTTGTTGCAGCGTGCTATATGATATGTACATATGTATGTACTGTAAGCTTTTGTTTGCAATAAATATGTACTGATGACTTTTTTTTATGGAAATAAAATAAAGTGTTGAAGAAAAATATATCCCCATTGTCTGTGACATGTCGACAGGTCCTGAAATCAAAAAATGACAAAAATGAATAATTTATGATAATCGAAACATGAGAATTATCTTTCGACCTATATAGGTCAAAACCCCAGCGGATATTCCCACAAAATATATATATATATATATATATATATATATATATATATATATATATATATATATATATATATATATATTAGTGAGTTCGCCACTCTCTTTGGTTATTTGATATAAGTCCTTTCCTGATGTGGAAATCACGGCTTTCCTTTAACCAAATCTTGATATCGACATTTTGAGGAAAATAGAAAATGACATCTATTTTCTCTCTCCGGTTAGTGGATGTAAGTCCTTTCCTGACACGGAAATCATGGCTTTCCTCTAACCAAATTTTGACATCGATATTTTGAAGAAAATAGAAAATGACATCTATTTTCTCTCTTCGATTATTGGATATAAGTCCTTTCCTGATACGGAAATTGCTGCTTTCCTCTAACCAAATATTGACATCGACATTTTGAGGGAAATAGAAAATGACATCTATTTTCTCTCTTCGGTTCTTGGATGTAAGTCTTTTCCTGATAAGGAAATTACGGCTTTCCTCTAACCAAATATTGACATCGACATTTTGAGGGAAATAGAAAATGACATCTATTTTCTCTCTTCGGTTATTGGATATAAGTCCTTTCCTGATACGGAAATTACGGCTTTCCTCTAACCAAATATTGACATCGACATTTTGAGAAAAATAGAAAATGACATCTATTTTCTCTATTCGGTTATTGGATATAAGTCCTTTCCTGATGTGGAAATCACGACTTTCCTCTAACCAAATATTGACATCGACATTTTGAGGGAAATAGAAAATGACATCTATTTTCTCTCTTCGGTTATTGGATATAAGTCCTTTCCTGATACGGAAATCACGACTTTCCTTTAACCAAATCTTGACATTGACGTCTTGAGGAAAATAGAAAATGACATCTATTTTCTCTCTTCGGTTATTGGATATAAATCCTTTCCTAATATGGAAATCACGTCTTTCCTCTAACTAGATATTAACATCGACATTTTGAGGAAAATAGAAAATGACATCTATTTTCTCTCTTCGGTTATTGGATATAAGTTCTTTCCTGATGCGGAAATTACGACTTTCCTCTAACCAAATCTTGACATCGACATTTTGAGAAAAATAGAAAATGACATCTATTTTCTCTCTTCGGTTATTGGATATAAGTTTCTTTCATGATGCGGAAATTACGATTTACCTTTAACCAAATCTTGACATCGACATTTTGAGGAAAATAGAAAATGATATCTATTTTCTCTCTTCAGTTATTGGATATAAGTCATTTCCTTACACAGAAATCATGGCTTTCCTCTAATAAAGTCTTAACATTGACATTTTGAGAAATGGAAAATGACATCCATTTTCTCCCTCCTGTTATAGGGTATACGTCCTTTCCTGACACGGAAATCACGGTATTCCTTTATCGAAATATCGACACCGACATTTTGAAAAATGAAATATGACGTCCATTTTCCCTCCGATAAATTTCTTTTCAAATATAAGAAGAAAATCTCAAACCGACATAAAAGACATCGACATCCTCTGGGGCGGTATGATATCCCCTCCTTTCACGATCATTATGAAACATCTATGAGACCAGCTCGGTCGACACCGATATGTGCGGAATACTTATATAGTATTCTACACATATTGGAGCACTTTGTTGACCTCATTTTACAATAGGTCGATACCTTATAACCTAAAAAGTCAACTTTGGTCGAATCGGTCAAACCGGACCTAATGACCTACATCGTTGACCCATAGGTCACCCTTATGACTACAAAAGTCAACTTTAGTCAAGCGGGTCGAACCGGACCTAGTGACATACACTGTTGACCTCATAGGTCACCCTTTTGACCTAAAAAGTCAACTTTGGTCAAAATGGTCAAATCAGACCCAGTGACCAACCCTGTTGACCCCATAGGTCACCCTTATGACCTAAAAAGTCAACATTGGTCAAAATGGTCAAACCAGACCCAGTGACTAACCCTGTTGACCCCATAGGTCACCCTTTTGACCTAAAAAGTCAACATTGGTCAAAATTGTCAAACCAGACCTAGTGACCTGCACTATTGACCCCATAGGTCACCCTTTTGACCTAAAAAGTCAACATTGGTCAAAATGGTCAAACCAGACCCTGTGACCAACCCTGTTGACCCCATAGGTCACCCTTATGACCTAAAAAGTTAACATTGGTCAAAATGGTCGAACCGGACCCGGTGACCAACCACTGTTGAACCCATAGGTCAACCTTTTGACACTAAAAAGTCAACTTTGGTCGAATTGGTCAAACCGGACCTAATGACCTGCACTGTTGACCCCATAGGTCAACCTTATGATCTAAAAAGTCAACTTTGGTCAAATTGGTCAAACCAGACCTAGTGACCTACACTATTGACCCCATAGGTCACCCTTTTGACCTAAAAAGTCAACATTGGTCAAATTGGTCAAACCAGACATAGTGACCTACAATGTTGACCCCGTAGGTCACCCTTTTGACCTAAAAAGTCAACTTTGGTCAAAATGGTCAAACCAGACCCAGTGACCAACCCTGTCGACCCCATAGGTCACCCTTATGACCTAAAAAGTCGACATTGGTCAAAATGGTCGAACCGGACCCGATGACTGACCACTGTTGACCCCATAGGTCACCCTTATGACCTAAAAAGTCAACATTGGTCAACGCGGTCAAACCAAACCTAATGACCTACCACTGTTGACCCCATAGGTCAACCTTTTGACTTAAAAAGTTAACTTTGGTCGAGCGAGTCGAACCGGACCTAATGACTACCTCGTTGACCCCATAGGTCAGCCACTATGACCTAAAAAGTCAACATTGGTCGAATTGGTCGAACCGGACTCGATGACTACCCCGTTGACCCCATAGGTCAACCCTATGACCTAAAAAGTCAACTTTGGTCAAATTTGTCGAACCGGACCTAATGACCTACCCTGTTGACCCCATTGGTCAACCTTTTGACCTAAAAAGTCAACTTTGGCTAAATTAGTCAGACCATACCTAATGACCTACCCTATTGACCCCATAGGTCAACCCTATGACTAAAAAAGTCAACTTTGGTCAAATTGGTCAAACCAGACCTAATGACCTACCCTGTTGACCCCAAAGGTCAACCTTTTAACCCAAAAAGTCAACTTTTGTCAAATTGGTCAAACCAGACCTAATGACCTACCCTGCTGACCCCATAGGTCGGCCTTTTGACCCAAAAAGTCAACTTTGGTCAAATTGGTCGAACCGAGACCCAATGACCGATCTGTTGACCCATAAATCAATCTTTTCACCCATCGACACATTTAAAACACCACGAATGACAAAATCACGAGGGTTGGACATCTTAAAATCAATTTGATCAATTTGGGTGACTTGGGTCGACTTAAGTCAAAATTAGTCGACACTTATCTATTTTGATTAAAATAGACAAAAATGAAATAAAAATAACAAAATTAATCAAATAATTAAATTCAAAATTATTTTGATTAATTAAAATGATTAATGATTTAATTTTCAAAATTTTAATTAAATGACATAATTAATTAAAATGAAAATTAAATTAAAATCATAAAATAACAAAAATGTCAAAAATAATCAATTAATTAATTTGAAATTATTTTCAATTAATAAATTGATTAATAAAATAATTTCCACAAATTTTAGTTAATAAAATAATTAATTAAAATGGGAATTAAAGAAGAAATGAAATCATCTTTAGCCTCTTCATATTTAATTGGGCTAAACCATCTTAAAGGCTTATTTAACACTTAATTAAGCCCATCTTAAGGCTCATTACCCATGGCTTAACATCCATGGTTATGCATGGGATGAGGTGTCACCACCTCCTTCACTCTAAACACATCCTCTCCATGAAGTGGACGGCCAACACAAGGCCATTTTCTCCACCTCCCAAGCCAGCCAATGGGAGGAAAACCACACATGAAACCCCCCCTTACCATTGTTAATGGTAATGATGAAGGCTAGGCATATGTGTCACCATTTTCCAAGCCTAAGAAGTGAGGTGTAAGCTCATTAGCAAGTGAAACAACGGCTCACAAGTAACCTCCCACAATGGCCGATGGACGAGAGACAAAGACATGAAATTCATCATGACAAACTTAGGGAGAAGCATCCAAGCCTATCTCCAGCCAATTGATCACCCAATCAGCTAATAGAGGAGGTAAGTAATCCTCTAGAACAGTCTAAGCCAATCCAACACCATCCCCTTGCTATAAAAGGACCCCATGGCCGAAACTAGAAAGGAGGAGAAGAATATTAGGGAGGTCCATAGGATGCTCGAACCCTCTTGCTCCCGACACAAAACTTCTTCCTAAGAGCTTCCATAATCTTTTAGGATCAATCCCAAGCCATAGTTTTAGCCCATTTGAGCCAATTTGACCAATTTTCAAAAACAACCCAAATTAGGCATTTTTCTCAAATTCCTCTCTAAGCCCTACTTCTGGAACAAATTACGACAGCAATTATCTTCTATTGGGGTCCTAGAAGGCAACCATAAAGTCTGATCTAGCTTGATTTGCTTGTGGACAAGGTATGGAATTTATCTTTGCAAAATAAATCAAGTTTTTGATAAATCATGTGCTATACTAGCTCAAAAGTGTATCATCACCGTATGGATAGATACCTCTCATCCAGATGAGCATTTAAAAAAATTCACTCAATTTTTTAAAGAAATGAGTGAGATATTAACATTTGAAGTTTAAGGGTTTCGGAATTTTCGAAATAAACCCGAATTTTCTCAGCCGTCTGATCCCGCGCCTTTTGGGATGGACGGCGCTGATCTGCGTGCACGGTGTCCGCTGGCCAACCCGTTGCACGGGATCTTCCCGCCCGTTCGACGGGTCCGAGGACACGCGTCGACGGCGGGGGGTTTTTGCGACGTGATATTAAAAAAAATCCATTTTAACCCTTCAAACTTCAAAAATTCATATCTTTCTAACTAGAGGTCATAAAAATAAAATAAAAATACCTCTGGAAAGCTCTTGAAGATGAGAAAATTATGAGACCAAAATCATAATTTTATTCTCAGTATTTAATTTTTAATTAATTAAATACTCTCTGTAGTATTTTAATTATTAAAAATTATTTACAAATCAAAAAATTATGAAACTTTGAGGCATTTATCTTTATGTTCGTAGGGACGTCCCATAATTTTTCTAAGGACAGAAAACATGCCTAGGATACTTTTCTTGAATTTTCAAGTTTCTTTATAATTATTTCAAATAATAATTATAAAAATTTGAAAATTAAGAAAATAAAAATACAAATGACTAGGAATGATAGGGCAACAGACAATGACCCTAGGAAAAATATTTCTAAGTCATAAAAACAATCTTGGATGACATTTGGAAATTTAGGGTTAAAATCTTTTATTAATTAAATAATTTTGATCCTAAAATGACCCTTTATAAAATTGAACTATTTTCATCAACAATCTAAGTTTGGAAATGATTCTAGCCTATGATAGGTTAATAATAAACCTCACTTGAGTCTAAAATGACAAGATTAGATTCAATTAAGGCTTAAAATGACATTTAAACCCATTAAACCTTACCAAAATTAGGTTTAATAAAAATTAAACTTCTTTAATTAAGTTTAAAGACATAATAAACTTAATTAACCCATTAAACCTTACCTAAATTAGGTTTAATAAAAATTAAACTTCATTAATTAAATTTAAGGACACACTAAACTTAATTAACCCATTAAACCTTACCTAAATTAGGTTTAATAAAAATTAAACTTCTTTAATTAAGTTTAAAGACATTATAAACTTAATTAACCCATTAAACCTTACCTAAATTAGGTTTAATAAAATTTAAACTTCTTTAATTAAGTTTAAAGACATAATAAACTTAATTAACCCATTAACCCTTACCTAAATTAGGTTTAATAAAAATTAAACTTCATTAATTAAGTTTAAGGACACACTAAACTTAATTAACCCATTAAACCTTACCTAAATTAGGTTTAATAAAAATTAAACTTCTTTAATTAACCCATTAAACCTTACCTAAATTAGGTTTAATAAAAATTAAACTTCTTTAATTAAGTTTAAGGACACACTAAACTTAATTAACCCATTAAACCTTACCTAAATTAGGTTTAATAAAAATTAAACTTCATTAATTAAGTTTAAGGACACACTAAACTTAATTAACCCATTAAACCTTACCTAAATTAGGTTTAATAAAAATTAAACTTCTTTAATTAAGTTTAAAGATATAATAAACTAAATTAACCCATTACACCTTACCTAAATTAGGTTTAATAAAAATTAAACTTCATTAATTAAGTTTAAGGACTCGCTAAACTTAATTAACCCATTAAACCTTACCTAAATTAGGTTTAATAAAAATTAAACTTTTTCAATTAAGTTTAAGGTTAAACTAAACTTAATTAACCCATTAAACCTTACCTAAATTAGGTTTAGTAAAAATTAAACTTCTTCAATTAAGTTTAAAGACATAATAAACTTAATTAACCCATTAAACCTTACCTATATTAGGTCTAATAAAAATAAAACTTCTTCAATTAAGTTTAAGGTTACACTAAACTTAATTAACCTATTAAACCTTACCCAAATTAGGTTTAATAAAAATTAAACTTTTTCAATTAAGTTTAAGGACACGCTAAACTTAATTAACCTATTAAACCTTACCTAAATTAGGTTTAATAAAAATTAAACTCTTTAAGTTTAAGGACATATTAAACTTAATTAAAACAAAACCAAACACCCTTTAATTAGGTTTAAAGACATATTAAACTTAATTAATCAAAACTAAATTCCCTTAATTAGGTTTAAAGACATACTAAACTTAATTAACCTCCTTAAACATAAGGTTTAATCAAACCTAAACCCTAATTAGGTCTAACCCTTAGAACTAATTAAACCATTAAGCCTTAACTAACTAAGGTTTAATCTAACATAAACCCTAATTAGGTCTAACCCTTAGACCTAATTAAACCATTAAGCCTTAACTAACTAAGGTTTAATCGAACCTAAACCCTAATTAGGTCTAACCCTTAGACCTAATTAAACCATTAAGCCTTAACTAACTAAGGTTTAATCAAACCTAAACCCTAATTAGGTCTAACCCTTAGACCTAATTAAACCATTAAGCCTTAACTAAGTAAGGTTTAATCGAGCCTAAACCACTAATTAGGTCTAACCCTTAGACCTAATTAAACCATTAAGCCATAACTAACTAAGGTTTAATCAAACCTAAACCCTAATTAGGTCTAACCCTGAGACCTAATTAAACCATTAAGCCTTAACTAACTAAGGTTTAATCATACCTAAACCCTAATTAGGTCTGACCCTTAGACCTAATTAAACCATTAAACCTTAACTAACTAAGGTTTAATCAAACCTAAATCCTAATTAGGTCAAACCCTTAGACCTAATTAAACCATTAAGCCTTAACTAACTAAGGTTTAATCAAACTTAAACCCTAATTAGGTCTAACCCTTAGACCAAATTAAACCATTAAACCTTAACTAACTAAGGTTTAATCAAACTCAAACCCTAACTAGGTCTAACCCATTAGACCTAATTAAGTCATTGAACCTTAACTAACTAAGGTTTAATAAAAATTAAACCTAACTTAAGTCTAACCCACATTAGACTTAAGTCAAACCAAACTTAGGTTCAACCTGACATGAACTTAAGTCTAACCTATATTAGACTTAAGTCAAACCAAACTTAGGTTCAACCCACATTGAACCTAAATTAAACCTAAACCTAACTTAAGTCTAACCTACATTTGACTTAAGTCAAACTAAACTTAGGTCCAACCTGACATGAACTTAAGTCAAAACCTAACTTAAGTCCAACTCATATTAGACTCAAGTTAAACCAAAACTAGCCAAAAATAACCTAACTTGAGTCCAATCCAACTTGAACTCAAGTAATCCTAAACTTTAGGTTCAATCCACATTGAACCTAACCTAAACTCAAACATAACCTAACTTTAGTCTAATACAACTTGAACTCAAGTTAACCCAAATCTTAGGTCCAATCCACATTGAACCTAACTTAAACTCAAACATTGCCTAACTTGAGTCCAACCCAACTTAAACTCAAGTAAACCTAAATCTTAGGTTCAACCCACAATGAACCTAACCTAAACTTAAACATAATCCAACTTGAATTCAATCCAACATGAACTCAAGTTAATCTAAATCTTAGGTCCAATCCACATTGAACGTAAATTCAACCCAAAGGAAAGTTAAGTCTAATCTACATTAAACTTAGATCAAACTGAACTTGAGTTCAACCCCTAATGAACTTAGGACAATCTTAAATCTAGGTCCTACAAAATAGACTTGATTAAGACTTAAACCTTACCTAAAATGAATTTGAATTGTCTATAATTCTAATTAAGTCTAATTTATTAGGCTTGATTAACCTTTAAATCCTATTTAAACAAGGTTTAAAATTTAATTAAGTCCATCCTAAACCGAACCTATTAACTTAAGTTCGAGACGGACATGAACTCGAGTTAATTAAATTCAATCAACATTGAATTTAACTTAGGTTCGACCGGACATGAACCCGAGGTAATTCAATCAATACTGAATTTAACTTCGAATATTTTAACTTAGGTTCAAACGGACATGAACTCGAGTTAATCAAATTCAATCAACATTGAATTTAACTTAGATTCAATCGAGACATGAATCCAAGTTAATTCAATTAATATTGAATTTAACTTTAAACCTATTAACTTAAGTTCGGACGGACATGAACTCGAGTTAATTAAATTCAATCAACATTGAATTTAACTTAGGTTCGACCGGACATGAACCCGAGTTAGTTCGATCAATATTGAATTTAACTTTAAATCTTTCGATAGATATGAATTCAAGAATAGACAAGAACCCAAAATTTAAGTTCAAACTCAAGATCAATTCAACATTTCAGATCAAGACCGACATAATTCGACATTCTAAAATTGAAATTGACATAATCGACATAAATCTGATGTTGACATAATCAACGAAAATTTGACATTTCAAAAATAAAACAACATGATTAGCATGAAGTTGACATTTCGAAATAACTTGACATTCAAAAAAATATTCTGTTACATTATTTCTGACAATATTTTCTTTGCAGGATGAAGACAAGAAAATCCATTTAGATTTTCTTTGCATGTTATAGGGTGTGCTAAATCTGTTTTGCAGGACGTCGACGACAGAATATTAGCAACAAAACAAAACAAAACTTTTAGGTTAGACATATAACCTGAAACTTTTCAACAAAACAACGACATTGACAACAAAACAAAACTTTTAGGTTAGACATATAACCTGAAACTTTTCAACAAAACAACGACATTGACAACAAAACAAAACTTTTAGGTTAGACATATAACCTAAAACTTTTCAACAAAACAACGACATGACAACAAAATTAAAACCTTTAGGTTAGTCATAATACCTAAAGCATTCAACGACATTTGGGAGTGATAGTGGGTACATCTCTCCTTAAAATAAATTTTTTATAAAACAAATGATTAACGTTAATCAGAAGTTTTCTTAAACAATTGAGAATTGTTTAAGATGTAATTAACTATAGAGGCTTACCTCTATAAGAGATCTAAAAGAACCCAAAATAGAAATCTCTGGTTTACCATGATTTTTCTTAATATGAAAATTCTAGAATACGTTATTCTAGAATATCCTCATATAAGAATTATCATAAACATCTTTTTCTACTTTTAGTCCTAAAAATTCTCTAAATCCTTCATAGGATTTATACGAATAAAACTAGGCTAATATTAGATGGATACTCCTTGACATTGATATGATATATTGGATGGCGATGACATGACCTCATCCGCACCAAGGACATATTTCGAAGAAAACGATTATATTATAATCCCATCGCCACCAGAGTGTTAAGCAAAGTATCTGCGTCAATGACATGAAATTTAGCAGTTGTTACTAGATCACCAACTTTCATTAGTAGTGTAATCGATCCAAGCGTTCTTTCTCCTTTTTGATTTACTCCTCTTAACATAATCTTGTATGTGGAGATTTCATGTGCATCGATATCAAAATATGCCAAAGTCCATAGTCTCATTATATTGAGTGATGAGTTAGGGTCTACTAGAACTCTGGAAAGTATGAATTTGTCGATGTTGATGAAAATGTAGAGCAGACGGTTATGATCGGTAGTATCAAGCAGCAAATCTTCATTGGTAAAGGTTACACCAAGTTGCCCCTTTACAATACAAACTCCATTTGAGGATGAGCTAGCAAATTGAGCTAAGAAAATTTTTGGATAAAATCAAGCCTTGACCAGAGCTTCTCTCATCTCCTTTGATATGATCAGCATATCGTAGATGCTTAGTTTGGTTGGAAACTTCATAAGATGAGCTAGGACATTGTAATCCAATTATTTAAAACATCCAATTTCTTCTAGAGCATATTATTCTTCCATTGGCACACGCATTTCTTCTCGAGTGACTATTTGTTTGCCCTTTCCATCGGAGCCACTCTTGAGAGTAGTATCTTTTCACATCTTAGATTCACTTCTGTGATTTTTTCCACATTCGGAATTCAGAATTCCTCACTCGTTCCAAATGTCTTGGTTACTTTTATCTTTTCTGTCTTTTCTACTGTAACCATCTGCTTAGATTGGGTTAAGGGTCAATTGATGGTTTCAAAAGGTCTATGGGGATGCATAAAAAGTTCTCAACATAAATTGGGTGGCAATTTTAGGATAATTGCATCCAATTTGATGAATGTTGGACATGTGACATATTTGGGTCAAAATTAGGAATTTTAGATTTTGTTGGATTTAGGTGGGGCTTGGGCTCAAATTGGGGGCAATTGATGGTTCAATTGGGTTTAGGGGAATGGCATGAAGGGTTTGGAATTCAAATTTGGGGGAAATTGATTGACATTGGGTTCAATTATGGGGAATTGAGTCACTTGGTCAAAATTAGGGCTTTTGGATTTGAGTTGAAATTGAGTTTGAATTTTGGTTAAATGAGGCTTGGATTTATCTTTCGTTTTCATGTTTTATTTTATTAATCAATTAAAGCTTACCCATATTAGGTTTAATTAACCTTAACATAATTAGAATTAATCATAATTAAGTCTAATTAATCAATTAAACCTTAATCAAATTAGGTTTAATTAGCCTTAACCTAATTAAAATTAACCATAATTAATTCTAATTAATCAGTTAAAAATTAATCAAATTAGGTTTAATTAACCTTAACCTAATTAGATGTAACTATAACTAAGTCTAATTAAGTTAGTTGTTCAGCAGTTTCAAATTGGAACAGAGTTATATCTGAAAACAATTTTGATTAATCGGCTGTCGGCGGACTGCTTGAGCTGTGCCTGCGGCAAGAGCAGGTCGCCGTGTGCGGGCTGGGGGACAAACTGGGAACAGCTCTCCTGGGGGCCTTCCATGAGCGTCAAAGAACCAACTCAGAACTGGTGCTGTGAAAGGGAATCTGACTGTTTAATTAAAACAAAGCATTACAATAGCCCTAGCGCATGCTCGCACAATGTGATTTCTGCCCAGTACTCATAATGTCAAAGTGAAGAATGTCAACCAAGAGCTTATCAATAAATTCAAATGACTCCCCTTGTAAAAGAGCCAAGCTCCAGGGAATAAGTTGCTCAAATTCACCCAAAAGTTTAAGTATCTACTCCTTATATGTGTAGCCATAGTGCTCCCAAGAGAAGGATAATTCTAAATCAGGAGTCAATGTAAGTGATTGATCCCCAAATATTTATGCTTATGATTTTCACTTTATTTTTCTTTCCAATGATATTATCTCTTCCCCTTGCAACGATGCAAAAAACTTGATTCTGAAGCAAATAAGAGATATATTTTTAATTATTTATAATATGAGATACTACGCAAGCATACATATCGTTTATCAAGTAATATAGGATTTTTTATTAAGCCCCAAGAATCGAACCCACAGGGAAATGTCTAAAATTTTAAAGAAATAAGAAAAATAACTTTTTACTTTTAAAAATGATTTTGCAAAGTATGTTTTAAGATATAAAGTTTTTCAAATTTGTTTTTGGAATTTTCTAAATAAAAAGTAAAGCAAACAACTAAAGTTAACACAACTATAAAATAGTATGAAAAAAATTTAGAATAAAATATCTTTTTCCTTTTTCAATGAATCAATAATAACTATGGAGTTTCGTTGTGGAAGTATATAAATGTGTTGTGTCAAATAGAAGCAATATACCTTACCCTTACTTAGTTCTATAAAGAATATTTGTTAATTTGAAGTTTTGAAATACTGTAGATGGGTTAGGCAGGAAAGATATTAGCTCTCACTCTAGAGTTCCCTCGATTCCCTCCACTAGGAGGCTAACATCACATAACAAAATTTAAAACATCAAACCAAATTAGGGAGCTTTAGTCTGTCACTCTAAAGTCCTCTAATTTTACTCCCAATTAAAAGCATATCTTCCTATTTATTTGCTCCCAACCGTATGGACTACAATTCTCACCTATACAATTACATGTGACTCTTTCCAATTGTTGATTGAGACAATACTGCAATGGATCTTACATGTTCTCACAATAAATTTTAACATCTTAATTGACCAAATCAAGAGGTAAATGAAGTGCAAGGTAGTGAATCATCACAACTTCTTCCATCATTGAACTCCTATACTTCACACAACTTCCTTCCATAATTTAATTACTTCACCATTTAAAAGAAAAAAAGATAAAGAAAATTACTCATAACTCATGGAGAAAACATAATCACAACTTGATTTGAAAGTAGAAATCATACTGAAAATACAACAAGTCTTACTTTAAAACCAAATGTAAAACAAAGATAAACACTTATCTAAAAATCCACTTCACAAGACTCTTGAAGTTCCTTTGAAACTTTGCTTTCCTCTTACAAGACATAATAGAGGTTGGCACCCAACTCTGTTGACCCCAAATATCCATTCCACTCTTAATAAAAACTAGATACAAGTGATAGTAAAAGTGGATGAAGTGGAAATTTGTGCTCTCAATAACTCTCTAACGTAAAGTTGACTCTTAAAACTAATCACACCCTCCAACAATAACTCTTTTTCTGATCTTCAAGTCTTCTTTTAAAATTTTCTAAAAGGTGCATTGTTATCTCTTCAAATCATGTCCAAATTCAATGTATCCACTAAAGAATGCATCTCTTCATTCAAATCTACCGTCTAAAAGAAGTTAAGGAGATTTAAACCAAAAGTTGCTTCAAACATCCCTTAAAAATGGCGCCAAATTTGAGTTAATTCGTATTTTTAACTGTGGCGCCTATGCGCCAAGGGTCCGGCGCTTAGGTGCTCGAAGCCAATTTTTTTTCATTCTTCAATTTTTACTTCAAATTTGATCCTCTTTTGCTCCTTTCATCATGGTTAGTCATTTTAATCATACCTACAAGTAAAACACAAATATACCTTCCGTTAAAGTACAATATCATCAAAAATAGGTATAAAAATACCTTTAAAAACACTATATATTATAGGTGTATCGGTGATCAAGCTCCTCACAAGCGTAGTCGAAGTACCCCCAAGCAGAGGAAAGTTCGCCTCAAACAAAATTGATTTTGTATTTCACCATTTATTGGTTGAGTACGCTATAGGCTCAATGATCATAGGACCATCCAAGTATCATAGAAACATAATTTCTTCATACTCTTATTCTTCTCACCAGATCGAAGAGCCGGGAGAATCGATGAAAAAAAAATATAATCATAAAAGACTTTTATGGATTGAAACATATGAACATATTTCATTGGCCTAGAAAGCCAAATCTTATCTTTTACAAAAAAACTGAGTCGCCTTTAAACGTCAAGCTAGCTTGCCAAAGTAATATGTGAATCCTGCTCACAAACTGATTTGTTGAGCCCTCCATAACAGCTCTTTGAAATTTGCAAACTACTGAAATGAAGAACATCACTCAGTGACATACATGCATGTTGACCTCATTTTTGATGAGGTCTTCTCTTCTTCTTTTTAGTACTTAGGATCTAGCCTTAGGCTTTTCCTTTGACTATCTTAGAGGATTAGAATTGGGACCCACCACTTAGAAATTCAAACCACTTTTTAACTCCCTGCAAACTCCACAAACTTGATTGTAGACCCCTAATCACCTAGAGGGTTGAAATCAAATGTGGAAGTTTAAAGGATGAGTTCCTATAGGACTCTTTGGCCTTAGGACTACCCTGGGTGGCCTGGTCTGGTGAAGGACTAACTTACACATACACTACACTTATACACTATACTTTCACACACCTCCTAAAAAAACACACCTATACCCAACTTGACCTCCTGACTCATGCAGGTGATTCACATGGATGGTCCTTAACCCCTAAGCCCTTGGCTAAGAGGGTTAGGAACAACATAGTGGATGCCTCAAATGAGTCCCTTCATGGCTCATGTGAGCTTGATGTGGCTTCATGGCTCAACCAAAATGATTTCATTCCATTCACATTTACCCAATCTTCAATTTTCCAAATTTTCGATTTTTGACCCAGTGACCCTACACCCGCTAACTTTACCCAAAACCTTGCAACTACCCAAAATTTGCAAAATCACCTAAATTACCCAAAATTCCTCAAAATCAATCCCAAACATTCCCACATTACTCAAATTGATCATCCATACCCAAAAATACCAAAAATTCCAAAAATACCTCCCAATACCCTCCAAATACCCAAAATACCCCTCTTGACCCAAAAATCCAAAAATTTAGAAAATTCCCAGAAAATCCCAGAAAATTTCAAATATTCCTAATTTCATTTTGTTAAACTACACCATGGGCCAATTTTGTCAATTTACCCTACTTTTGTCAAAACCCCTAATTTGACCCATTTTAACCCTAAGTGAACCCAATGTCAAACCAAACCTACCCAATTGACCCAAATTCTGGTCCAATTCAATTCTAAACTTCAATTCAACATTCCCAACACCAATATAGACCAAAGCCAAATCCAATTTGATTGACATTTGGATCCAATTTCACTTTTTGCCTTAAAGCCCAATTTGGACCCATGACCCAAACCTAACCCAAACTCACCCAATTCAACTCCACTTAACCCCAAATCTTTTCTAAATCTTCCTTAACATCCCTACAAACAAAACACTAACATGATTTGCCCAAAATTTGGACCCAAACCCCACTCAAATCCAACCCAAAACTAAAAGGCCCAATTTTGACCTAAACCCAAACCTAACCCAAATAAGCCCAAACCCCAAAATCAAGACCCAACCAAAGCCAAAACCTCTTTGAAACACTCACATAAAAATTTCCCAACACTTATTTTACTTCAATTTCAACCCTAGCCCAACATTGGCCCAAGTTAGCCCAATTTGACCTATATTGGCCCATTCACCAAAGAAGCCCAAATCCAACCCAATTCCAACCCAAATCACTCCAAATTTGCTTTAAATCACTCATGATACACTCTTAAATCAAACCCAACATTTATTTGGCATGGCCCTTTGCAAAAATCTCCACCCAAAATCCCATTTTGAAACTTAAAAGCCCACTTACATGAAACCTTCCTAAAGCCCATCTCCACCAAAATCCAATGGGCCAAAATCAATCCAAAACCCATATGACAATTGCTCTACACATATTTTCAATTAAATCAATCCCTAAGTTTCAAAACTCATCATGAAGCCATTCCAAATTAAGCCCCATACAAATTCCCATCAAAATACCAAAATTTTCTTAAACCCATTTCCATGAAATTGACTTGGCTTCTCCCCAAGCTAAAGGTGAGCCATGAAGCCACCCTTAAGCCACATGCAAGCCATGTGAATTTTTTGACATGTGACCATACCACATTGGGTAAGAGGAGGGGGAGCTTTCCTTAATTCCTAAAAGTCTTTAACCTCACCCTTGATACCCCTTAACCAAGATTTAATCCAAATATTCTTGGATAAGGACATCACCACCTTTTGACCAGCTAGCCTAACCGATTTTCTCGGCCCAAGGCTAGCCATGGGGAGGTGAACCCAGCCCAAACAAATGGGTTGACCAAACCTAGCCAAGATTAGCCATATCCCCATGCAATTTTGATCCGAGTTCTTTACACATGTCCATGCTCGATTGATTGCACTAATGCCAAGCCACGACCCCACTGGTCGAAGATGGTGACTCGAGATCGGCCGGCCGACCACCGAGCCGCCGGAAAACGCCATGCCCGAGAGCTCGCATGTGAGCCCAACATTGGAATTCTCCCTTGCTGAGCTGCCCCATGCCCAATGGCCACCATGGCTATTCTTCCCATGCCCAGAGCAGCCGATCCCAACCCTTGGCCATCCCTGTGAGGCCCTCCACCCTCCTCTATTTAAACCCGACCCCCTCACGGCCATGGGAGAGAGTTGCACAAACCTTGCCGAAACTCTGCCAAAATTGCTCCAGATCACTCTCCATACTTAGAGCAGTTGATCCCCAGTGCCAATTTGCCCTAATCCCCACCAATAGAACCCAATTTCTCAGCCAAAATTCCACCCAAAACCAGGACACTTCTCCACGGTGGATCAATCCTCAAATTGATTGGTCCTACACCTTCACCATACCGAGGGAAGAAGTCCACCAGCAAAAGCCCCATCTCCGAGGCCACCCGGTTGTTCCGACCTCCAAGCTTTGTGATTGGCTGTGGTCACTTTCATAGCTAGACAATTCACCAGACCAGGAGACTTCATCTGGAGCTTGCTAGGATGCAATCGAAGGTGACACAACCCTCAGATTGAAGCCACACTTCTCTGAGCAAAGGTATAAGCTAACTCTTTATCCTGAGCTTCTGGAGATTCTCCATTTCAAATGCCTTAATTTCAATGCATGATCACCGTATAGATGTATTCGTCTCTTCAAGACGAATCCATAGAGCACAAGAACACAAAAATTTGTTAAGAAATGAGTGAGTTCTTAGGGTTTTAGTGTGGACGGCTCTCGGGTGAGGACGCTTGGGGACGATGAAAGGATGCCGTTCATTCCATACACGCGCGGACGGACGGCCAGGATCGCGCCGGATGAGGAGACGGAATGATACAGCGGGCCCCCGGAGCGCTGAGCTGGATGGCGGCGCCGAATCAGAAGACGACACGCGGCGCTTCGGAGACGCCGAGGTTGAGTCAGCACCGCGTGGATAAATAGAAAATTAGGTTATTTTTTGATTTATTTAATTCCCTAAACTTCAAAAATCCATAACTTTGTGTAGAAAAATCAGAAAAATAAAATAAAAATACCCTCTTGCTCAGTGAACGAGAGGAGAATAATGTGGAAAAGAAATCATTTAATTTCATCAAGTATTTTATTTTTAATGATTTATTTACCCTCTGCATTGTTTTAATTCTCCATGCATATAGGAAATTCACCATGGCATGAGACCATAGGGCTTTTGAAGCCTCCGAATTTGGGAACATTCCCCGAATTTTCCAAAGTCAGAGGCCATCCCTATGAGAAGTTATTGATTTTTCAAACTCATGTTATTGTTTTGAGTATTTTAAATCCAATAATTAGCATATTGTGAAATAAATTCTAGGAAAATTTGGTGATGTTTCTTATGACCAGAGAACCCTAAGGAAAATAGGTTTTGAATTAATTCACTTAGAATAACCCTAATTGGCTTAAACACCCAAAATAGGTCCTTAATTAATTAGAGCTAATCATACACCAAATTGACTTCAAATCAATTCTCCACTGACCTTTAGAATCAGAGGAACCCACCATAAAAATTTGGAGTCAATTGGACTTGGTTAGCCCTACTAAATGGATTGATTAAGCCATTTAGTCAATTTGAACTTTAAAAATTCATAACTTTCAAAAAGCTTTTCAAAAATTCACCAAATTGGTTTTGGAGTCTCTCTGATATCAAGGGAATTTAAGAAAATTAAAATTTTAATTTTCTAAAAAATTTAATTTTTTGCATTATTTTAATATTTTAATAAATAAAAAATAATAAAAATCACAAAAATAATAAAATTCACCAAAATGTCACATTTTGAATTTTAATCACTTAGGAACAAACCCCATATTTTTCTTAAGTCTATATGATGAGATATTAAATTTTAAAGCCCTAAGGTAATTTTAAAATTAAAAAAATGTATTTTTTTAGCATTTCCACTAAAATAATTCTAATAAATCAAAGAAAAATCAAAAAATTGTAAAAATTAATTCTCTGATTTCCTTGATATCAGAGAGATTTTTGAAAAATATAAAATTCATTTTTCAACCTTTATTTTATTTTTAAATTAATTAATACTCCAAAACTCAAAATAATTATAATAAAAATAATATAATTCAAAAAATCACCAAAATTGGTCCAAGTGGTCCTCTGGTCATTTGGAATGTCTCATAATTTTCTTAAGGACAGAAACTTTCCCTTGGTCATATTATTAAATTTTCCTTGGAAATTTCTATTTTTCACCAAAAATAATTACATAAATAAATTAAATACAGAAAAAACACATTTTCTCCTCTCATGTCTTTATTGACATATGAGTGAAGTCACATAAAAATTTTAAATTCATTTAAGCTCAATTTAGTGAGTTATGGAATTATTAAGCTTGAGGGCAAAATGGTAATTAAAATTTTAACCCTTAATTAAAACTTTAGGCTTAATAAAATTAAAAATTAAAATATTTGATCTTAATCTGATTTGGATGATTAAAATTTAAATAATTAAGGGGTAGAAACCTACTAAACAATTTGAAGATAATTAAAACAAACTTTAATTAAATAATTGATTAAATTTGGAAGAATAATAAAATTGGAATTATTAAAATAGGGATATTATTAGGAAGAGATTTGTTCTTTAATCTAAGGATCCCTAAATTAATCATCTCAATAATATTTAATTCCTAATTAAAATGATAGTTCAAATTTAAGATGTTAAAAGACTTAATCATTAAATTAAACTAAAGTTAAATTATTAAACTCTTTTAAAATTTCAATTAAAATTAAACATAAAATTAAATTAAACAAATTAAATAAAATTAAATTAAATTAAATTAAATTAAACAAATTAAATCAAATTAAATTAAATTAAATTAAATCAAAATTAATTTAAATTAAATAAATTAAATCAAAATTGAAAATAAACCAAATTAAATTAAATTAAAATTAAATTGAATTAAAAATAACATCACCTAAGAAATAAAGAAATTCAAAATAAAGCAACTTGCACACTATTCCAAATTTAAACCCGTTAACTGAAATTAAATTAAATCACAAACCATTTGAATACCAATTTGCCCTCGAAAGCTTTTATTGTCATAACTCCTAAACAGAACGTTAAATGAAGTGTTACTTCACTTATAGAATATTCAAATGTCCTAGTTCACTGAGCAAGATAACAACAAAACTTGAATTCCTGGACGATTAATTCATTTGTATAATTAAATTCGTTTGGACTTAAAACAATTCTAGCAATATTGAAAAGATGTTTAAGATTCTTCTTAAGCACTTCCTCGATATGATAGGATGTTTATAAGAACAATCGAACTTAATTGTTCTTTGATGAAGAAAATCGTCCTCAAACCAAAACACAAGAACCTAGACTTCATAAGAAATGACTAGCTATAGGATTAGGAATTTGGTAGAAAACCATAACCCTTCCCTTAGCTTTACCTAGGAACTTGCTTAAATATTATAAATTGTGTTTAAGTGCAGCTTGGGATGATAGGAAGACCCTCCAGGTACGCTTTTATTTTGTTGCAATTTACCTTATTGCAATTTATTTAATCGCATCACACTTACTTTTCTTGCATGATAAACAACTATTGCATGAAAACCCACACTTTTAGGATAGTCCCTAAAACTGAAACCAAAACTAAATTAAAAGTCATTGCAAGATAAAATTCACTGCCACAACAGTTCAAAATATAAGACAACTCAAAATTTAATCACAAACAGAACACAAAACTACAATTACAACTAAATTAAAACTCCTTGTTGGATGATCGGGAATATCTCGGATGATGTAACCTACGTGTTGCTAACGGGATTTCCCACGGTCTAAATGAAAGTGTGGAACTCATTCAGTTGAGTTTAGCAAATTCATCTGGACTAAGTGAATCCGATAAAAATAATGATGCCAGAAGGATGGAACCGTGGGATCTTAACCGGTGTTGTTATAATCAACTTTAAGATTTGTTTCAATTAAAACATAAAAAAAACTTGAAAATTAAGATTTTCTCTAAACCAAAACACTTCTCTCATCTCTTGATTTATGACTTCTAAAACTAAACCTCTGCAATAACAAGGAGCTCGGAGCATGGTGGGCAGCACGGCCATCGTCATCAGCAAAACCTGAGTCTACTTCAACAAAACTTTCTTAGAATTAAATAACTAAGCTATAGGACTTCTAGGTAGTTTGCCTAGTGCAACATAAATCCTCAACCTTTTGTTAGGCATTTGCATAATCATATTATGTAAATTAAGCCCTAACCAGTCTTAGGATTCCGAGGTAGTTGTTTGGTATGACATAAACCCTCATATCTTCAAGGCTATTTGTATGATTGTGTCATACGAATATAAGTCCTAATTAATTAAAATTGGCAAGATCAAAACATTAAATAAATATTAGGACTTTCCTAAATTCAAAGCCAAACAATAGGATAGTCGGGAAATTACCGAAGTTCGCTTCGAATCTGTGATTTCTCCTACCTTTCTTCCTTTGAATTCCCAAAATAAAATGTTCCAAATTTGATTCATTCCCTATTGAAATTCAAATATTCAATCCTTTGAAAACTTAAACTTTGAAATTCTTGAGAGCAGAATTACTGATTATTATCGAGAGTTTTCTTAGGTGATTCCCGTCACTTAAGATGTAATTAACTATAGGGGCTTGCCCTTATAGGGAATTTTAAAGAACCCGAGTAATATAAACCCTGTTTAATGCTTTCATATTAAGCGGGGAATTTGTCGACTTTTAAAATTGGTTCGCAGACTAAACGGATGTCACAAATCTTCTAGTTTATTTAATCGAGCCCCATCACCAAACAGTGTGTCTATTCTTCGAGATAGATACTACGTTTATGATGCGGTGCTCGTTTATATAAACTATTCGGGATGTGAGATCAGTTTGATTTCATATCTTAAAAATTTTCAAATTTAAAATTATTTTCAAAATCAAATGCTACTTTTCAAATTATATATATTTAAACTAAATTTAAAATCTTAAAAATTCGCCGCACAATTTTTGTTAGGCGACCCCCTTTTCAAAATAAAACACACAACCCGAAAATAATGCCGGCAATTTTTGGCGACTCCGCTGGGGAAAATTCCTCTCTCCATTTTAATCAGACAATTCTGCTTTCAAAAATCGGTAGTGTATCCATGTCTCTTGTGGATGAAACTACCCTTCTTTCCGTTGGAATACTATGTTCATTTCTACCTTGAACAAGTATAGCCAACATTCTCTCGGATTTAGGAGCCACTGTTTAGACACCCCTAGCGAGCAGAGGTTCCGAGATCCTTTTACCTCATTTCTGAGGTGGGGTGGGCCCCCAATAGGTATTAGTTTACGAGCGGTCTTGCGGGTCGAGAAGTTTCTACAAGACTTTCTCTTCCTTTTCCAGTTCCTAATCAATTCCTTTTACCCTTCCTACAATTCTCCTTCTTTTAATAATTCTCCTTCCTAACGAACAAATCTTTTCAAAAAAAGATAATTATCTTCTAATACCACAAATACACTAAGATAAACAGAAATGTGTTCGGACTCTTTCTTTTCATCATAAGTTTTACGACAAGAAGAAGCTCGATTCAGAGATTAACACTTGGAATCTGCCCTGCAGAAATGGAAGCCCCAAAACTGATCTTCTCCTTCGTCAACGGACTCGACTCGGCCGTATTCGAGGACGAGCCGCCCGACAATGGAATTATTCGATTCGGACAAGGATTCAGGGATACCGACATCAAAATCCCCGACGTCACTCTATTTTCACTCACAAGCAAAGTACCAGAAACTGAGAAGCCGTTGATTGAGTTTAACCTCAATTCAACTCACGAATTCCCTCCTCTGCAAAAGATTCCAACTGAGAGGAGTATTGTTGTTCGCAGAAGGACTGTTGTTGCTACCCCCACCGGACTAGTTGTCTCTGCACCTACCCCAGCTCCTGCCAAACTAAAGGGGAAGGAAATCCAGAACTATGATGAACCTGTTACCGTGGAGGGTACAGACCTTCCTGTGAGACCTTTTGTTTTTGAAATTGGGTCCAGCTCTAGAATTCCATCGCTGACACGGACTCAGAGAAGGAACAGAAGTAGAAGGATCGCTAGAGAAGCCAGAGCTGCTGAAGTTGCTTTCTTGGAAGAAATCCCAGAACTGCCCGAGTATACACCACTGCCTGAATACATACCACTTTTGGGAGGAAGTAGATTCCATCCCCTCTCCGCCGCAGAGGATGAGGAAAATGTTCGCAAGATTGCTGCCGCATTGCCTCGACCGAGTATATTACAACAATAGCCGTAAGAAAAGGGCGCGAACTACGTCATTTGCTCGACTGCAAACTTTGATAGAGAAGTTAGCAAAGAAGGAAAGGTGCCCTGTATCGAAATTTTAAGAAGGATAGGGCGGGTGCCGATCAAATCCCGTCTTGGGCCGCGAGTAGAACTCGCTATCGTTGCGGAAAAGCCGAATAAGAGAATGAAAGCTAGTCCACTTCGTCGTTGTTTCGGGACTACGGATTAGGGAGGATACCACCTTCCAGGCATTTGGTCGACGGACCATCCGGTCCTAAACCTTCGTCTGCTAGAAGGATGGTATGGCGTCCCACTACTGGACAATTAAGATTGAAACAACGGCCTGAGAAGAAAAGTCTCGTCAGGAGACTTGAATCCGAAGAAAGTGATACCGCAGTAAAGGGGACTCATGAGAAGGGAACCCGACAGTTATCACATGACAACTACAAGGATGTACAGAAAAGACCACTATAAGATGCTATGGAAAAGCTAAGAACTGATATTCGGCGATTAGCAAGAGAAAGAGAAGAGAAATTTGGAAATGAAGTTGACTCGTCAGAGTTCATGGATGATGAATATGCAGAAATTAACATGGTTGAAACACGAGCTTCGTCAGCTTCACAAGGTGCCCCTGCAGCCGCAGAAAGAGAGGAGCCGGGAGTAATGAGGAGGCAGCTTCAAGAGAAAGATGATACGATCGCCCAAATGGTAAAAAGGATGGAAGAGATGGCTATAGCCCTAGCCACTCTCCAGAGTCAAGTGCAACCCCAAAGAGAGACACCCCCAGAGGTCATTCACATCGTAGACAGAGGAAAGGAGATTACGTCCATCAACGGGGATGATCAATTAAAGAAGGATACAACACAAAGCATGATTCCGAAAAAGGATATCAAGAGCTTGGTGGAACGACCGAGTGCGAGAAGCCTTGGCACAATCGAAGAGCGGGACATCCATTCGGACGGGTAGACCTTACCCGAAGAATTCGACGCCGTCCAATATCCGAAAGGCTTTGTACCACCTCTGTTCAAGACTTTTGATGGAACCGGAAATCCTCGGCAGCATGTTGCACATTTTCGTGCCAGTTGTTGCAACGCCGGCGAAAGTGATGCCTTACTCTTCAGACAATTTGTCAGCAGCCTGTCAGGGATCGCCTTTGATTGGTATGCGGAATTACCGAACGGTTCGGTGAAGACATTTTCGGAACTAGAGAACCTCTTCATCAAGCGATTTGCCGGAGCCCAGCACCACATCACTATAGGTGATTTAGTGGTAGAGAAGCAGAAACCCAATGAAACCTTGGTGGACTACATACTTCGATGGAGAAATCTAAGTATGAAGTGTGAGCCACAGCTATAAGAACAACATGTAGTCGGCATTTTACTTAAGAGCATTCACGGCCCGATAGCACTTCTCCTCAAGGGATTTACCATTAAGACTTTCGAGAAGTTGTTAAGCAAGGCCGGAAGCTTGCAAGAGGAGGCGAAGCAATTAAGTTTCACTCGATAAAATGAGACGAAACGAAGCCCATGAAAACTTTTGAAAAGAAGTACGGGATCGTTGCAACAATCGATAAAGGCAAGCAACCGATACAAATATCGTCAGAACGGCCGCAGCAACCTCAACAGAATTACCAGCAACCCCGACCCAGCTATCAGTCATCGTCGCAGTATGAGCAACCGCCTCGTCCGCAACGTACATTAAGGGAGCTTCTGAGCAGGGAGTATCCGTTAAAGAATGAGGCTGTGCTGAAAATGTTCTGCAGTTTGATGAAGACTCCAGATTTCCAACTGCCAGAATCTAAGAGACCAGAAGAAGTCGACAAGAAAGGTGATCCCAACTTTTGCCCTTACCACCGGATGCTTGGGCACAAGATAGAAGATTGTATTACCTTCAAAAGTTGGCTCAGCGACAATCTTCGGAAAGGGAATATAACAAACCCGAAGGAGTACATGAAGGAACCCCAGAAAGGAGGTTCCGTCGATGTTATCTCGACGGATCTCATTGTGCCTAGATAGACCCACATGCGACTGATGATGGATGGACTACCGCTTGGACAAGGTCTTCGAAAAAGATTTTGGATCACATCCAAACCGCTTCGGTGCGAGCCTCAATTCAGAGTTCGAAACTGTTAAGTCGACACTATCACTTGCGATAGAAGAACCACCTCAACAAGAGACAATTGAAGAAAAGAAGAAAATCGACGAAGAAGAGAAGACTGATGCTCTTAAGGCTAGACTAGGGGCTGCTTATCCTAGGATAGTTGTTTCCGATTCGGGGGAGAAATCCCTCGAACCTCTGACTCTGTATGATTATTTTCTCACTCCGGTGGGATCTTATAATGATAAGGGTTATGGCGTTGGCTACGTTTTGACTGTTTCTAACGATTACGTAACTAGTGACAACCAACCAAATCCGGACATCGATTTCGATACAAATGACAATACTCAAATCATACACAATCTTGATGATCACGATGACAGAGAAGACATCCACCAGGGAGGCTACGAGAGTTCAACGAGCAATGGATCTATTTGCGAGTTTCGAGGAGCTCCGGTCGCAATAGAGTTAGAGCCTTCGGACTGCGAAGCTAATCCGGAAGAACTCGTCATTCCGATTCGGGAGGAAACACCGGCAAATTCAATGCTAGAATCGAAGAAATTACAGAAGTTAACTTAAGAAGTGGAAGAGTTCTACCTCCGAGAATGGGTCCAAAGGACAAAGGAAAGCAGGTGGTTATTCAGGAAGAACCAAACCCGGCAGAAGAATTACCCATTCGAGAATAAGCCGAGACACATGGAAATAAAGTGGACTACAACGTGCTAGCCCATCTTAGGAAATTACCGGCCAAACTGAGCATCTACGACGCTCTCATCTTATCAAAGGAGATGAGAGAAGCTCGATCGAGGCCTTACTTTATTCGGAAATTTGCTTAGCTCAAATGGTCGGAGATTCCTTAGATGAGGTTTGCTCGTTAAAAGAACGACGGAGTGTCACCTTCACGGACAATGACCTACTACTTGGGACGACGGACCACAACCGACCGTTGTATATTTCGATTACAATTGGGAAGTTTACACTCTCCGAGTATTGGTGGATCCAGGAGCATCAATCAATATAATGAATCTTTGAACGCTAGCATACTTGGAAATTGATGCTCGCGAGCTTGAAGCGGACAAAATGCTATTAAGAGGATTCAACCAGAAAGGAGAAAGAGCCCTCGGATCGATAACGCTGCTAATGAAGACCGGTGACTTGGCAAAGACAACCGCAAAATTTCACATAATTGATTCAGAAACGTCATTCAACGCTCTGTCGGGCCGACCATGGATACATGAAAACGGGATGGTACCATCATCTCTACATCGGTGCATCAAATACTATGATGGAGGGGAACGAGTGCATCAAAGGTGACTTACAACCATTCTCCGTACATGAAATTGGAATCCATGAAGATGCGACTTATTACGCACCCCCGAAGAAAACAATCTTCTCCAGAGATACCATAACGAATGAAGCAAAGGAAGTTCGGGACAACGAAGAACCTGAAGTTCTAGTCTAACAGTCACTCAGCACTCCCTTACGGCGAGATGGTGAAGGTTTCTCCACAACTCGCATCCGAGGTCGAGGCCGGGGACGAGGTCGTGGCGAGACGTTAGGACGGTCGGACGAGAGGAAACCGGCCATCAATGTTGATTGGGAATACAATTCGAAGCGAAAAAGAGATCAAGCAAGAAGCAGCGACAATAAGTCGGAAGAAGCCGCAATTCAGTATCTCTCTCGAAGATGAAAAGAACGAGGAATATAAATCGATGTACGAGAAGATTAACCACTATGTACATACTATGACCCTGACCCCGATCCATTCTAATAAGATCGAGGGTATGGTGATCAAAGAGGTACATAGCGGCGGTGCAAAGCCCATCAAATTCTACAGTGGTGCTCCTTCCTCCAAAATTGAAAATAATGTACAATTTGAAGATGCTACTTTATCAGAATTAATGGAATTGCCTTTTGAGTGGTACTCTCCATGTGTTCAAAATTTAATTCAGCGTGGTTTCTTACCTCAACAATGGACAAAAGGTCAATCACAACATTTTGAAAAATTATGGAATAACTCCGGTCGTCCACCCAATTCAAAACATGGTCTCGGATTCGGCACAGTAGGATCAGTTGACGATACTGAATTTTGCTTGGTTGTCACTTGCGAGTCTAATGAAAACTGCATGGAAACTATAGAAGAATTTGAAGATTTACAAATTGGTGACGCTCCACCGGAATTCGAAGAAGAGATTAAATGTACAATAGATGAGTTAACGGAAGTTAACTTAGGTACTAGCGAAAAGCCTAGACCTACCTTTGTTAGCTCCTTACTCAATGAAGAAGACTCCGAAGAAATAATCGGAGTTATTAATGGAATTTAAAGATTGTTTTGCTTGGAACTACGATGAGATGCCGGGATTAGCTCCGGAGGTCGCGGTCCATAAGCTAGGAGTGGATCCTGCACTGTTCCGATCGGACAAGGTCCCAAAAGAATGCGTCTAGAAATTGAACAACAAGTCATAGCTGAAGTTAAAAAGCTAATAGACGCTAAATTTGTTCGTGAAGAATAATACCCAACTTGGCTAGCCAATGTGGAACTAGTCAGGAAGAAGAATGGTCAGATCAGAATTTGTGTGGATTTCAGGGATTTAAACAAGGCATGCCCAAAAGATGAATTCCCTCTACCGATCCCAGAATTAATGATCGATATTGCTTCAACACATGAAATATTCTCATTCATGGATGGATCTTCAGGATACAACCAGATAAAATTGGCTCCAGAAGATGAGAAACTTACGGCATTCAGAACGCCGATAGTACTATATTGCTACACAGTGATGTCATTCGGACTGAAGAACGCAGGAGCAACCTACCAGAGAGAAATGACAAGAATTTTTGATGATCTCATCCACAATCAAGTCGAATGCTACGTGGACGATGTGGTCATCAAAAGCAAAGTAAAGGAAAATCACATGTATGATTTGAGAATTGTTTTCGAACGATTAAGACAATTTAACCTTAAGATGAATCCCTTAAAATGAGCCTTCGGCGTCACCTCCGGGAAATTCTTAGGATTCGTTGTCCAACATCGTGGAATTAAAATCGACTTGGAAAAGATTAAAGCTATCTTAGAAATGCCGCCTCCCAAAACCTTAAAGCAACTACGATCTTTTCAAGGGAAGCTGGCATATCTTCGACGCTTTATCTCAAACTTGTCAGGTAGGTGTCAGGCTTTCTCAGCATTAGTTAAAAAGGACGCCAAATTTATTTGGGAAGAGAAATGCCGAGAAGGCCTTCGAGGACATTAAGCAATATTTAATGACACCTCCTGTCTTAGCGGCCCCGAGTCTCGGGTAGACCGTTGATACTTTATACCACGGCTTTAGACGACTCTCTCGGAGCCACGTTAGCCCAAGTCGATGATCGGGGTAAAGAAAATGCTCTTTACTACCTAAGCCGTCGTTTACTTCTGACGGAGATAAGGTATCCCGCAATTGAAAAGCATTGTTTGGCCCTGATCTTCGCCGCTCAAAAGCTCAGGCACTACATGCTTTCTCATAAGGTCAACCTGATCACAAAATTTAATCCATAGCAATACTTGATGACTCGCCCATGCTTTCCGGCAGACTTGCCAGATGGTCAATGATATTATTGTAATTCGATATAACTTTCGTGTCTCTTCGTGCCGTAAAGGGACAAGTCTTAGCAGACTTCCTCGCAGCACACCCTTTGCCGGCAGAATCTCCTCTCAATGACGACTTGCCAGACGAACAAATAATGAACCTAGAAGACCCTGATGATCGACGTTGGGAATTATATTTCGATGGAGCATCTTCAGCACACAAAGATGAAGAATCGCAAGTGATAGTGCCCGGTAAGGCAGGGATCGGATTAATCTTTATAACACCGGAGCGGGGGATGTTAAGATACTCCTACCACTTGACAGAGCCGTGTACAAACAACGAAGAAGAATATGAAGCCCTCATAACAGGACTGGAATTAACTATTTAAATGGGGATAACAGACATCAACATTTATGGAGATTCGCAGTTAGTCATTCAACAGATCGCCGGACAGTACAGAATTTTAAAGCTAAGACTCGAGCAATACTTCTAGTATGTCATACAGTTGTTGGAACAGATTCCGAATGTGACAATTACAAAATTCCCAGAAATGAAAATGCTTTAGCAGATGCGTTAGCCCACCTCGCAAAAGAATTTGCTTGTTTGCAAGATGAGTCGGTAGAAGTGTCGGTTCACGGACGTCGGGTCCTATCACGGCTCGACATAGACACAATACACAAATCGAGAAAAGGAGAAGAATCGGTTGCAATGATGACGAGAAAACACAAAAGATTGGCGACGGCCATTAATGGACTACACCGCAAACAGGAAAACTACCGGACGAGTAGGTCGCTAGCCCATCGGATCAAGAAAAGAACTCCGTCCTACGCATTAATAAACAACACGTTATACGGAAGGTCTTTCGATCAAATGTGGCTAAGGTGCCTAAGCGGGTCCGAGGCCCGTGAAATTGTTAAAGAGGTCCATTCGGAACTCGTGGCGCTCACCGGTCGGGTCCGAAGATGAAAATGAAAATTAAAAGACTAGGGTACTACTGGCCCTCGATGATGACTGATCGCATGAAAATCGCCAAGAGCTGTCACCAATGCCAAGTGCACGGAGTGGTTCTAAACCAACCTCCAAATGTGCTACATCCGACAATTGCGTCGTGGCCATTTGAATGTTGGGGCACAGATATAGTGGGTCCGATAGAACCACCATCTTCAAAAGGACATCGCTTCATTCTTGCGGCTACGGATTACTTTTCCGAGTGGGCGAGAGGCGGTTCCACTTAGAGAAGTGAAAGCACATCACGTGCTACGGTTTTTAAGAACCAAGTTGTCTACCGTTTCGGAGTGCCGCGCGAATCATCTCGGATAATGGGTCGGCATTCAGAAGCACACAAATCAACAACTTTGTCAGGAGACATGGAATCGACTGGCGATATTCAACAATTTACTACCCAAGAGCAAACGGCCTGGCTGAGGCTTTTAATAAAACTCTCGTTCAAATCTTAAAGAAAAACTTGGACGATAATAAGAAAAATTGGCACGATAAGTTATTAAAAGCCTTATGGGCCTACCGGACAACCTTCAGAACTCCTACTCAAGCTACACCTTACGCTCTGGTGTATGGGTCCGAGGCGAGTGTTACCCTTAGAAGTTCGGCTTCCTTCACTCGGGATTGCGAGTTGCAAAAAAAATCACGACGAAGAGAATGCCAAATTACGACTAGAAGAATTGGAAAGCTCGGAAGGGAAAAGACTTGCGGCGCGGCGAGATTTAGAACTATACCAAGCCAAGATGGTTCAAGCCCATGACAGACTGATCCGCCCAAGAACCTTCAAAGTTGGTGACTTAGTTCTCGTTCTCAAAAGACTTATTCTTGCGCACCGCAAGATAGGAGGAAAATTTGAACCCACTTGGGAAGGGCCGTTTGTGGTTGAGGCAGTCTACTCAGGAGGCTCCTACCAGCTAGTGAATTGCCAAGGAGAACGACATATGCTTCCGATCAATGGACGATACTTGAAAAAGTATTACGATACCTGATGTTTCGAAGGAATGAATTCTTCATCCCTAGAAGCACGGGCGAAGTAATTACTTATGATTAGGTCCGAACTCAAAAATAATAAAAAATGTGCTAAAATAAATAAAATCATGATAATAAAGTTTTCCTTGTTTTCTTTTCCAAATCAAAATCTCTTTCCCGATCTTATCCCACTTCATTCCTGTTAAATTTAAAAATACAAAAGTAATAATAAATAAAAAAATCTGTCTTTAATAAACATTTTCTTAATGTTCTTGTTCTTAGTACAGCCCCTGATCCTTTTTCTTGTCTTTTCGCAGGGAAATGTCGAACGGGCGGTTGGTCCTGAACTTTAGAAATGACGTAAGCCTTGCACTCAATGAAAAGAGGGTGAAAGATGGAGCGATAATCAAGATTGACTCAGACTTCGCACCAGTAGGCCTGCAATACGAGGAAAGTGACTGGGTCCCAATTGACCGAGAGGAACTGCCCAGTCAGAAAGTAATGAAAGTGGGTGGCCCGAAGCCACCACTCCGAGCAGAAGAAAAGGAAAACCATCACCGAAGAAGACAAGAGAATCAAGTCCGTAGTCGCTACGAGCGGAGGGCGAGCTTGTTAGCGCCGCGCCCACAGAGATTCAGGAAGTATGAAGAGCTACTCTCACAGCAATCCAGCGAAGAAATAAAAATCGCCGTATCCGCAAGATGTTAACTAAATTAGCAGCGGACCAGCGCGACGAGGCAGTTGCTACTGCCAGTGCATATACTTCAAGGATACCAATTCGCCAGGAACCTGAAGAAAGGAAGCCAGCTCCGGGATGACGAAGAAACCGGGGAAATCTTAAGAAGAACGGAAGAAGGAAGGCTACCACGCCACCGAGATAAAGTCACCGATAATGTATAACCTTGTTGCGAAGCAACCCGGAGGATGTCCCGACGGACATCATCCTCGAGGAGCCGAGGTATGCAGGGGAACGTGAAGGGATTGAGCCGTATATCCCACAATACGTCACCAGGCCTCGCCATTTACAAATTATTCCATAATACGAGCTAGAAAGGATGCAGAACGTCGAGAAGAAAACTTTTGAATACTTCGAGAGAATCAGAGGCAGGAGGATCAATATACTAGAAGGCCTCGAGCTACATACAGACGTGTTCTCAGAATACGAACAACAACAAATCGTGGACTGCATCCGGGATTTGAAAAGAATGGGCCAAGCGGGCCGCCTAAGAGAAAACACTTACTCGGAACCCCGGAGATGGATGCCAGGGAAAGGAAGAATTACAATACAATGTGGATGCTGCTACAACTTCGCAGAAGACAGGAAGGGAAACCCACCGGGAATACTCCGTCATGGCCGAGTGGATCCAATGCCATTAGTCATCAAAAGGATGGTAAAATGAATGATAACATGGAGGATACTGCCGGCGGATTGCATGCCCAACGGTTGCATCATTAACATTTACAAGAAGGGTGATCGCATACCCCCGCACATAGATCACCACGACTTTGTCGGACCTTTACGCACGGTTTCTTTTACGAACGAGTGTGATATCATGTTCGGATCCGACCTCCGGATAGCGAGGCCCGAGTGAGTTCCGAGGGCCGGTAAAGATACCATTACCGGTAGGTTCCGTCATGATGCGAAGGGCAACGGAAGCGGATGTCGCTAAACATTGCATACCGGGAGTACCAATGAAGCAGATCTCAGTTACTTTCAGAAGGATGGACGACAGGAAAGCACCTTACCACTTCCAGCCAGGCCCGGAGCTAGAGAGCCTCCGACCTTACGAGTTGTGAGTTACATGAAAAATATCACACCTCCAACGTACATCCATACGGCATCCTTGCCAAGGATGGCTTGGAAGGTGATGTTATTGACCATGTACCTCACTATTCAGACATGGATTTTTGACAGATACCTTTTTGGATGGATCGACAAAGATCATACATAGTCCGTTTTGAGTCAATTCAATTTTCTTTTAAAGTTGAAGATGCTACATCTAAAACCACAGAATTCCAATTCTCATTTTAAATCAAATCCCTTCAAATTAATCTTAACAAAACTTCAATCTAAATTAAAACTCCAAATTGAAATCTGAGCTCACACATCAAAACTTAAATTGAAACAAAATGAAATCCAAATTGAATTCCCCCAGATCATGCGATTTGGGATTCACCTCCTTTTACTTTCCCCAGCGAGAGTTTAGGGGTCTCCAGTCTCAGAGAGATACTTGACACTCCCCAGCGGAAATTCTCCTACTCTGTCCTAAGTTTGTCACTTGGACTTTTGTGTTGGTTTTGTTGATCGCTTCGGTCAACACCAATACGCGCGGTGTGCTCCGTCAGCTCACCACACCGATTGGGGGTCCATTTGTTGACCTCATTTTTGATGAGGTCTTCTCTTCTTCTTTTTAGTACTTAGGATCTAGCCTTAGGCTTTTCCTTTGACTATCTTAGAGGATTAGAATTGGGACCCACCACTTAGAAATTCAAACCACTTCTTAAATCCCTGTAAACTCCACAAACTTGATTGTAGACCCCTAATCACCTAGAGGGTTGAAATCAAATGTAGAAGTTTAAAGGATGAGTTCCAATAGGACTCTTTGGCCTTAGGACTACCCTGGGTGGCCTGGTCTGGTGAAGGACTGACTTACACATACACTACACTTATACACTACACTTTCACACACCTCCTAAAAAAACACACCTATACCCAACTTGACCTCCGACTCATGCGGGTGATTCACATGGATGGTCCTTAACCCCTAAGCCCTTGGCTAAGAGGGTTAGGAACAACATAGTGGATGCCTCAAATGAGTCCCTTCATGGCTCATGTGGGCTTGATGTGGCTTCATGGCTCAACCAAAATGAATTCATTCCATTCACATTTACCCAATCTTCAATTTTCCAAAATTTTCAATTTTTGACCCCCGGGACCCTACACCCGCTTAGCCTACCCAAAACCCTTGCAACTACCCAAAATTTGCAAAATCACCTAAATTACCCAAAATTCCTCAAAATCAATCCCAAATATTCCCACATTACTCAAATTGATCATCTATACCCAAAAATACCAAAAATTCCAAAAATACCTCCCAATACCCTCCAAATACCCAAAATACCCCTCTTGACCCAAAAATCCAAAAATTTAGAAAATTCCCAGAAAATCCCAGAAAATTCCAAATATTCTTAATTTCATTTTGTTCAACTACACCATGGGCCAATTTTGTTAATTTATTCTACTTTTGTCGAAACCCCCAATTTGACCCACTTTAACCCTAAGTGAACCCAATGTCAAACCAAACCTACCCAATTGACCCAAATTCTGGTCCAATTCAATTCTAAACTTCAATTCAACATTCCCAACACCAATCTAGATCAAAGTCAAATCCAATTTGATTGACATTTGGATCCAATTTCACTTTTTTCCTTAAAGCCCAATTTGGACCCATGACCCAAACCTAACCCAAACTCACCCAATTCAACTCCAATTAACCCCAAATCTTTTCTAAATCTTCCTTAACATCCCTAAAAACAAAAAACTAACATGATTTGCCCAAAATTTGGACTCAAACCCCACTCAAATCCAACCCAAAACTAAAAGGCCCAATTTTGACCTAAACCCAAACCTAACCCAAATAAGCCCAAACTCCAAAATCAAGACCCAACCAAAGCCAAAACCTCTTTGAAACACTCACATAAACATTTCCCAACACTTATTTTACATCAATTTCAACCCTAGCCCAATATTGGCCCAAGTTAACCCAATTTGACCTATATTGGCCCATTCACCAAAGAAGCCCAAATTCAACCCAATTCAAACCCAAATCACTCCAAATTTGCTTTAAATCACTCATGATACACTCTTAAATCAAACCCAAAATTTATTTGGCATGGCCCTTTGCAAAAATCTCCACCCAAAAGCCCATTTTGAAACTTAAAAGCCCACTTACATGAAACCTTCCTAAAGCCCATCTCCACCAAAATCCAATGGGCCAAAATCAATCCAAAACCCATATGACAATTGCTATACACCATATTTTCAATTAAATCAATCCCTAAGTTTCAAAACTCATCATGAAGCCATTCCAAATTAAGCCCCATACAAATTCCCATCAAAATACCAAAATTTTCTTAAACCCATTTCCATGAAATTGACTTGGCTTTTCCCCAAGCTAAAGGTGAGCCATGAAGCCACCCTTAAGCCACATGCAAGCCATGTGAATTGTTTGACATGTGACCATACCACATTGGGTAAGAGGAGGGGGAGCTTTCCTTAATTCCTAAAAGTCTTTAACCTCACCCATGATACCCCTTAACCAAGATTTAATCCAAATATTCTTGGATAAGGATATCACCACCTTTTGACCAGCTAGCCTAACTGATTTTCTCGACCCGAGGCTAGCCATGGGGAGGTGAACCCAGCCCAAACAAATCGGTTGACCAAACCTAGCCAAGATTAGCCATATCCCCATGCCATTTTGATCCAAGTTCTTTACACATGTCCATGCTCGATTGATCGCACTAATGCCAAGCCCCGACCCCAGCTGGTCAAGATGGTGACACGAGGTCGGTCGGCCAGCCACCGAGCCGCCGGAAAAAGCCATGCCCGAGAGCTCACATGTGAGCCCAACATTGGAATTCTCCATTGCTGAGCTGCCCCATGCCCAATGGCCACCATGGATGTTCTTCCCATGCCCAGAGCAGCTGATCCCAACCCTTGGCCATCCCTGTGAGGCCCTCCACCCTCCTCTATTTAAACCCGACCCCCTCACGGCCATGGGAGAGAGTTGCACAAACCTTGCCGAAACTCTGCCAAAATTGCTCCAGATCACTCTCCATACTTAGAGCGAGTTGATCCCAGGTGCCAATTTGCCCTAATCCCCACCAACAGAACCCAATTTCTCAGCCAAAATTCCACCCAAAACCAGGACACTTCTCCACAGTGGATCAATCCTCAAATTAATTGGTCCTACACCTTCACCATACCAAGGGAAGAAGTCCACCAGCAAAAGCCCCATCTCCAGGCCACCCAGTTGTTCCAGCCTCCAAGCTTTGTGATCAGCTGTGGTCACTTTCATAGCTAGACAATTCACTAGACCAGGAGACTTCATCTGGAGCTTGCTAGGACGCAATCGAAGGTGACACAACCCTCAGATTGAAGCCACACTTCTCTGAGCAAAGGTTTGAGCTAACTCTTTATCCTGAGCTTCTGGAGATTCTCCATTTCAAATGCCTTAATTTCAATGCATGATCACCGTATAGATGTATTCATCTCTTCAAGACGAATCCATAGAGCACAAGAACACGAAAATCCGTTGAGAAATGAGTGAGTTCTTAGGGTTTTAGTGTGGACGGCTCTCGGGTGAGGACGCTTGGGGATGATGAACGGATGTCGTTCATTCCATACACGCGCGGATGGACGACCAGGATCGCGCCGGATGAGGAGACAGAACGATACAGCGGGCCCCCGGAGCACTGAGCTGGATAGCAGCGCCAAATCAGAAGACGACACGCAGCGCTTCGGAGACGCCGAGGTTGAGTCAGCGCCGCGTGGATAAATAGAAAATTAGGGTATTTTCTGATTTATTTAATTCCCTAAACTTCAAAAATCCATAACTTTGTGTAGAAAAATCAGAAAAATAAAATAAAAATACCCTCTTGCTCAGTGAACAGAGGAGAATAATGTGGAAAAGAAATTATTTAATTTCATCAAGTATTTTATTTTTGATGATTTATTTACCCTCTGCATTGTTTTAATTCTCCATGCATATAGGAAATTCACCATGGCATGAGACCATAGGACTTTTGAAGCCTCTGAATTTGGGAACATTCCCTGAATTTTCCAAAGTCAGAGGCCATCCCTATGAGAAGTTATTGATTTTTCAAACTCATGTTATTGTTTTGAGTATTTTAAATCCAATAATTAGCATGTTGTGAAATAAATTCTAGGAAAATTTGGTGATGTTTCTTATGACCAGAGAACCCTAGGAAAAATAGGTTTTGAATTAATTCACTTAGAATAACCCTAATTGGCTTAAACACCCAAAATAGGTCCTTAATTAATTAGAGCTAATCATACACCAAATTGACTTCAAATCAATTCTCCACTGACCTTTAGGATCAGAGGAACCCACCATAAAAATTTGGAGTCAATTGGACTTGGTTAGCCCTACTAAATGGGTTGATTAAGCCATTTAGTCAATTTGAACTTTAAAAATTCATAACTTTCAAAATGCTTTTCAAAAATTCACCAAATTGGTTTTGGAGCCTCTCCGATATCAGGGGAATTTAAGAAAATTAAAATTTTAATTTTCTAAAAAAATGAATTTTTTGCATTATTTTAATATTTTAATAAATAAAAAATAATAAAAATCACAAAAATAATAAATTCACCAAAATGTCACATTTTGAATTTTAATCACTTAAGAACAAACCCCATATTTTTCTTAAGTCTATATGATGAGATATTAAATTTTAAAGCCCTAAGGTAATTTTAAAATTAAAAAAATGTATTTTTTATCATTTCCACTAAAATAATTCTAATAAATCAAAGAAAAATCAGAAAATTGTAAAAATTAATTCTCTGATTTCCTTGATATCAGAGAGATTTTTGAAAAATATAAAATTTATTTTTTAACCTTTATTTTATTTTTAAATTAATTAATACTCCAAAACTCAAAATAATTATAATAAAAATAATATAATTCAAATAATCACCAAAATTTGTCCAAGTGGTCCTCTGGTCATTAGGAATGTCCCATAATTGTCTTAAGGACAGAAACTTTCCCTTGGTCATATTATTAAATTTTCCTTGGAAATCCCTATTTTCCACCAAAAATAATTACATAAATAAATTAAATACAGAAAAATCACATTTTCTCCTCTCATGTCTTTATTGACATATGAGTGAAGTCACATAAAAATTTTAAATTCATTTAAGCTCAATTTAGTGAGTTATGGAATTATTAAGCTTGAGGGCAAAATGGTAATTAAAATTTTAACCCTTAATCAAAACTTTAGGCTTAATAAAATTAAAAAAGTAAAATATTTGATCTTAATCTGATTTGGATGATTGAAATTTAAATAATTAAGGGGTAGAAACCTACTAAACAATTTGAAGATAATTAAAACAAACTTTAATTAAATAATTGATTAAATTTGGAAGAATAATAAAATTGGAATTATTAAAATAGGGATATTATTAGGAAGAGATTTGTTCTTTAATCTAAGGATCCTTAAATTAATCATCTTAATAATATTTAATTCCTAATTAAAATGATAATTCAAATTTAAGATGTTAAAAGACTTAATCATTAAATTAAATTAAAGTTAAATTATTAAACTCTTTTAAAATTTCAATTAAAATTAAAAATAAAATTAAATTAAAATTTAAATTAAATTAAACAAATTAAATTAAATTAAATTAAATTAAATTAAATTAAACAAATTAAATCAAATTAAATTAAATTAAATTAAATTAAAATTAATTAAAATTAAATAAATTAAATCAAAATTGAAAATAAACCAAATTAAATTAAATTAAAATTAAATTGAATTAAAAATAACATCACCTAAGACATAAAGAAATTCAAAATAAAGCAACTTGCACAGTTAACTGAAATTAAATTAAATCACAAACCATTTGAATACCAATTTGCCCTCGAAAGCTTTTATTGTCATAACTCCTAAACAGAACGTTAAATGAAGTGTTACTTCACTTATAGGATATTCAAATGTCCTAGTTCATTGAGCAAGATAACAACAAAACTTGAATTCTTGGACGATTAATTCATTTGTATAATTAAATTCGTTTGGACTTAAAACAATTCTAGCAATATTGAAAAGATGTTTAAGATTCATCTTAAGCACTTCCTCAATATGATAGAATGTTTATAAGAACAACTAAACTTAATTGTTCTTTGATGAAGAAAATTGTCCTCAAACCAAAACACAAGAACCTAGACGTCATAGGAAATGACTAGCTATAGGATTAGAAATTTGGTAGAAAACCATAACCCTTCTTTTTGCTTTACCTAGGAACTTGCTTAAATATTCTAAATTGTGTTTAAGTGCAGCTTGGGATGAAGGGAAGACCCTCCAGGTACGCTTTTATTTTGTTGCAATTTACCTTATTGCAATTTATTTAATCGCATCGCACTTACTTTTCTTGCATGATAAACAACTGTTGCATGAAAACCCACACTTTAGGATAGTCCCTAAAATTGAAACCAAAACTAAATTAAAAGTCGTTGCAAGATAAAATTCACCGCCACAACAGTTCAAAATATAAGACAACTCAAAATTTAATCACAAACAGAACACAAAACTACAATTACAACTAAATTAAAATGCCTTGTTGGATGATCGGGAATACCTCGGATGATGTAACCTACGTGTTGCTAACGGGATTTCCCACGATCTAAATGAAAGTGTGGAACTCATTCAGTTGAGTTTAGCAAATTCATCTGGACTAAGTGAATCCGATAAAAATAACGATGCCGGAAGGATGGAACCGTGGGATCTTAACCGGTGTTGTTATAATCAATTTTAAGATTTGTTTCAATTAAAACATAAAAAACACTTGGAAATTAAGATTTTCTCTAAACCAAAACACTTCTCTCATCTCTTGATTTATGACTTCTAAAACTAAACCTCTGCAATAACAAGGAGCTCGGAGCATGGTGGGCAGAACGGCCATCGTCATCAGCAAAACCTGAGTCTACTTCAGCAAAACTTTCTTAGAGTTAAATAACTAAGCTATAGGACTTCGAGGTAGTTTGCCTAGTGCAACATAAATCCTCAACCTTTTGTTAGGCATTTGCATAATCATATTATGTAAATTAAGCCCTAACCGGTCTTAGGATTTCGAGGTAGTTGTTTGGTACGACATAAACCCTCATATCTTCAAGGCTATTTGTATGATTGTGTCATACGAATATAAGTCCTAATTAATTAAAATTGGCAAGATCAAAACATTAAATAAATATTAGGACTTTCCTAAATTCAAAGCCAAACAATAGGATAGTCGGGAAATTACCGAAGTTCGCTTCGAATCTGTGATTTCTCCTACCTTTCTTCCTTTGAATTCCCAAAATAAAATGTTCCAAATTTGATTCATTCCCTATTGAAATTCCAAAATTCAATCCTTTGAAAACTTAAACTTTGAAATTCTTGAGAACAGAATTACTGATTATTATCGATAGTTTTCTTAGGTGATTCCCTTCACTTAAGATGTAATTAACTATAGGGGCTTGCCCTTATAGGGAATTTTAAAGAACCCAGGTAATATAAACCCTGTTTAATGCTTTCATATTAAGCGGGGAATTTGTCGGCTTATAAAATTGGTTCGCAGACTAAACGGATGTCACAAATCTTCTAGTTTGTTTAATCGAGCCCCATCACCAAACAGTGTGTCTATTTTTCGAGATAGATACACAGTTTATGATGCGGTGCTCGTTTATATAAACTATTCGGGATGTGAGATCATTTTGATTTCATATCTTAAAAATTTTCAAATTTAAAATTATTTTCAAAATCAAATGCTACTTTTCAAATTATATATATTTAAACTAAATTTAAAATCTTAAAAATTCGCCGCACAATTTTTGTTAGGCGACCCCCTTTTCAAAATAAAACACACAACCTGAAAATAATGTCGGCTATGCATCCATGTCTATTTAAGGGCTCCCAGAAAACCATATCATGATCTTTCGACAATGAGATCATGGGCTTACCATAGATCTTACAATCTAATTTTTATTTTTACTTATTTCACCCCTTGTCGAGGAGGGGAGGGCAAGGAGGAGGGATCAAAGGAATAAATATTTGATTTTCCTACTATTCTGCTAGGAGATCAAAAAAATTCATTAATATAATTGCAGCTTTTTCCGGCTGTGATCACCTGCAATACCTTTTGTTCTCAACCCACTCCTTTAACAGAAAATATTAAAGGGCGCCACGCCAAAGGGCTTTCTCCGCCTATTTTTTATTACATCGAAACTTAGGCTGTGAACCTTCCCAAGAAAAACATTTGCAGTCTTCTTGGTTCTTCTTTGCATAGCGAGAGCTTTCGCCAGCGAGATTGAAGTTAAAGAGCATGAAAATACCGAGGCGGCGGAGCTGTACGAAGCCACAGCTTAAGCCGCTCATGAAGAGGTCGTATTCTAATGATTGGTTTGGTGGGGAGTGCAAGTGGGATGGGTGGAGATAGTGGGTATGACGTAGTTTGAGAGAGCGTCGGCGGTTGTCGGAGATAACCGGCATTCCAATCTTCAACAACAACTTGGTGTCATGTGGGCGCCTCTTGCACAGGTTCACTGTTGCATCGGCAAGCTGTTTACTCATTTGAGCATCAAGGATATGCCCATTGTGAGTTTTGATGAAGAGTTGGATGAAACATAAGGGCATGAACTTTGGCTTTGTTTACTAGAGTTTTTTTTTTAAATCAGAATTGTTTATTAGGATTTTTGGTTTAATGGATGCTTTATTTGATGAGCTTTTTGGGGTTCGTTATGATGCTATTGTTTTCTGCTTTTTGGAAGCATTTTTGCAAGTTTTGTGGGGCGGAGTTTCTTGAATTTTAGTTGCATTTGGTATGTAGTTAAATTTGTTCTAAGAATAGTGGACTCAATTTGAAATTCTTAACGACATTAGTAGGGTTTGACATGCATTTTGATATGGATGTTGAGCTTAGAGGCTAAACTAAATCATGAGGATGGATAACTCAACATTAATTTATTTCTTCTTCTATCTGATGTTGCAGGAAACTTCTTCGGCTCGATAATGATGCACCAAAAATATATACGCTTTTTACTATATTATTTTACTCATTTTTTGTAATATTACACTTTAAAAGGAATGTAATTTGTATGTTTTTTGGTTTTAAGTACAAAAATGGTGATTGAAGCAAAAAGAAGCAAAAACGGTGTAATTTGGAGCAAAAACGAGAAAGAAAACAAATTTTGGCTTGACATCTTTCGATAAGTCTTTCTATGTTTAATCACTTTTACACTTCTTTCATATTTTTGAATGAAGAAAGGGTTTTTTATGCCTATTTTGTAGGGCTATCTCTTAGGAACGCAACACAACTAAAACGGGGCGAATCAGAGCTGTAACGGAGCAAAATGGAGCAAAATGGTGGAGCTGTGCAGGATGGACGCCGGGGGCGCCCAAACTGGCACCGGCGGCGCCAGAAACCCGAGAGCATCGAAAATAGGGAGCCGGTAGCACCTTATTCAGCTTCGGCGGAGCCCGAGATGGTTTGGACGCGATGTTAGGCGGTTTTTGGCCAAATACATCAAATCTAGACGTTTTTTGGAGGGTTTCTTCATGCACCTCTTGGGAAATTCGTCCATACTCCATTTTAAACTGAATTTGAAGCCAAAAATGAAGAAGAGATGTTAGGGAAAACTTGGAGAATGCTTAGAGATCTGAGAATAGGAGTAGAAATGTAGATTTCTACCTTTTTGGAGAAATTAATGAGGGGATTTTGAGAGAATCTGTAAGGGAATGTTCTAGCATTACAAGGATCTGCGGGAGACTTTGTGGGAGAGATTTTCATCTTTCTTACAAGGGAAAAAAGTTAAGTATTGTGTTTTTCATTATCTTATGATATTGTAAAAACTCTTTTTTGTGGATTTGCTTTGAAATGAAGTTTTCCGTAGTATTTTCTTTGTGCTTTGTGATGTCTTTCTCTTACTCTTTCTTCTTCTATGAAAATAGTGGTATGAGAAGATTATGTCATTGTTTTCATTCTACTTTTCTTTTGCAATGAGTAGGACTCATGTTTAGGATATTGGGATGCTTTCTAAAAGAAGTTTTAATTATAAATGTGATGGTTTTTACTTGCACTTCATTTACATTACAATAAGGGCCCGTTGTATTGTTAAAATTCGTTGTAATTGCATTGTCCTGAAAGGGCAGTGTAATTCTCAAAAAAGTAGAATCACATTCAATGTCCATGAATGAATTGCGTAGTTCATAGGGATTGAGTGCAAATAAATAAGGAAATATGATTTTGATGGGTGTCGAATTGGAGGTTTCAGGGTGACAGACTGAGATCCCCAATTTGGTCCTAAGATTAGTAACTAAACTCGAAGGTTAGCCTTCAGGTGAAGGGTGAGTGGGAGCTCCCTAGTGGCAGCCGGTATCCTCCCAGCTTAGCCTTAGATTTAGTGACTGAACTTAGGATATGTCAATGTTCTTTACATTCTTGAAAGAGGGGGTACTCTTTTGAGGGTAAAGAATAGGATTGCTCATATTTGGCACATACAATATTTAATGCATCACATTCCTAAACTTTATCCAATTCATTACATAAGAATAGTAGATTTCATTATCTCAAAATTAACCAAACCAATTTCCTCAAAAAGAGTTATCTTTAGAAGTAATATTTGCATTTAGCAGTAGTTATTATCCTTACATATAATCATCTGCATTTAGGAGTAGTTGTTAGAAAAACCACTTATATCACCCTTCCAAACTAAGGTTGTTAGTAGTAGACTAGAATTTGACTAAGAACCTCTTACCTCGCTTCTCTGTGGGATCTATAAACGGGACTACATTAGAGCCCTGTATTACTTGATACGATACGTATACTTGCGTTTGAAATTGTGACTTTACAAAAATCATTATAAATATATAAATCTGAGGTCATAAATTCTTACATATAAAAAAGTCGCATCAAGTTTTTGGCATCGTTGCCGAGGAAGCTTCGGTAAAAACTTTAGGAGAATTTTAGTTGAAGTAATTAGGCTTAGACTTGGAAAACTGTAGTATCGTAAAAGCTATTTTTGTGTGAAAAGTGTTTTTATATGAAAAAGTGTTGTGAAAAAACAAATTTGTTTATGTGAAAAATATGGTGTTCGTGAAAATGTTTTGTTGTGTTGAATATATTTTTCATTTATTTTATTTAATTGTTAATGTATTGTTTGTTGTGTTACATATGCAAAACAAAGGATTTGCAGGACTTGTGCTTTATGATCCCGAGTTTGAAGAAAATAAAAAAAAATAAAAATACAGAAAGGACTCGAAAAACTAGAAATGGAGATGGAAAAATTTGGAGATAATAACTTAGAAAATCATCATACTTCATTGAGGGATTACGTAAATCATATGACAGATGAAATTCACTCAAGTATACAAAACCCTGTCGTAGAAGCTGACTCATTTGAAATAAATCCACGAGATTATCCAACCGGTGCGAACAATCGGTTTGGGGAACTCTTTTGGAGGATCCATATTTACACTTATCAATTTTTTTAGAATTTTGTGCTATATTTCGTTATAACGGTATGTCAGACGATGCCGTTAGACTAAGGCTTTTTTCCTTTCTCACTAAGGGATAAGGCTAAAATGTGGTTATACTCATTAGCATCTGGTTCTATTAAAAATTGGGAGGAGTTAACTCAGAAATTCTTAGCTAAGTATTTTCCACCTTCAAGGACTACTTAACTTAGAATTGAAGTTATCTCATTTTTTCAGTATGAAGGGGAATCAATATACGAAGCCTGGGAAAGATTTAAGGAACTCCTAAGAAAGTATCCACACCATGCTCTGCCCGATTGGTTAATCATTCAAACTTTTTACAATGGGTTAGTAGGATCCATTAGGTCTATAATTGATGCTGCTACTGGTGGATCATTAATGTCAAAACTATTTGATGAAGCGTATGTGTTAATTGAAAAAATGGCTACAAATGAATTTCAATGGCCATCTGCTATGGTAAATCATAAAAATGTTTCTAACTTTTACAACCCAGGTTGGGAGAACCATCCTAAATTTAACTGGAATCATATTACCGATGGTGAAAACCAAAAGTGGGAAAATAATCATATAAATCCTAATGGAAGTTGGAATAATCAGGGGAACACAAATATAGACCTTCATATCCACCAGACTCTAACAATGATCAACAATTTAAGGATAAGAAGATGTTTATGAAATAAGTGTTATTGCAAATGCAAAACCAATTGCAAAGTCAAAATGCTAAGATTAGAAGCATAGAGAATCAACTGGGACAAATTGTTAATTCACATAGCAATAGACCCCAAGGAACACTTCGTAGCAACATTGAGATCAACCCTAAAGAGAACACTAATGAACAAGCAGAAGTTGTCCGATTAAAAAGTGGAAGAGAGATAGAGAATGTGGTTAGAAAAGAGAAATATGTTGTGACAGAAACAAAAAAACTAAAAGACCTGAAGAACATGTTTCTAAGGATCTAGAAAAATTAATATCTCCAACTAAAATCAGTTTGGAAAGACCACCACCTCCATTTCCTCAAAAACTTATACAACATGAGTTGAATAGAAAATTTTCAAAGTTCATGAAAGTACTTAAGAATTTAACGATAAATATTCCTTTCACTGAAGCTTTGGAACAGATTCCAAGTTATGCAAAGTTTATAAAGAAGATATTAAACAAGAAAAGGAAATTTAGGGATTACGAGACAGTTTCACTAAGTGAGGAGTGCAGCGCTTTACTTCAGAAAAATTTTCCTCAGAAAGTTAATGATCCTTGTAGCTTTACAATTCTTTGTGCAATTGGAAAAAGATTATGTGGAAAGCTTTATGTGATTTAGGAGTGAACATTAATGTGATGCCTCTATTTATATTTAGAAGGTTAGGTTTAGTCGATATTTCTCCCACTACTGTAACCCTTCTGTTAGCTGATCGATCTATCATTTATCCAAAAGGAGTTATAGAAGACGTGCTTGTTAGAGTGGATAAATTTATCTTTCCTTTGGACTTTATTGTATTAGATATAGAGGAAGATAAAGAAATTCCAATTATTTTAGGGAGACCTTTCCTTGTTACTGTACAAGCTATGATAGATGTGTAAAAAGGAGAGTTGACTATGAATATTAATGACCATGAAGTCACTTTTGATGTATTAAAGACTATGAAATATTCAGCTGAGAGAAAAGACGATGACTGTTTTTGGATAAATGAAATTGATTATCTAAGTAAAGATCATTTCCAAGGAAGTTTTGAGAGTATGTTAACAGATGAGATTGAAATAGACTTTCATGATGATTTAAAAATGTTATTTAAAGAAAACTGTATGTATGTTCAGGAGAGGTGTGAAATGATGAACACTACCAAAAATAGTAATCTTTTAATTCCATCTGTTGAAAAATTTCATGAATTTAAGATGGATGTACCCCAAACAATTTTAAAACCTGTCTATTTAATAAATTTATCTACAAAACCAGTCTTTATATCTTTAGATTCGACTCAATCACAAGAAAAACCTGAATTGAATGATGAACAAGATAAAATTATTGAACTAAGACTTAGAAGAGAATTTGAGGATAAATTTCAAAAGAACATTGAGTTGAGAAAAGAGGATAAGGATATTGGAAACCATTGGAAGAAATTGCTAAGGAATTAGAAAAACCTATTTCCTCAACTAAGATAGATCCTCCATCATTTAATAGTTATAAAGGGGAAGAATTGGATGATAACTTGAAACAGAAGAGTAACATAGAAGATATTGATCCTGAATTTGAATTATCTAGGGAGAATCTAATTCAAAATTTAGGAGATCTTGAATAATATTTTAGAGATCCATTTCTTATAAATTTCAAGGATGATATTAATATGAAAATTCAGAAAATCAATATAAGAATATTGGATCTAGAAAGAAATATGAAGAACAATTATATAAATCCATCTGAAAGGAAGAGCTGAATGAAAAATTACAATTTGAGGATTTTGTAAGAATTCCTAGATCTGAAAAAGACTGGACGATTGATCAAGGATTACTTAATTGTAATTTTGATCCAGGAAGAATAGTTTGTCGGGCCCACGACATTAAAACGAAGCGCTTTATGGGAGGCAACCCATAGTTATCAGTGTGCATTGATTTAGGTTGCTTGAGAGTCATGATTGTTAGTGTTGTATTGTGTTTGCTTTAGTGTGGATTGATCAGCTTAATTAATGTTTGGATTAGTGGATTGACTTGATCTTTATGTGTCATTATGGATTGATTAGTTTGATTGTTGTTGGTAGATGTTTGGATTGTTAGTGGTTGGATTTGATCTTTTTATGTCATGAGGGAGGTGATTCCTTAACTTCTTATTATGGTTAGACTTTATGTTCTCTTATAGTAATTGGATTAATGAGTCGACTATGACTTGGGTCTCACCCAGACTTGAGTTTTACAAGAGAAATCATGAATTTCAAACATTGATAGTTCCTTCTTAATTTATTACTTCTTTTTTGCAACTTTATTTTCATTAGGTAGGAGTCGCGAACCTATTTGATGAATACCATTAGGATGATCTTACACTATCATTATAACTGTTAGAGGTGCTTAATTACAGGGATTGGATGATGCTTGAGATTGGTGTCCGGAAACCAATTTATCAGGGATAATCTATAAAATCATTTCAAAATGTACCTACTTTATTAGTGTAGTGATTTCGTTAGAAATTGGAAGTAAATCAGTGTGATGTGATGAGTTAAAGGATGAATTGACCTCATTTATCTTATGTGTGTTTATGTTTGTGTTACAATTTTATATAATAATTGAAGAACATTTTTATATTCCCTTGTTGTTACCTGCTATGCTAGTTAAACTTTTATTTAGTGAATTTTATTCTTCCATGATTAGTTTAGATTTACTTTCTGCTGCATATCGTTCTATCCTAATAAATACTTGTAAAGGGTTTTGATAGACATGTGTGGTAGAGAGAATTTATGAACTTTTTTCTTCCTGTTTATATTTTCTGTACTAAAGGCTATACATGTTAAAAATCAAGTTTGGGGGTAGGAAGCAAAATAAAATTTTAATGTGAAAATACTTACTTTTAGTGTAATTTTATTATAAGCATGTTTTAGGTTAGATTTACTTTCTCCTACAGACATTTTATCCTAATTATGCATGTATATGAATTTGATAGGATGTTGTAGTAATAAGAAGATTCAACCTTTATTTTTTCTTCCTGCAACATTTTATGGAATTAAATGCAAAATATTTTTGAATTTAAGTTTGGGGGGAAGAAAAATATTAACTCTTATTTGTTCTTAATTGTTATATTTTCAAAAATTATTAGCATAACTTTTGGCAGTTGAACTTCGCTTGAGATAACTAAAACTTTTTATTTTGGTTGAATATTATTGAAGGATTGGATGAAAGTTTTTAGTAATTAAAGATAATTTTATAAGGATAAGATATTTGGTATGAAAGAATTTGATTATAGTTAACTATTTAGTAAGGAAAACTGTATTTTTGAAATGTTAAGAGACTTAAATTACTGTGTGTTAAGAAGAGATTGTGACTTTATGATGAATAATAAAGCTCATACCTAATTATAAAGTAAGGATGTGTTTCAAGTTTGAACTTTAGAAAGAGGAGAGTGAAATTCAAAATCATTACAGGTTATCCAGACATAGTAATCCTCATTAAAAAAAGAGAAAAAAAGAGAAAAAGAATAGAAAAAAAAAGAAGGATTGAAAAAAAATCCCAAAAAAATGAAAAATATTTATGAGGAGAAGCTTGAGGAGATGCCTAATCAAAAATTGGCTTCACTTGAGTCACCCTAAAGGGAGAGCTTGAATTCATTTCTGAATTTATATTTAAAGTATTGGGCTACATTCTGATGAAATTTGCATGAACTCCTTTTTCACATATTCTTTTAAGGCACTCTTAATGTGTGAAATTATGGTTTATCTTGAAATAAATAGAAGTCTAGAATCCTTAGACTTGATTGCTGAACATTCTTATACATGTAGTGTTAACCTGAGTTACTGAATTTCTTTCTAAAAGTCTAACCAATATATTCTTTTGAATGAAAAATTTTAGCTTCTTACAGGTGAAAAGTACATTGCCTTGAGTTATATTTTTATATTGTAAAAGGGTTACTTGAGAACAAGTAACAGTTAAGTTTAGGGGATTCTGATTTACCAAAAATATATACGTTTTTTACTATATGATTTTACTCATTTTTGGTGATATTACACTTTAAAAAGAATGTATTTTGTATTTTTTTTGGTTTTAAGTATAAAAATGGTGATTAGAGCAAAACGAAGCAAAAACGGTGCAATTTGGAGCAAAAACGAGCAAGAAAACAAACTTTGGCTTGACACCTTTCGATAAGTCTTTCTATGTTTAATCTCTTTTACACTTCGTGCATATTTTTGAATGAGATTACACTTTAAAAAAGGTTGTTTTATGCCTATTTTATAGGGCTATCTCTTAGGAATGCAACGCAACTGAAACGGAGCGAATCAGAGCTGTAATGGAGACAAATGGAGCAAAATGGTGGAGCTACACAGGATGGGCCGGGGGCACCCAAACTGGCGCCGGCGGCGCCAGAAACCCGAGAGCACCAAAAATAGGGCGTCGGCAGCGCCTTATTCAGCGTCGGTGGCGGCAGAGGCGGCTTGGACGCGATATTAGGCGGTTTTTGGCCAAATACATCGAATCTGGACGCTTTTTGGAGGGTTTCTTCATGCACCTCTTGAGAAATTCGTCCCTACTCTATTTTAAACTGAATTTGAAGCCAAAAATGAAAAGAGATGTTAGGGAAAACTTGGAGAATGCTTAGAGATCTGAGAATAGGAGTAGAAATGTAGATTTCTACCTTTTTGGAGAAATTAGTGAGGGGATTTTGAAAGAATCTATAAGGGAATATTCTAGCTTTGCATGATTCTGCGGGAGACTTTGTGGGAGAGATTTTCATCTTTCTTACGAGGGGAAAAAGCTAAGCATTGTGTTTTTCATTATCTTATGATATTGTAAACACTTATTTTGTGGATTTGCTTTGAAATGAAGTTTTCTGTAGTGTTTTCTTCATGCTTTGTGATGTCTTTCTCTTACTCTTTCTTCTTCTATGAAAATAGTGGCATGAGAAGATTAAGTCATTGTTTTCATTCTACTTTTCTTTTGCAATGATTAGGACTCATGTTTAAGATATTGGGATGCTTGCTAAAAGAAGTTTTAATTATAAATGTGATGGTTTTTACTTGCACTTCATTTACATTACAATAAGGGCCTGTTGTATTGTTAAATTTCGTTGTAATTGCATTGTCCTGCAATGACAGTGTAATTCTCAATAAAGTGGAACCATATTCAATGTCCATGAATGAATTGCATAGTTCATGGGGGTTGAGTGCAAATAAATAAGGAAATATGGTTTTGATGGGCGTCGAATTGGAGGTTTCAGGGTGACAGGCTGAGATCCCCAATTTGGTCCTAAGATTAGTAACTAAACTCGAAGGTTAGCCTTCAGGTGAAGGGTGAGTGGGAGCTCCGTAGTGACAGCCATTATCCTCTCAGCCTAGCCTTAGATTTAGTGACTGAACTTAGGATATGTCAATGTTCTTTACATGCTTGAAAGAGGGGGCACTTTTTTGAGGGTAAAGAATATGATTGCTCCTATTTGGGCATCACATTCCTGAACTTTATCTAATTTATTACATAAGAATAGTAGATTTCATTATCTTAAAATTCACCAAACCAATTTCCCCAAAAAGGGTTATCTTTAGAGGTAATATTTGCATTTAGGAGTAGTTATTATCCTTACATATAATCATATGCATTTAGGAGTAGTTGTTAGAAAAACCACTTATATCACCATTTCAAACTAAGGTTGTTAGTAGTAGACTAGAATTTGACTAAGAACCTCTTACCTCGCTTCTCTGTGGGATCGATAAACGGGACTCCATTAGAGCCCTGTATTACTTGATACGATACGTATACTTGCGTTTGAAATTGTGACTTTACAAAAATCATTATAAATATATAAATCTAAGGTCATAAATTTTTACATATAAAAAAGTCGCATCAAATATATACTGCAACAGTACACTGCTGCTTCTGGTGGAATCAAGCTGTTGAGCACAATTCATAATTCCTACGCCGTAAGATGAGGATGGTGGTATCTAATTCTGAGATGGCAACCAAATTGATGAAGAATCGAAAGTCTTTGAGAGATTCCAAGTCTGACTGCTTCGAGCTGTGGCAGAAGGTTCCTAAGATGTGGTATATTGAGCTCGCTGTCAGTGGAAGCAAGATCCACACTGGTTGTAATGGCAAGATACTTTGGCGGCACACCCCTTGGCTTGGCACTCGTGTCGCCACTGGCCCTGTTGTCCTCTTCGTCTAGCACTTTAGGTATATAAAAAACCCTTTTAATGAACTTCATTTCCTTGTATTGGAGAAATTTTACAAGAGTAGTTTACATACAACACAATTCCTATATATTTACATATCTAATACCTAAAGTTTTGTACATTTATAGTGGCCAATTCTTTCAAATCACATCAAAAATACCAACATTTTAACTTCTCTTAAAAAGTGAAATAAACTTTTTGTGTAAAGATTAACGTTTAGATGTTAAATATGTAAATACATAGGAATTGAGCGGTGTGTAAGTATATCTTCCAATTTTGCATGGCCTAATTGAGTATTTGCTTTGACTCATACATACCACCTAATTCTCTTTTTCTTTTTTACTTTTTTACATTTATAAAACCCAAATATTTCTTATTGAATAAAATCACCATTTTCAACTTTTTAAAAAGTGAAATACACTTTTTTTATTAAAAAATATCAAGGCATGTGTATAAAGATTGAAGTTTAGGTGTTTTATTATGTCAATACATAGAAATTAAGTGGTTTGTATGTCAACCTTCTTTAACAAATTTGTGTTTGAAAATTTAACTATCTAGTTATGGATATTTTGTTGGCTTTTTTATGGTTTGAAATCAATTTTGATTTCCAACTACATCCAACCACCATTCAACACATAACATGTTGTCACTAGGCCTGAAATCAGTGGATTTTGATAAGTTGGAGAAATTTGTCGTAGGGCTTCAATCCTTTGACGACAGTAACATGTTTGTAAATGCACTGTACATTGGAGAGAAGAAGGTTGATGAAGAGGATTGCTTCATTCTTATGTTTTTTGCTGATCTTCATACTTTGAAGGCGAGGATTGAGGTAGCTGTAGAGACTATAACGCATGTTATGTTTGGATCCTTCAGCCAGAAAATTGGGCTTCTCATCCACATCGAGGACTCTCGCCTCGCAAGAATCCAATCGAGTTCTGGCGGTGAGTCTGTGTACTGGGCGACCAGTAATGCCTCGTTTCTCAACGATTACCGCCCTGTCAATGGTGTTATGGCCGCCCATTCCTATCGCTTCATCATCACTCTCTTCAAGTTTGGCAAGGTTGCTTTGAGTCACATGAAGACAAGAATGGAGGAAGCATGGACCATCGAGGAGGTGGCTTTCAATGTTCCCGGTCATTTTGTAGATTGCTTCATCCCACCATCGGATCTGAAGGGCGACATAGTCAGCAAAAGCTGTGAGCTCGATAGAAGTGAGAGCGGGAAGAAGGCACACACATAAATTGATCAGATTGGTAGTTCAAAAAAATCAGTTTTTTAGATTATAATGTTTGAAGTGTTGTGTATGTACGTATGTTGAAGATGAAGCCTAGTGAAAAAATAATTAAAGCTATCATGGGAGGAAACAATCTTTGAAGGGAAGCTAAACTTTCAAAAATGCACTACTTATGATTTTATATGTGTTGTCTTCACATTATTCTCGGATTTTTTGAGATGTTTTGGTATAACTTTATTTTAAGTTTTAAATATTTTTCTTAAAAGATTTACATACACCCCCCTCAATTCGTATGTTTTTACATATCTAGAGCATAGATTTAAATCATTCTAGAATTTTAGCAAAAAAAATGAAATAAATTAAAATTTGGAAGCCTAATTAATTATCAAAAATCATATTTCCATTGTGAATTTTTTGTTATAAATTGAGAACATTAAACAAACAAATATCAAATTCTTTATATGAAATAGAATAATATATGAAATTAACAAAGTCAGGAGGAAACAAAAATCAGACCTTATGCTAATACAAAAAGATATTTTTCCTCGAGATCAAGTAGTCAAATTTATATTGCACCCAAAAGAAGCACACATCCAACTTACACTCATAAGATTGAATTAGAAAAAAAAAGTCCAAACCAAAATTGTGTATGATATAGATGAGATTAAATGACTACTCATGTTATAAACTAGTAAATAAGTTTGACATTGAATTCTTAATCAAAGTTTATATTAATTATGTATTTAATTTAAATTTTGTAATCTGCAAGACTATATTAAGTTTAATTTAAAATTTTGAAATCTGCTGACCAGCATTTGTCGAATTGCCACCGCAAATATACCAACATGATTGAGCTTGTGTCACTCTTTGCAAACAGTGGACCTACTATACTATAATTTGTTTTTTTTTTCCATTTGATTTGTGTTGTGCCATAATTTTTCCTTTTTTTTCCCTAAAGATAAAGCTTAAAACTTGCAAGTTTATTGTGGTTTTGGATTTAAAATCTTTGTTTACTTTGTGCTAATAGGCAACATAGTTGATTAGCATAGGAATTAAAAAACATAATTTATTTTAACATAAGTAAAATATAAATTTTTGCAGATTATTTATGTATTACGCTCGTTTAAAAGCAAATCCAACGACCTTAAAATCATTGTACAAACATAAATATGTAAATACATAAGAATTGTGAGGTATGCATGCAAATCTTCAAAAACAAAGTAGGGGACGTGCATATGTACCATAAAATTCTTATTTATTTATATATTTAACTGTTAAATTTTGATATTTATATAAAATTTTGCTTTTATACTCGTATTAAAATATGGCATGAAAAGATATATTTTATTTTGGACAATTTAAACTTAGTTGTATTTTTGATGTGATTTGATATTAAAAATTTAGTGTCATGTATGTAAATTTTGGAGTTCAGGTGTTAGACATATAAATACAAAGAATTGTGTGGTATGCATGTAAATCTCGAAAATTAAAATTTGGAGTTGTTTGTGTTTTAATATTCTATTATTTTATGGTAGATTTTATGGCAAATCTTTTCATGAAATTATATAATTGTAAAATTACCCTATATGTTGAATGATTTTTTTTTTGGTCAATTATTATGTTGATTATGTAAAATGAGCATTGACATATACACCTCCCAAATTATATGTATTTACATATCTAACACACATATATTGTTTTTTACATTAATTTCACCCAAAAATTTTCATATCACATAAAAAAATATCATTATTTTAACATTTTAACAAAAATATACACTTTTTTATGCATAGTTAAGTTGAATGTAAAAATTAAAGTTTTATTTCACTTCTATAAATTTAGGCTTAGTTGCTTTTTATGAGATGACTGTGATAAATACTATGATGTAAATGAGAAAATTTAGGTGTTGGATTTGTAAATACATAAGAGTTGTGTGATATATATGTAAATAAAGATAAATTTAATCTTAAATGCAAGAACTAAAACCAACTCTCAACTAACAAGCTAGGGTGACTTACAACTTGCTACTATTTTACTCACTTGTAAAATTTTGAGATTTAGTTGCCAATATGAAAGGGGGTATGAATTAACATGATTTTTTTTGTATTTATATGAAGTAAATTTATGAAACTTATTGTTTTAATAAAATTTAAATATATCAAAAATATTTATTTAGGAGCATTTAATTGCAACAAAATTCTTATATATTTACATACCTAACAAATTAATTTTGTATTTACACATATAACACAAATACTCAACTTCAAGCAAAAATATCGATTATTAATATTTGTAAACGTAAAATCTATATTTTTCATGTATATCAATGAACAGATTAAATTTTAATTATTATGCATCTAAACACATAAAGACCGTATAATATGCACACAAAATTTTCAAACTTTTATTTCTGTATTAAAAATTCTTTTAGATTGGTCGTTTTTTAAATACAATCGCCTAAGCTCAACATCATCCCTAACCTTACTCTAATGCACCTTTCATGCATCAATGACGTTCGTCCCTATCAAGAGTGGGGCCCAACCATATAAAGAAATTAACAGAAATAGATTTGAAATTTAAAATACATCATAATAAATAAAAACTTAATTTCACTTGTAATTTTTTTCACCGGAGATCAGATAATTCATAAAAAGTAAATATACAAATTTTTTAGTATTTACATGCACATCAGCCAATTCGTATGTATTTACATATCAACACATAAACTTTAATTTTTAATATACCACTTTATGCATGAAAATATATGTAATTCACTTATTAAAAGATAAAATAATGATATTTTTTATGTGATATGAAAATTTTGGGTAGTATAAATGTAAAAAAAACAAAATTTAGGTGTTAGATATGTAAAAACATAAGAATTGGGTCGTAATTAATTATGCTAAAACTCCTCCAAATTGTGATTGTCAGAGAAGTTCTATATCATCCAAACATGTTGCATCATTATCATAGGATATATAGAGATAATCAATATCAGTCATGTGCAACAGATGACTAAACTTTAAATCATCATCATCATTTTCCCCACAAAAACTTATCTAAATAAGAAAGTAATAGAACATTACTGGTGGGACAAAGTAATCTTCACAATTATCATATAGCTAAACCCTCTATTTCACCGTGGGTGAAGACTAATGATAAAATTTTAATATGCAAATCACAAAACTTCTGCCCAATAATAAAATTTTGATTGTTTTATTTTCATAAAAAGAATTATGTACAATACACCGTCAATCATCTTCCGCTTCATAATGACAACTGTGATTGCCCGAGAAGCTCTATACGATCCAAATATGTTGCATCATTACATCCAAAACATAAAGATCGTCCATATCATTCATATGTAGTTGATGGCTAAATAAGTAAAATATTAATATCGTAATTAATTATGCTAAAACTCCTCCAAATTTTAATATTATTAATTTTTATTTATTTACATAAAATAAATTAATCATTTTAAGAAATAGATTGTTATAAATTTATATTTATCTGGATTATCACTTCTACTTGTTAGAGAAAGATCAGAAAAAGTTGGAAGAGTAGCGTTTGGGAGTAGATGTTAAGTGTTTATATATCTAGCCAAAATATAATAAAATATATATTTTACTACTCTCACACACCCCAAAAAATAAATACATGATGTTCCTACTATTCAGCTCAGAGTTCAAAAAAAATTCATTAATATAATTGCAGTTTTTTCCGGCTGCGATCACCTGCTATACCTTTTGTGCTCAACCCTCTCCTTTAACGGAAAATATCAAAGGGCGTCACGCCTAAGAGCTTTCTTCGCCTATTTTTTATTACATTGAAACTTAGGCTGCGAACCTTCCAAAAAAAAAATATTCGCAATCTTCCTGGATTCTTCTCTCCACGGCGAGAGCTTTCGCCGGCGAGATTAAGGTTAAAGAGCATGAAAATACTGAGGCAGTGGTGCTGTACGAAGCTGCCACTTGAGCCGTTGATGGAGGGGCCATATCTTGGATATTGGGTTGGTGTGGGCGCAGTTTGCAAGAGCGTCAGCGGTTGTCGGAGGTAACCAGCATTCCAATCTTCGACTGCTACTAAGATTCATGGGGGCGCCTCTTGCACCGGTTCACAGCTGCGCCGGCAAGCTGCTTACTCATTTGAGCATCAAGGAAACACCCATTGTGAGTTTTGATGGAGAGTTGGAGAAAACATAAGGGCATAAACTTTGGCTTTGTTTACTAGAGTTTTTTTTTAATCGGAATTGGTTATTAGGATTTTTGGTTTGATGGATGCTTTATTCGATGAGCTTTTTGGGGTTCGTTATGATGCTATTGTTTTATGCTTTTTGGAAGCGTTTTTGCAAGTTTTGTGGGGCTGAGTTTCTTGATTTTTAGTAGCATTTGGTATGTAGTTTAATTTTGTTCTAATAATAGCAGACTCAATTTGAAATTCTTAACACCATTTGTAGGGTTTGACATACATTTTGAAATGGATGTTGAGCTTAGAGACTAAGCTAAATCACGAGGGTGGATAACTCAACATTCATTTATTTCTTCTTCTATCTAATGTTACAGGAAACTTCTTCGGCTCAATATATACTGCAGCAGTACACAATAGTAGTACACTATAGCCTCTGATGGAATCAAGCTGCTGAGCACAATTCATAATTCCTACGCTATGGGTAAGATAAGGATGGTGGTATCCTAATCCGAGATGGCAACCAAAGTGATGAAGAATCAAAATTCTTCGAGAGATTTCAAGTCTGGCTGCTTCAAGCTGTGGCAGATGGTTCTTGAGATGTGTTATGTTGAGCTCACTGTCGGTGGCAGCAAGATCCACGCTAGTTGCAATTGCAAGATACTTTGGCGGCACACTCCTTGGCTCGGCGCTTGTGCCGCCACATTCCCTATTTGTCCTCTTCGTCGAGCACTTCAGGTATATAAATAACTCTTTTAATGAATTTCATTTCCTTATAATGAAGAAATTTTTCAATTGGAGTTTACATACAACAAAATTCTCATATATCTACATATGTAATACTTAAACTTTTGTACATTTATAACGGCCAATTCTTTCAAATCACATAAAAAAACCAACATTTTAACTTCTCATAAAAAGTGAAATGTATGTTTTGTGTAAAGATTAATGTTTAGATGTTAAATATGTAAATATATAGGAATTGAGTGGTGTGTATGCATATCTTCCAATTTTGCCTTGCCTGAATGAGTCTATGCTTTAACTCATGTGGCATTTATATACATACCACCTAATTCTCTTTTTCTTCATGTATCTAACACCTAAATTTTTACTTTTTTACATTTATAAAACACAAATCTTTTTTATTAAATAAAAAATATCACCATTTTTAACTTTTTAAAAAGTGAAATACACTTTTTTTATGAAAAAAATATGGTGGCATGTGCCAAAAGATTGATATTTAGATGTTCCATTATGTCAATACATAGAAATTCAATGGTTTTTCATGTCAATCTTCCTTAACAAATTTGTGTTTTACAATTTACCATCTTGTTATTGATATTTTGTTGTTTTTTATGGTTTGAAATCAATATTGATTTCCAACTACATCCAACCACCATTCTACACACATGTTGTCACAAGGCCTGAAATCATTGGATTTTCATAAGTTGGAGTAATTTGTTGTAGGGCCTCGTTCCTTTGACGACGGGGAACAAGTTTGTGAATTCACGGTGCATTGGAGAGAAGAAGGTTGATGGAGAGGATTGTTTCATTCTTAAGCTTTGTGCTGATCCTCATACTTTGAAGGCAATGAGTGAGGAAGCTACAATGATTATAAGGCATGTTATGTTTGGATCTTTCAGCCAGAAAACTAGGCTTCTCATCCACATCGAGGACTCTCGCCTCGCAAGAATCCAACTGAGTTCTGACGGTGAGTCTGTGTACTGGGCGACCACGAATGCTTCGTTTCTCAACGATTATCTCCCTGTCAATGGTGTTATATGACAGCCCATTCTAGTCGCTCCATCATCACTCTCCTCAAGTTTGGCAAGTTGCTTTGAGTCACAGTAAGGCAAGAATGGAAGAAGCGTGGGGCTTTCAATGTTCCCGGTCTTTCTGTGAATTGTTTCATCGCGCCTTAGGATCTGAAGGGCGGCACAGTCAACGAAAGCTGTGAGCTCGATAGAATCGTGAGCGGGAAGAAGGCACACACATAAATGGATCAGTTTGATAGTTCAAAAAAATCAGTTTTGTAAAATATAATGTTTGAAGTGTTGTGTATGTAAGTATGTTGAAGATGAGTTTTCTAACAATAGAAAGCGTAATAAAAATACAATTAAAGCTATCATGAGAGGAATTAATTTTTGAAGGGAAGCTAAACTTTCAAACCTGCACTACTTATGATTTGATATGTGCTGTATTCACATTATTTTTTGATTTTTGAGATGTTTTGCTATAATTTTATTTTAAATTTGAAATATCTTTCTTAAAAGATTTATTTAAATCATTCGAGAAATTTATCAAAAAAAATTGAAATAAATAAAATTAGGAAGCCTAATTAATTATCAAAAATCATATTTTCATTGTGAATTTTTGTTAAAAATTGAGACCATTAAACTAACAAATATCAAATTCTTTATATGAAATAGAATAATGTATAAAATTAACAATTTTAAGAGGGAAGAAAAATCAGGGCTTATGCTAATGGTCAACATAGTTGATTAGCATAGGAATTAAAAGACATAATTTATTTTAACACAAGTAAAATATAAATTTTTGAAGATTATTTATGTATTGCGCTCATTTCAAAGCAAATTCAACGGCCTTAAAATCATTATAAAAATATAAATATGTAAATACATAAGAATTGTGTGGTATATATGTAAATCTTCCAAAAAGAAAGTAGGGATCTACATATGTATCATACAATTCTTATTTATTTATATATTTAACTGTTAAATTTTAATATTTATATAACAGTTTGCTATTATACTCACATTAAAATATGACATGAAAAGATGTATTTTACTTTAGAGAATTTAAACTTAATGGTATTTTTGACCTGATGTGATATTAAAAATTTAGTGTATGTAAGTAAATTTTGGAGTTTAGGTGTTAGACATATAAATACATAAGAATTGAGTGGCATGCATGTAAATTCTGAAAATTAAAATTTGGATTATATATCCTGCAAAAAGAGTTGTTTGTGTTTAATATTCTATTATTTTATGACAAATCTTTTCATGAAATTAGATAATTGTAAAGTTAGCAAATATGTTGAATAGTTTTTTTTTTTTTTTTTTTTTGATCAATTATTATGTTGGTTATGTATAATGAGCATTTACATATATACCACCCAATTTATCTGTATTTACATATCTAACACACAAATGTTTTTTACATTAATTTCACCCAAAATTTCATATCACATAAAAAATATCATTATTTTAACTTCTTAACTTAGATATACACGTTTTTATGCATAGTTAAGTTGTATGTAAAAAATTAGTTTTACTTCACTTCAAAAAATTTAAACATTGTAGCTTTTGATATGATGACCGTGATGAATATTATGATGTAAATCAAAAAATTTAGGTGTTAGATTTGTAAATACATAAGAGTTGTGTGATATATATGTAAATAAAATAAATTTAATCTTAAATACAAGAACTAAAACGATACTCTCAACTAACAAACTAAGGTGACTTAAAACTTGCTACTATTTTGCTCACTTGTAAAATTTTGAGATTTAGTTGCCAATATTAAGGGAGTATGAATTAACATGATTTTTTTTTTATATGAAGTAAATTTATGAAAATTATTGTTTTAATAAAATTTAAATATATCAAAAATATTTATTTAGGAGCAAATTTCTTATATATTTACATACCTAACAAATTAAAATTTTTTATTTTCACATATAACACAAATACTCAAGTTCCCGCAAAAATATCGATTATTATTATTTGCATACATAAAATTTATATTTTCCATGTATATCTATGAATATATTAAACTTTAATTATTAGACATCTAAACACATAAAGACTGCGTGATATGCACGTAAAATTTTCAAACTTTTATTTCTGTATTAGAAATTTTTTTAAATTAGTCAATTTTTAAATACAATCGCCTAAGCCCAACATCATCCCTAATCTTACTCCATACGCACCTTTCATGCATCAATGACATCATCCCGATCAAAGAGTGGGGCCCAAACATGCAAAGAAAATAACAGAAAGAGATTTGAAATTTAAAATGCATTATCATAAATAAAAAATTAATTTCAAATATATTTTTTCTTGTCAAATCAAATAATTCATAAAAAGTAAATATACATATTTTTTAGAATATTTGCATGCACATAAGCCAATTCGTATTTATTTACATAGCTAACACCTAAACTTCAATTTTCATATATATACCACATTATGCACGAATAATTCACTTATTAAAATATACAATAGTGATTGGCTTTATGTGATATGAAGTATTTGAGTGGTATAAATGTAGAAAAAGCAAAAATTAGGTGTTAGATATGTAAAAACATAAGAATTGAGTCCTAATTAATTATGCTGAAGACTCCACCAAATTGTGATTGCCTGAGAAGTTCTAGACCATCCAAACGTGTTACATCACTACCATAGGAAATATAGAAATGGTCTATATCAGCCTAGTGCAGTAGATGGTTAAACTATAAGTCATCATCATTATTGCCCCCACAAAATCTTATCCAAATGAGAAAGCAACAGAACAGTACTGCTTGTAACGTGTGAGAAAGTAATCTTTATAATTATCATATAGCTAAACCTTCTATTTCACCATGGGTGAAAACTACTGATAAAATTTTGATATGCAAATCCCAAAACTTCTACCCAATAATCAAATTTCATTTGTTTCCTTTCATGAAGAGGAATTATGTACAATACACACCGTCAATCATCTTTTGCTTTATAATGACAACTGTGATTGCCCGAGAAGCTCTACACACTATCCAAACATGTTTCATTATTACATCCAAAACATAAAGATTGTCCATATCATCCATGTGTAGTTGATGGCTAAGTAAGTCATTATCATCATCGCTAACACAAATCCTACTAAAATATACAACAATTGAGTGACATTTGTAAATCCTTTTTTTTTCCTCTGCATATATACAACAATTGAGTGAAACGTATGTAGATCATTCATAAAATTCGTCATGTGGACAAAAATGCTATATGAAATGCCTTATAAAATCATTCATTTAACCTGTAATTCTAAAATCATTTTAAATAGATAAAAAAAGGCTCAACAACAAACATTGAATGAAAATGAGAAAGATCACTAGACAAAAATATAACTAATACGTTATATTTGAAAAAGATAAGGTTCACAAGAGTGTTTTTTAGAAGATTGGAAACGAATCTTAAATATGTCTCTTATGATTATATATATATATATATATATATATATATATGAAGATAAATTTTTTTTAATATTATCAATTTTTATTTATTTACATAAAATCATTAAATATTTTAAAAAATTAATTGTTATAAATTTATATTTATATGCATTGTCACTTTTACTTCTGAGAGGAAGATCAGAAAAATGATGGAGAGAAGAAGGGGAGGGTGAGGATTGCTTCATTCTTAAACTTAATGCTGATCCTCATATTTTGAAGGCAATAAGCGAGGGAGCTGGAGAGATTATAAGGCATGTTATATTTGGATCTTTCAGCCAGAAAACTGGGTTTTTCATCCACAACGAGGAGTCTCGTCTCGCGAGAATCCAACCGAGTTATGGTGGTAAGTATGTGTACTGGACGACCACTAATGCTTCCTTTCTCAACGATTACCGCCCTGTCGATAGTGTTATGGCTGCCCATTCTAGTCGCTTCATAATCACTCTCTTCAAATTTGGCGAGGTTACTTTGAGTCACATGAAGAAAAGAATGGAGGAAGAGTGGACCATTGAGGAGGTGGCTTTCAATGTTCCCGGTCTTTCTGTGGATTGCTTTATCCCGCCTTCAGATCTGAAGGGCGGCATAGTCAGCGAAAGCTGTGAGCTCGATAGAGGCGAGAGCGGGAAGAAGGCGCACTCATAAATGGATCAGTTTATTAGTTCAAAAAAGTCAATTTTGTAAATTATAATGTTTGACGTGATCTGTATGTAATTATGTTGAAGATGAGTTTCCTAACAAAAGAAAGCATTGTGAAAATATAATCAAAGTTATCATGGAAGGAATTAATTTTTGAAGGGAAGCTAAACATTCAAAACTACACTATTTATGATTCTATATGTGCTATCTTCTCATTATTTTCTGATTTTTTCAGATGTTTGGGAATCACTTTATTTTAAGTTTGAAATATTTTTCTTAAAAATTTACATAAACCCCACTCGATTTGTAGGTATTTACATATCTAGATCATAGATTTAAATCATACGAGAATTTTAGCAAAAAAAAATTGAAATAAAGGCCTAATCAATTATCAAAAATCATATTTCCATTGTGAATTTTTGTTGAAAATTGAGACCATCAAACAAACAAATATCAGATTCCTTTGATGAAATAGAATAATGTATGAAATTAACAAAATCAAGAAGAAAGAAAAATGAGGCCTTATGCTGATACAAATAGATAACTCTCCTCAGAATCAAGCAGTCAGATTTATATTGCACTGAATAGAAAGACAAATCTAACTTACACTCATAAGATTGAATTAGAAAAAAAAAGTCCAAACCAAAAATGAGTATGATATAGATGAGATTAGATGACTACTGATGTCATAAACTTGTAAATAAGTTTGACATTGAAGTCGTAATCAAAGTTTAAATTAATTATGTATTTAATTTAAATTTTGTAATCCGCCAGACCATATTAAGTTTAATTTAAAATTTTGAAATCCGCTGAACAGCATTTGTCGAATTGCTTGCTACCGCAAATATACCAACATGATTGAGCTCGTGTCACTCTTTGCAAATAGTGGACCTACTATAATTTGTTTTTTTTTTCCATTTGATTTGTGGTATGCCATAATTATTCCAATTTTTTCCTAATGATAAAGCTTGAAACTTGCAAGTTTATTGTGGTTTTAAATTTAAAATCTTTGTTCACTCTGTGCTAAAAGTCAATATAGTTGATTAGCGTAGGAATTAAAAAACATAATTTATTTTAATATAAGTAAAATATAATTTTTTGCAGATTATTTGTGTATTTTGCTCATTTCAAAGAAATCCAACGACCTTAAAGTTATTGTACAAACATAAATATGTATATACGTAAGAATTATGTGATATGTATATGTACCATACAATTCTTATTTATTTATATATTTAACTGTTAAATTTTAATATTTATATAATAGTTTGTGTTTATACTCACATTAAAATATAGCATGAAAAGATGTATTTTATTTTAGAGAATTTAAACTTAATGGTATTTTTGATGTGAAGTGATTAAAAATTTATTGTCATGTAAGTAAGTTTTGGAGTTTAGGTGTTAGACATGTAAATACATAAGCATTGTGTGATATGCATGTAAATCCCGAAAATTAAAATTTGGGTTAAATATCCTGCAAAAAAGAGCTGTTTGTGTTTTAATATTCTATTATTTTATGATAGATTTTATGGCAAATCTTTTCATGAAATTATATAATTGTAAAATAACTCTATATGTTGAATAGTTTTTTTTTTTTTTTTTTTTTTTTTTTTTGTCAATTATTATGTTGATTATGTATAATGAGCATTTACATATATACTACCCAATTTATATGTATTACATATCTAACAAAGATAATGTTTTCTACATTAATTTCACACAAAATTTTTATATTACATAAAAAATATCATTATTTTAACTTCTTAATAGTGATATACACTTTTTTATGTATAGTTGAGTTGTATGTAAAAATTAAAGTTTTATTTCACTTCTAAAAATTTGCTTTTGATGTGATGACTGCGATGAATACTATGATTTAAATGAGAGAATTTAGGTGTTAGATTTGTAAATACATAAGAGTTGTGTGATATATACATAAATAAAGATAAATTTAATCTTAATTGCAAGAACTAAAACCTACTCTCAAGCTAAGGTGACTTACAACTTGCTAATATTTTGCTCACTTGTAAAATTTTAAGATTCAGTTGTCAATATTGGGGGGGGGGGGGGGGTATGAATTAAAATGATTTTTTTTTGTTTTTGTTTTTATATGAAGTAAATTTATGAAACTTTTTGTTTTAATAAAATTTAAATATATTGAAAATATTTATTTAACAGCTTTTACTTGCAACACAATTCTTATGTATCTACACACCTAACAAATTAAAATTTTTTATTTACACATATAGCACAAATACTCAACTTCAAGCAAAAATATCGATTATTGTTATTTGTAAAAGTAAAATCTATATTTTTCAGGTATATCTATGAACATATTAAACTTTAATTATTAGACATCTAAACACATAAAGACTGCATGATATGCACGTAAAATTTTCAAATTTTTATTTTGGTATTAGAAATTCCTTTAAATTGGTCAGTTTTTAAATACAATCGCCTAAGCCCAACATCATCACTAACCTTACTCTAATGCATCTTTCAAGCATCAATGTCATCATCCCTATCAAGAGTGGGGCCCAATCATGCAAAGAAAATAACAGAAAGATATTTGAAATTTAAAATACATCATAATAAATAAAAAGTTAATTTCAATTGTATTTTTTTTACCAAATCAAATAATTCATAAAAAGTAAATATACATATTTTATAGAATATTTACATTCACATCAACCAAATTGTATGTTTTTACATATCTAACACCTAACTTCATTTTTCATATATATACTACTTTATGCATGAAAATATATGTAATTCACTAATTAAAAGATAAAATAATGATAGTTTTTATGTAATATAAAAGATTTAGGTGGTATAAATGCAAAAGAAGCAAAATTTAGGTGTTAGATATGTAAAAACATAAGAATTAGGTCGTAATTAATTATGCTGAGGACTGCTCCAAATTGTGGTTGCCTAAGAAGTTCTAGACCATCCAAACGCGTTGCATCATTACCATATGAAATATAGAGATAGTCCATATCAGCCATATACAGTAGATGACTAAACTATAATTCATCATCATCATTGCCCTCACAAAATCTTATCCAAATGTGAAAGCAACAAAAAGTAATCTTCACAATTATCATATAGCTAAGCCTTCTATTCACCGTGGGTGAAAACTACTAATAAGATTTTGATTTGCAAATTACAAAACTTCTGCCAAATAATAAAATTTCGTTTGTTTCTTTTTCATAAAGAGGGATTATGTACAATACACACCGTCAATCATCTTCTGCTTCATAATGACAATTGTGATTGTCCGAGAAGTTCTATACGACCCAAATATGTTGTATCATTGCATCCAAAACATGAAGATCCTCTGTATCATTCATGTGTAGTTGATGGCTAAATAAGTCATCATCGTCATTGCTGACACAAATCCTACTAAAATATACGTCAATAGTGTGACGTGTATGTAAATCTTTTTTTTTTTGTTTACTCTGCATATATACAACATTCGGGTGAAATGTATGTAAATCATCCCCAAAATCTCGTCATGTGGACAAAAATTTTACATGGAATGTCTTGTAAAATCATTCATTCAACCTATAATTATAAAATCATTTTAGATAGATAAAAAATGACTCAATAACAAAGATTGAAAGGGAATGAAAAAAATGACTAGAAGAAAATATATCTAATATGTTATATTTGAAAAAGATAAGATCCACAAGAGTGTTTTTTAAGAGATTGGAAATGACTCTTAAATATGTCTTAAATGATTATATATATTCATATAATATTTTTTTAAATATTATCAATTTTTATTTATTTACATAAAATAAATTAATTATTTTAAAAATTAGATTGCTATAAAATTATATTTATCTGAATTGTCACTTCTATTTTTGTCACTTCTACTTCTGAGAGGAATATCAGAAAAATGAGGGAAAGAAGCTTTTAGGGATTAGGTGTCAAGTGCCTACATAACTAGCCAAAATATAGTAAAATATGTACTTTACTGCTCTCACACGCTCCAAAAAATAAATACATGATGTTCCTACTATTCTGCTCGGAGCTAAAAAAAATCCATTAATATAATTGTAGCTTTTTTCGACTGTGATCACCTACTATACCTTTTGTGCTCAACTCCCTCCTTTAATGGAAAATATCAAAGGGCTTCACATCTGAGGGCTTTCTCCGGCTATATTTTATTACATTGAAACTTAAGAGTGCGATCCTCCCCAAAAAGAACATTTGGGGTCTTCATCGGTTCTTCTCTACACAGCGAGAGCTTTCGCAGGCGAGTTTGAGGTTAAAGAGCACGAAAATACCGAGGCGACGGAGCTGTACGAAGACGCCACTTGAGCCGCTCATGGAGGGGCCGAATTTTGGCGATTAGGTTGGTGGGGAGGGCAAGTGGGATGGGTGGAGAGAGTGGGTAAGGGAGCAGTTTGCGAGAGCGATGACCGTTGTTGGAGGTAATTGACATTCCAATCTTCGGCTGCTACTCGGAGTCATGGGGTGCCTCTTGCACTGGTTCACGGCTGTGTCGGCAAGCTGTTTACTCATTTAAGCATCAAGGATACGCCCATTGTGAGTTTTGATGGAAAGTTGGAGGAAACATATGGGCGTAAATTTTGGCTTCGTTTACTGGAATTTATTTTTCTTTTAATCAGAATAGTTCATTAGGACTTTTTGTTTGATTGATGCTTTATTCGATGAGCTTTTTTGGTTTCGTTATGATGTTATTGTTTTATGCTTTTAGAAGCATTTTTGCAAGTTTTGTGGGGCTGAGTTTCTTGATTTTTAGTTGCGTTTGGTATGTAGTTTAATTTTGTTTAATAATAGCCAACGCAGTTTGAAATTCTTAACGCCATTAGTAGGGTTTGACATGCATTTTGATATGGATGTTGAGCTTAGAGACTAAGCTAAATCATGAGGGCGGATAACTCAACATTCATTTATTTCTTCTTATATCTTATGTTGCAGGAAACTTCTTCGGCTCAAATATATACTGCAACAGTACACTGCAGCTTCTGGTGGAATCAAGCTGCTGAGCACAATTCATAATTCCAACGCCACGGGTAAGATGAGGATGGTGGTAACTGAACCTGAGACGGCAACCAAAGTGACGAAGAATCGAAATTTTTCGAGAGATTCCAAGTCTGGCTGCTTCGAGCTGTGATTGATGGTTCCTGAGATGTGGTATGTTGAGCTCGTTGTTGGTGGCAGCAGGATTCGAGCTGGTTCTAATGACAAGATACTTTGGCAGCATCCCTTTAGCTCGACGCTCATGTCGTTGCTGGCCCTATTCGTCCTCTTCATTGAGCACTTCAGGTATATAATTAACTCTTTTAATGTACTTCATTTTCTTGTAATGATAAAATTTTACAGGGGGAGTTTACATACAACACAATTCCTATATATCTTCGTATCTAATTCCAAAATTTTTGTACATTTAGTGGCCAATTCTTTCAAATCACATAAAAAACACCAACATTTTAACTTCTCTTAAAAAGTGAAATGCACGTTTTGTGTAAAGATTAATGTTTAGCTGTTAAATATGTAAATACATAGGAATTGAGTTGTGTGCATATATATCTTCCAATTATGCATAGCCTAAACGAGTCATTGCTTTAACTCATGCGGCATTTTCATACATAAAACCTAATTCTCTTTTTCTTATTGTATCTAACACCTAAAATTTTACTTGTTTACATTTATAAATCCCAAATCTTTCTTATTGAATAAAAAATATCACCATTTTTAACTTTTGAAAAAGTGAAATACACTTTTTTATGAAAAAATATGGTGGCATGTGACAAAATGTTGAATTTTAGATGTTCCATTATGTCAATACATAAAAATTGAGTGGTTTGTATGCCAATCTTCCTTAACAAATTTGTGCTTGACATTTTAAGCATCTAAATATGGATTTTTGTTGGCTTTTTTATAGTTTGAAATCAATATTGATTTCTAACTACATCCAACCAGTATACTACACACAACATGTTTTCACAAGGCCTGAAATCACTTGATTTTGATAAGTTGGAGTAATTTGTTGTAGCGCCTCAATCTTTTGATGACGGCAAACATGTTTGCGAATGCACGGTGCATTGGAGAGAAAAAGGTTTGTGGAGAGGATTGTTTCATTCTTAAGCTTTGGCTGATCCTCATACTTTGAAGGCGAGGAGTGAGGGAGTAACATAGATTATAAGACATGTTATGTTTGTATCTTTCAGCCTGAAAACTGGGCTTCTCATCCCCATCGAAGACTCTCGCCTCGCAAGAATCCAACCGAGTTCTGGTGGCGAGTCTGTGTAATGGGTGTGTTGGCATCAAGTTTTTGATGTCACAAGTGTAGAAGGTCCGCTCGAGCACTATGAAACTTTGCTTTATGCATGTGTTGACAATCGTAGCTCCGGACATCCATTTGAGACCTTTCTGCATGTGTTGAGGGGCACGCAGTTAGGGTCATTCTGCTAGGCTTTAGCTTTCGCTTAGACAAAGACCGGTCGAAATTTGGTTTGTTGGACGACGTCGATCGGGTCAAAGAATATTATTCGTCACGCCGCACGCTAAATTGACTTGATTTGACCTGATTGTTAACAAAGTCACCAGATGACACCGAATGACGAAATGGACCTCGCGAGTGTGTCCGGGACGTCGATATTACATATGGAGGACGTCTATTTCGCTGCGGCTTCGCAGAAGGGGTTAAAATGTACAAATTATCATTTTATACCTGAATCGCTTAAAAAGTAGTTTGAACAACCCTGAACGACTCCGGATGGCAAAACGGACTAAACGAATGCATCCAGAACGTCGGTTTTAGCTACGAGGGACGTTCACTTCACTGCTAGGACGTGTCTGGGCAATAAATGTGTGATTGATAATTATAATAATATTATTATTGTTATTATATTATATATACAAATATATTATATAACGCCTCTTCACCTCTCTTCACATGCAGTTATATATATATATATATAACAAAGAAATATACAAAAGAAAAAAAGAAGTTATGCTATATCACGCATTCTCTCTCTCTTTAGGTCTCATGAAAAATAAAATGAAATTAAAAAGATGTATATATATAAATATAAATAAATAAATCTACCATACCCTATTACTATTCACGCGTGACCTCCACGCCTTTCCTCCCAAAAATCTGAAGTTTCTCTCTGGGACAATATCACATGTGCACAAGAAATAAAAAAAGAAGATTATATATATATATATATATATATATATATATATATATATATATATATATATATATATATATATATATATATATATTTACCACAAAAAAGTAATTTATTTAAAGAAGGTGGTTTTATTACATCTGACATGAGGAATGGCTAATACATCCCCATGTAAAAGAGCTCTAAAAACAGAAAAGGAAGAAGATAAAAAATAAAAAAAAGAGCTTGAGCTACAAATTATTTCCTTCCTAGAAGAAGCTCTCTTGGCCAACCAATTTGCAGGTTGATTCCCCTCTCTATGTACATGACTCCATATAATAGTTAACTTTGATGATAACTTGAGGATCATATTAACCCAAATAAGAATGTTCCAAGGAGCAGCAACTTCATTCAATAATATTTGCACTAAAAGCAATGAATCCATCTCCATATGAATGAAATTTTGCTTATTAAGGAAGGCAGCTTTAAGACCCCAGTAAGCAGCAATTATTACAGTTTCCAAGCTATTTGCGGCCATAATTGGAGCAGATAGAAACCAAGTACAATTACCCTGATGATTCCTGCAAAGAGCCCCAATTCCAGCAACAATTGAAGAAAAACTTCCATCAGTATTTATTTTAACCCAAGGAGCCTTAGTGAGTCTCCAAATAACAAGCTTGACCTTGTTAATAACAGGAGTCTCATTGGGAATTCAGTATTTGTCTAGCCTTGTGAATATAAGTTAGACACTCCTTGGTAATATGCTGAACAGAACATTCCTTGCTGTTAAAAAGGGCATCATTTCTCTCCATCCAGATAAACCAAAAAATGATAAAAGGGATATAATAATCAATAGAACCTTTCCAATCTTTCCAACAAGATTCAATGCTAAACCATGAAAAGAATTTAGAAGATAGCCCAAGATAATCCAAAACAGATTTCCATACATCTTGAACCACAAAGCATCTTATAAAAATGTGTGAAATGGATTCTTCATCAGAATGGCAGAAATGACAAATAGAAGGCCCACGAATTCCCTTAAGTTTTAAAATATCATCTGTTGGAAGAAACTTTCTAAAAAGTCTCCAACAGAAAAAAGACATGGAAGGTGTTAAAATTTTGTTCCAAAGCTTCTTCCCCCAATCATTAGTAGGACAAGTATCTCTAAATAGAAATTTAGACAAGCTTTGATTTGGAGGAATCTTTGAGACCAATCTGTCTTTTTTGGCTGAGTGGATAGGAATATTCAGAATCTTCTTTTGAGTTGTTGAATCAACACAGCTGCTAAGCTTATTGATATCCCATTCTGAATTGATCCAACAATCTGCAACTTTCTGGATGGAATGATGAGCATTATGTTCCATCAATGAATCATTAAAGAACCATTTATACTTCCAAAATGAATTTGCCCATCCCCAAGCTCCCATACAAAAAGTTGTTCAGCTTCATCTCTAACTTTCAGCAAATGCTTCCAGTTATTTGAATCTCCAGTCTTCAACTGAACTTGAGAGGGATGAATATTATGGCAGTACTTCCCATGCAAAAACTTAGACCATAAGGAATTCTTTGCTCTAAAGTTAATCCATTGTTTGCAGTAAAAGGAAAAACTGATTTGTTGAAAACTTTTAAAACCCAATCCACCATTAGTAATAGGCTTGCAAACTTTATCCCAATTGGTCCAATGCATTTGTCTATGATGGCCTTCCCAAAGAAATTTATTAAAGATAATTGAGAGTAATTTTTGTGTACTTTTCTTCATCTTGATCATTTGGAGGATATAGAGAGGGTAAGTTGTTAAAATACTCTTAAGAAAGTAATTCGACCACCATTTGACAAAAAAGAATTTGTCCAACTTTGAATTTGAGCAGAAATTTTAGATACCACATCATCATAATGGGATTGTTTAAGTCTACCTTTGATTAAAGGAAATCCCAAATACTTCAGAGGATATTTGGCTTTCTTAAAGCCAGTGAAATCAGCTATCCACTTCTTAGCATTAACATTGAAGTTAGAACTGAGTAGAAAGTGACATTTGGACTTGTTAAAAGTCATACCGTAGACTTCTTCAAATTCAGCCAAAGTCTTCATTAAGCATCTTATAGAGTTCTTACTACCATTCCAGAACACTATGACATCATCAGGCAAAAGCAAGATGGGTAATCGATTGAGTAGATCCGTGCTGAAACCGGGTATAAGGATGTATGAGCCGAACATTATTGATGAGCTTAGAGAGGTAGTCGAATGCCAATATGAAGATATAAGGAGAAAGGGGGTCTCCTTGTTTAATGTCTCTACCTGCTTGAAAAAACCCTTTGCTCTCACCATTAATGAGAATACTATAATAATTATTTCTTAACCACCTTGAAATAATTTCACAGCAATCAGAACTAAACCCTTTGGCAGAAAGCACTTTGAGAATAAAGGACCAACTTATTGTATCAAAAGCTTTAGAAAGATCCAATTTAAAGATCAGATTAGACCCCCTTCAAGGCTTATCAATATCAGTGAGCAATTCCTAAGCCAATAAAATATTTTCACTAATACTTCTTCCTTTAACAAAGGCAGATTGATTATCTGAAATCAATCTATCCAGGAAAGGCTGAATTCTGGACACAAGAAGCTTGCTGATAATTTTTAAAAAAGTTGAAGTGATGCTAATAGGCCTGAAATCATGCCAACACTCCTTCTTTTTATCCTTTGGTATGAGAATAATAGAAGAGGATACAAAATACTTAGGAAGGTCCACTCCCTTAAAAAAATACTTAACGACCTCAATAACATCCAATCTAATAATTTGCCAAAATTTCTTGTAAAAATCGAGAGTAAATCCATCTGGTCCAAATTGTCTTGTTGCTATCCAAGAAATTGATAGCAGATAACATTTCATCTTCATTTGGTAATATGGATAATTGGCACTCCCTAGCCAATTGTAAATCAGTTTGTATAAGGTTATTAGAGAAGACATCGGAATTGATATCATGATAAGAGAAAAGAGTCTGAAAATAATTAACCGCATCATCCCCAATTTCCCGAGAAGTAGAAAGCCAAGAACCATTAATGGATTTAATTCTCGAATAGTGTTAAGGGCTCTTCTGTGTTTAATTATTGCATGGAAAAATTTTGAATTCCTATCTCCATGAAGTAAGTGATTAGCCGATGCTTTCGTTGAAGGAAGAGCTCTTCTTGTAATAAGGTCGAATGCAGAAACTCATTAGCTTCCAGCAGATCTTTATCGGTTTTCCTTCCATTTTCCACTTCAAGTTCAACCTAGGCCACCATATTTTCAGCTTTTTGAATATTATAAGTAAGGTTCCCAAATTCAGTCCAATTCCAACTAATTAAAGCCTTAGCAATCGATTTATGAAGTCGCCATAACTTCAATAAAGGATTAGTAGCAGAATAATGAGTAGGGAGAATCCAATTATTCTTGACAACTTGATAACAAGTAGGATGAGAAGACCATACATTTAAGTATCTGAAAGAATTTTGTTTTGTATTAGAAAAATGAGAGAATCGAACTAACAAGGAGCATGATCCGAACCAAATCTAGCTAAATGCTTAACTTTAGAAAGGTTAAACATATCTAACCAGAGTTGATTAGTAAAAATTCTGTCCAATCTTTCATAGATAGAGCCTCTTCTCCAAGTAAATGGAGAACCTTCAAAACCAATATCAAATAGATTAGCAAGCACTAACTTGATTAGTAAAATTTAGCATATCTTGAAGATTAGGGTTTCTTCCTCCTTTCTTCTCACTAGGGTGTAAAATAGAATTAAAATCTCCTCCCACTATCCAACTCTCATCCATTTGCTGTCCAATAATCTTCAGTTGAGACCAAAGTTGAGATCTTCCAGCAATAGTAGAGGAAGCATAAACAAAAGTAGCAAAGCCTTTTAAATGATCAAGCTCAAAGTGCAAATGTAAGAATTGAGGATGATCAATAAGAATATCAATTCTCAACTCCTTTCTACTAAGAAGCCAGATCTTATTAGTAGAATTAGAAATAAAAGAAAAACCAGGAAACTTCCTTAAAAATCTGTCAAAGTCATTTTTCACCAAAGGTTCAAGAAGAACAACCACCCAAAATTTATGAACCCTGTTAAGACTAAGAATTCTGTTAAGGGAGCCAGGGTTAGCCACTCCCCTTACGTTCCAGCATAAAAAGTTAATCATGGGAAGATCTACTTCCTCTAGTAAGCCTAGAAAAAGTAGTAATAGTAGAAGGGATAAAATTAGTCAAGGATAACTGCTTTAATTCTTTCTTCTTCTTAGATTTTTGCACCATCCAATCATCCTTCAATTCTGTACTAACAGCATTCAACAGATCTGAAGAACAAGTATTCATGTCTTGTGAAGAGTTCTGGAATATTGGGTATTTGATGATAGTAGGTGAAACTTCCCTTGCTCGATAAAGAGATAAATCTGTTCTAATAACAACATCATCCTCCTTCACTACTTCATTGAAAGAACTTTCTGAATTTAAATTACCACCTTCTTCTGGAATAGCAACAATCTTATCACAAGTAAGTTGAGTATCCTCAACAATAATTCCAGGAACAGCTGAATCTAGTTCTTTGGCTAACTCAATGTTAGCATTGGTAATAGTTAAATGAGAATCAGAATTGGGTGTACAATCAATAAGAGGATTTTCAACAGAAGTAATAGGATCAGTAACAACAGCAGAAACTGGATCAATAGGGTTGTGTAAGGTTGCATAGTTATTCTGGGAAGATACATTAACCAATGTTTCAGCAGATTCCATAACAACAGTGAAATCTTTAGACACATTTGGATTTATTTTAACCACAGCAGGAATTTCATTTACTATATCAGGAATAAGAGTGACAGATGCTAGATTCTTTCCTCTTTGTACATCAGCTGCAGCCCCAGTCTTAAATTTAGATGGCATAAGATTGGGATGAACTCTATAACAACCTTCCTTAGTATGACCAAACATTTTACAATGATTGCAATAAAATGGTCTTTGTTCCATTATAATAGATAGCCAATAACCATTATGTGGTGATCCAAACCAAATTTCATCAACATCTTGAAGAGTAATATCCCTTTCAACAAGGATTCTTGCCAAGGAAGGTCTTAAAGGTAGGCAGATCTAATTTAAGTGGCTTACCCAAAGCAGTACCAATTGCATAAAAAACTTGATGATTAAAGAACTGCAATTTGAGATTAGGAATTTTAAACCAAACAGGAATAATAGGTGCTTCCTGATTAGAATCAAAATCAGGAGACCATTTCAAGATTTTCATGTAAATACCCTCCATCACAAGAAACTTCTTGGAAAATAGGTTAAGCATAATCCTCTTCATTAGAAAGTTTAATCATAATATGCCTACCATCAAAAAGACCAACTTTCCAATTACCAATAAGCTTCAGATCTTCAAAACTTTTCCTAATTCTCTCCATTTTGGGATGTCCATATTGAAACTTCCCAACAAGTGTAAACTTATGCACATCAGCCAAGGAAGCCAATTCAGCATCAGAAAAAATCAAAGCAGGTTTCCCGCCTTTCTTGATAATTGGCTTGATGAAGGAACATCCACCTTTACCTTGAACTGCATCATGGTAGAGTTGAGGGAAGACAAGTTTATCGAATTATCAATCAAATTTGTACCCACTACATCCACAAAGGTAGCCTTCCCGAAAAATTTTGAACAGACCATCCGTAACAAAACAAGAATCCGAAAAACAAAACAGGAGAGAATGCTAAAAACCAAGGAATTCAAAGGGATTGAATTCACCCGGGAAGAACAAGAAATCAAAGAACAAGGAAATGGATCAATCCTTAACACAGCAAGGATTGGGAAGAAAATGAACTTCAAGAACCCACCATAAATTCCGGAGCTTCTCTCTGAGTTGGATAGGGTAGTTTTAAATATATATATATATATATATATATATATATATATATATATATATATATATATATATTTAAAACTACCCTATCCAACTCATATATGTATATATTTTTTTATACACATGGAGAAGCTATCCAATAAAAGGATACATTAAACTATCCTAAACACCTGCAAAGAAAGGAGGTTCGACAGCTTTTCTATTTTTTATTTGGCCCCCATCTCTCGTGAAAAGAGGCTCTCACGTGAACAGAAGCAAAGAGACGAGAAACCTCACGAGATCGCACCCGCAACTTCCTCGCTCCCTCGCCGAACTTTTTGTCCCCAATGAAGACCGCCGGGCCTCTCTCGTCGTTGGCTGTCGCAACCCTATTTTCTCCTCCTCCGGCATCATTTTTTTCTTCTTCTTTCCTCGGCCTAGTGTCGGCATATTTTTAGGTTAAGTGTTGTATTTTAAAAAAAGCGGTCGCCTACAGAAATTATCGGTGAATTTTAGATTTTACATTTGATATATATATATATATATATATATATATATATATATAATTTAGAAAGTAGCATTTGATTTTGAAAATAATTTTAAGTTTGAAAATTTTAAGATATGAAATCAAACTGATCTCACATCCCGAATAGTTTATATAAACGAGCACCGCACCACAAACTGTATATCTATCCAGGAGAATAGACACATTGCTTGATGATGGGGCTCGAATAAATAAACTAGAAGATTTGTGACATCCGTTTGGATTGCGAACCAATTTTATAAGCCGACGAGTTCCCCTGCTTAATATAAAGGAATTAAGCAGGGTTTATATTACCTGGGTTCTTAAGTTCCCTATAAGGGCTAGCCCCTATAGTTAATTACATCTTAAATGACGGGAATTATTTAAGAAAACTATCGATAATGATCAGTGGTTTTTCTCTCAAGAATTTCAAAGTTTAAGGTTTTCAAAGGATATGAGTTTTGGAAATTTCAATAGGGAATGGATCAAATTTAGAACAATTATTTTCATGAGTCCAAAGGAAGAGAAGTAGGAGAAGTTGAGCATCCAAGAAGAAACTTGGTAACTTCCCAAACTATCCTATTGTTTGGCTTCAATTTGGGAATTTATTTAATATTACAGTCCTGCCAATTTTAATTAATTAGGACTTATATTTGTATGACATGATCATACAAATAGCCTTGAAGATATGAGGGTTTATGTCGTACCAAACAACTACCTCGGAATCCTAAGACTGGTTAGGACTTAATTTGTATAACATGATTATGCAAATGTCTAACGAAGAGTTGAGGATTTATGTTGCACTAGGAAAACCAGCTCGAAGTCCTATGGCTTGGTTATTTAATTCTAAGAAAGTTTTGCTGAAGTAGATCCGAGTTTTGCTGATGACGATGGTCGAGCTGCCCACCATGCTCCGAGCTCCTTGTTGTTGCAGAGGTTTAGTTTTAGAAGTCATAATTCAGGAGATGAAAAAAGTGTTTTGGTTTAAAGAAAATCTTAAAATCTAAGTGTTTTTAATATTTTAATTAAAACAAATGTTAAAGTTATCTAAACAAAACCGATGAAGATCCCACGGTTCCGTCATCCCGGCACCGTTATTTTCAATGAATTCACTTAGTCCAGATGAATTTGCTAAACTAAACTGAATGAGTTCCACACTTTCATTTAGACCTTGGGAAATCCCGTTAGCAACAAATGGGTTACATCATCCAGGGTATTCCCGATCATTCAATGAGACATTTTAATTTAGTTGCAATTGTAGTTTTGTTGTACTGTTTGTGATTAAATTTTGAGTTGTTTTATATTTTAGAATGTTGTGGCAGTGAATTTTATCTTGCAATGACTTTTAATTTAGTTTTGGTTTTAGTTCAGGGACTATCCTAAAAGTTTTGGTTTTCATGCAACAGTTTTATTTATCATGCAAGAAAAGTAAAGTACAGTACATGTAAGTAAATTGCAATAAAATAAAGGCGTACCTGGAGGGTCTTCCCGTCATACCAAGCTGCACTTAAAACACATGTTAAGGCATTTAAATATTTCAACAAATACCTAGGTAAAGCTAAGGGAAGGGTTTTGGTTGTCTACCAAATTCCTAATCCTATAACTAGTCATCTCCTATGACGTCTAGGTTCTTGGTTTGGTTTTAAGGACGATTTTCTTCATCAAAGAACAATTAGATTCAATTGTTCTTCTAAAACATCCCGTCATATTGAGGAAGTGCTTAGGACGAGTCCTAAACATCTTTTCAATATTTCTGGGATTGTTTTGAGTCCAAGTAAATTTAGTTACATAGGTGAATTAATCATCCAGGAGCTTAGTTAAACTTTGTTTCTTGCTCAGTGAACTTAGGTATTTGATTACCTGATGAATGAAGTGACATCTCACTTAATACTCTATTTAAGAGTTATAATAATTTAAGCCTTTAAGGGCAAGTTGGTTTATCGAGAATTTCAATCATAATTAATGAAAAGTTTGAGTTAATGGTTTAAAGTGTTTTAATTTAATTATGAGGTTTTAATTAATAATTTTAAGTTTAGAATAGTGTTCAAATTATTTTATATTTGGATTAAATTTTTACACTTTCAATTATCTTGGTATTTCAGATTGATATTCATGTTTTAAATTTACTTGGATAGAAAGAGGTGTTGAAATTATTGATATGTTTTGATTTAATTCTTAATGATTTCATTTAGGTTTGTTGTTAAATGATTTTAATTTAATTTAATTCAATTTGATTTTAATTTAATTTAATTTTATTTAATTTTAATTTAATTTTAATTTAATTTTAATTTAATTTAATTTAAATTTAATTTAAATTTAATTTAATTTAATTTTAATTTTAATTTTAATTTTAATTGTTAATTTTAGTTTAACTTTAATTTTAATTTAATTTTAATTTAATTTTAATTTAATTTAATTTAATTTTTAGTTTTAATTTTAGTTTTAATTGTTAATTTGGATTATTATTTTAATTTTTAATTAAGAACTAAATATTATTAAAGTGACTTATTTAGAGATTTTTAAGTTAAAGAATAAATATCCTCTTAATAATATCCCTATTTTAATAATCCAAATTTTAAATATATTCTTTCCAAAATTTAAATTATTTAATTAATTAAAGTTTCATTTTTGATATTTTCAAAGTGTTTAATGGGTTCCTACACCTTAATTTCCCTAAGTTTCAATCATCCAAGAGAAAGTTAGAATCAAATATTTTACCCCCCCCCATTTTGATTAAACCTAAAGTTTTAATTAAGGGTTAAAATTTTTAATTACCTTTATGCCCTTTTAGGCTTATTTATTTCATAACTCACTAAATTGACTTCAAATGAATTTGAAATTTTTATGTCACCTCACTCACATATCAATTAAGACATTAGAGGAGAAAATGTAATTTTTCTGGGTTTAATTTATTTATACAATTGTTTTTAGTAGAAAATAGGGGTTTTCTAAGAAAATTCAACAACATGACCAAGGAAGGGTTTCTGTCTTTAAGAAAATTATGGGATGTCTCTAATGACCAGAGTACCACTTGGACCGATTTTGGTGATTTTTTGAGTTATATTTTATTTATTATAATTATTTTGAGTTTTAGAGTATTAATTAATTATAAAATAAAATTAACGCTTAAAAATGGATTTTTTATTTTTCTTAAATCTCTCTGATCTCAAGGAGTTCATAGGAATAAATTTTATAATTTTCTAATTTTTCTTTGATTTATTAGAATTATTTTAATCAAGAAGGTTGAAAATTCATTTTTTAATATTAAAAATTACATTAAGCCTTTATAATTCAATATCTTACCCTAGGGACTTAGAAAAAATATTTGGTTTGTTTCTAAGTAATTAGGAGTCAAAATGTGACATTTTTATGATTTTTAATATTTTTGTGATTTTTATTATTTTTTAATTATTAAAATATTAAAATATTTTGGAAAATCAACTTTTTTAGAAAATTCCAATTTTAATTTTCCTGAACTCGTCTGATACCAGAGAAGCTCTAAAATCATTTTTGTGAATTTTTGGAAAGTATTTTTGGAGTTATAAATTTTTAAAGTTTCAATTTGCTTATGAGGCTTAATCAACCCATTTGGTGGGGCTAATCAAGTCTAATTGGTTTCAAAATTTTATGTAAGGTTCCTCTGACCCTAAAGAGTAATGAAGAGTTATTTTCAAGTCAATTTGATGTGTTGTTAACCCTAATTAAATTAAATTCAATTTTAGGGGTTTAGGACAATTAAGTTTATTATGTATGAATTAACTCAAAATATATTTCTCATAGGGTCCTCTGGTCCTAAGGAACATCAATAAATTTTCCTAGAATTTATTTTACAACATGCTAATTATTGGAATCAAAATACCTAAAACAGTGACATGAACTTGAAAATTCAATAACTTTTCACAGAGATGGCCTCTAACCTTGAAAAATTCAGGGAATGTTCTCAAGATCAGAGGCTTCAAAAGTCCTATGGTCTCATGTCATGGTGAATTGTTTTTGTAAATTATTAAAAATAAAATACTCATCCAATTAATTTGATTTCTTTTTCATATTATTCTCCTCTGTTCACTGAGTAAGATAGTATTTTTATTTTATTTTTGTGATTTTTCTATGCAAAGATATGAATTTTCTAAGTTTTGGGTATTTAATTAATTCAGAAAATAGGGATTTATCTACTTATCCACGCGGCGCAGCGCCAACCTCGGCAGCTCCGAAACCCCTACGTGTCGCGCTCCCATTCGACGCCGCCACTTGAGCCAGAAGCCACGCGTCCCGCGGTTCATGTACCATTGCACCCTCCGACTTGATCTCGACCGTCCGCTCGATACACGCGCGATCCAACGGCTCCTGGTCATCGTCTACGACTGGTGTGCACCCGTGACCGTCCACACTAAAACCCTAAGATCCCACTCGATTCTCAATGGATTTTCGTGTTCTTATGCTCTATGGATTCGTCTTGAAGAGAAGAACACATCCATATGGTTTATAGGCTATTAAATTAACTTAAACAAAAGGAGAATCGCTGGAAACTCAGAAGGAAGAATGATTTCATACCTTTGCTCAGAGAAGTGAAGCTTCGATCTGAGAGTTGTATCACCTTCGATTGAGTCCAGGCAAGCTCCAGATGAAGTCTCTGGCTCTGGGGAATTGTCTAAGTATGAAAGTGACCAAGGCCGATCACAAAGTTTAGAGGCTGGAAGCAATGGCTGGCCTGGTGAGGGGGCTTTTGCTGGGGAACTTCTTCTCTTGGTCTGGTGAAGGTGTAGGACCAATCAATTTGGAGATTGGCTCACTGTGGAGAAGTGTCCTGTTTTTTGGGTGAATTTTCAACTCAAAAATTGAGCTCACAGAGAGGGTTTTAGGGCTGGATTTCAGTGGGGATCAAGTTCTCTATGTCTGGAGAGTGGTCTGGAATGATTTTGGCAGAGTTTTGGTAAGGTTTGGTTCAACTCCCTATTTGGCCGAGAGATGATGGTGTTTAAATAGGAATGGCTAGAGGGCTTCCCAGGGGGGTTTGAAGGCTGGGATCAGCTGCTCAGGGGAGGAGAAGAAGAGCTCCAGTGGCCATTGGGGTTGGGACAGTTCAGCAGGTGCGTTTTGATTTTTTTGGCTCACATGGAGCTCTCGGCCATGGGGTTTTCCGGCTGCTGTGGTGGTTGGCCGGCCAGGGTCAGGTTACCTTATTAACCAGTGGGGTCAGGGTTGGGATTTGGTGAACTCAATTGGCTTTGGACAAGTGTAAAGTGGTTTGATTTAAATGGTATGAGGAAAGGGCTATTTTAGGCTTGGTTTGGTCAACTCATGCAAATGGGTTGGGTGCACCCTCCCATGACCTGGTTTTGGGCTTAGGGTATCATTTGGGTTAGCTGAATTGGAGTGGTAAAGTCTCCATCCATGGTGAGGTGGCTAAGCATGGTTTAGAGTGTAGCATAAATGAGGTTAAAAAGCTTTAATAAAGGGTTAAGAAAGAACCCCCTTCTCTTGACATTAATGGCTTGGTGAGGTGGAAAGTGGCTTCCATGGCTTGTATGTGGCTTATGCATGGCTTCATGGCTCCATGTGCCTTGGGGCAAAGCTTGGTCAATTACATGAAAAAGGATTTTGAATTTTCAGACATTTTGATGGAAAATTTCTATGGGGCCACATTTGGTTTGTTTAAATGATGAAATAAAACTTAGGGGGTGATTTTATCAAATGGATGACCAATGAGGATGTCATATGGGTTTTGAAATAAGTTTTGGGCCTTTTGAATTGTCTTGAAAATGGGCTTTTAAAAGCTTTATGGAAGTGGGCTTTTAGATTTTAAAATGGGCTTTTGGATGAAAGTTTTGTGAAGGACCATGCCAAATAAATGTTGGGTTTAGTTTAGGGAGGTGTCATGAGTGGTTTGTAACAAGTTTAAAGTGATTTTGAATTGAATTGGGTTTAATGTAGGTCTTTTGGTAATGGGGCCAAAGTGGTTCAAATTGGGCTAACTTGGGTTAGGGTTGGGCTAAAGTTGGATTTGATGTAAAATTAATGTTGAAAAATGTTCACGGGAGTGTCACAGAGAGTTTCCAACTTTGGTTTGGCTCTAATTTTGGGATTTGGGCCCATTTGGGTTAGGTTTGGGTTTAGGTCAATTTAAGGGATTTTGGTTTTTGGTTAGGTTTGGGTGGAGTTTAGGTTCAAATTTTGAGCAAATCAAGTTAGTGTTTTGTTTATAGGGGTGTTAGGAAGGCTTTAGAAAAGATGTGGGACCAATTGGAGTTGAATTTGATTGGTTTGAGCTAGGTTTAGGTCATGGGCCAAAATTGGGCCTTAGGCTTCAAATTCAAATTGGGCTGAAATTTCATTCAAATTGGACTTGAATTTGGTCTAAATTGATATTGGGGATGTTGATTTGAATTTTATAATTGAATTGGACCAAAATTGAGGTCAATTGGGGTGGTTTGGTTTGACATTGGGTTCACTTGGGTTTAAAATGGGCTAAATTGGGGGTTTTGGTAAAAGTGGGGTAAATTAGCAAACTTATTCCATGGTATATTTGAAAAAAATGAAATTGGGAATATTTGGGATTTTCTGGAATTGTTTAGGAATTTTCTGAATTTTTGGATTTTTGGGCTAAGAAGGGCATTTTGGGTATTTTGAGGGTATTGGGGGGGTACTTTTGGATTTTTTGGCTATGGATGATCAATTTGAGTGGGGGGAAAATGTTTAAGATTAATTTTGAGGAATTTTTGGTAATTTAGGTGATTTTGTAAATTTTGGGTAGTTCCAAGGGCTTGTGGTGGGTTTAGTAGGTGTAGGGCCCCGGGGGTCAAAAATTGAAATTTTGGAAAAAAGAAGATTGATCAAATTTGAGTAAAATAGAATCACTTTGGTTGAGCCATGAAGCCATATTAAGCCCATATGAGCCATGAGAGGACTCATTTGAGGCATTCACTATGTTGTTCCTAACCCTCTAGCCGTGGGCTTAGGGTTAAGGACCATCCATGTGAATTACCTACATGAGTCGTGAAGTCAAGTTGGGTGAGTGTGTGGTTTTAGGACTTGGAATGTGTGTGAGAGTGTAATGTATGTGCAAGTCAACCCTCACTGCGACCGTGCCACCTGTGGTATTCCTAAGGCCAAGAAGTCCTATAGGGAACTCATCTTTTAAACCTCCACATTCGATTTCAACCCTCTAGGTGATTAGGGGTCTATAATCAAGCTTGTGGGGTTTGCAGGGAGTCAAGATGTGTTTGAAATTCTAAAGGGCGGGTTCCACTTCTAGTCCTGTAAGATTAGTCAAAGGAAAAGCCTAAGGCTAGATCCTAAGTACTGAAGAGAGAAGCAAAAGACCTAATAAAAAATGAGGTCAACAAATGGACCCCTAATAGGTGTGGTGTGCTAACCAAGCACACTGCTTAGTGTTGACCGAAGAGATCAACAAGACCAACACAGATGTCCAAGTGACAAACTTAGGACGAAGTAGAAGAATTTCCGCTGGGGAGTATCAGGTATATTTCCAAGACCGGAGATTCCTGAACTCTCGCTTGGGAAAAGAAAAGGAGGTGAACTCCAAATCACAAGATCTGAGAATTCGATTTAGATTTCATTTTAATTTTAAATTTCAAGTTTTAATGTGTGAGTTTAGATTTCGATTGAAGTTTAATTTAAAATCGATTTAAGGAAATTTTGAATTTGAAATTCAGATTTGAAATGAGAATTGAAACCTGGGTTTCAACCTCGGGATTGCGAAGATAACTGGAATATAGGTATCAGCCTCGGAGTGAGAATCAGAGTTTAAGTATCGACGGAAAAAGGGTGAGAATCAGAATTTAGGTACTGATCTCGAGAGAGTGAGATTTGAAACTTAAGTATCAAACCTGAAAGAGAATCGAAATTTAAGTATCGATCTCGGATGAGAGTCAGAATTTAGATACCGACCTCGAAGGAAGAGAACTGGAATTTAGGTACCAGTCTCGGAATTTAGAATTGAAATTTAGGTATCAATTCGAAAGAGAATTGAAATTTAGGTATCGATCTTGAATGAGAGTCGTAATTTAGGTACCGACCTTGAAGGAAGAGAACTGAAATTTAGGTACCAGTCTCGGAATTTAGAATTGAAATTTAGGTATCAATTCGAAAGAGAATCAAAATTTAGGTATCGATTTTGAATGAGAGTCAGAATTTAGGTACCGACCTCGAAGGAAGAGAACTGGAATTTAGGTACTAGTCTCGGAATTTAGAATTGAAATTTAGGTATCAATTCGAAAGAGAATCGAAATTTAGGTATCGATCTAGGATGAGAGTCAGAATTTAGGTACCGACCTCGAAGGAAGAGAACTGAAATTTAGGTACCAGCCTCGAAAATTTAGAATTGAAATTTAGGTATCAATTCGAAAGAGAATCGAAATTTAGGTATCAATCTCGAATGAGAGTCAGAATTTAGGTATCGAGCTCGAAGGAAGAGAACTGGAATTTAGCTACCAGTCTCAGAATTTAGAATTGAAATTTAGGTATCAATTTGAAAGAGAATCGAAATTTAGGTATCAATTTGAAAGAGAATCGAAATTTAGGTATCGATCTTGAATGAGAGTATGAATTTAGGTACCTACCTCGAAGGAAAAGAACTGGAATTTTGGTACCAGCCTCAAAAATTTATAATTGAAATATAGGTATCAATTCGAAAGAGAATCAAAATTTAGGTATCGATCTCGAATGAGAGTTGGAATTTAGGTACCGACCTCGAAGGAAGAGAACTGTAATTTTGGTACCAGCCTCAGAAATTTGTAATTGAAATTTAGGTATCAATTTGAAAGAGAATCGAAATTTAGGTATCGATCTCGAATGAGAGTTGGAATTTAGGTACCGACCTCGAAGGAAGAGAACTGGAATTTAGGTACCAGTCTCGGAATTCAAAATTGAAATTTATGTATCAATTCGAAAGATAATCAAAATTTAGGTATCGATCTCGAATGAGAGTCGGAATTTAGGTACCGACCTCAAAGGAAGAGAACTGGAATTTAGGTACCTGTCTCAGAAATTTAATGAGAAATGGAAACTGGTTCCAATCTAGAAGATTTATCTGTATGAAGAGGGACCCAGTCTCATGCCATGAGAACCAAATCGAACAAAGTTTGTGGCTCTGTGTCAATAGAGCTAGTTGATCCTCTAAGATACAGAAGAAAGAGAATTGAAAGGAGCTGGTAAGTGTACCAAGCTGAAAAGACTTGACTTAGCAATAAGTCGAGGAAAATATTCAAATTTCAAAAGAGTTTCAAACGGATTTCGATTGAGAGAAGAACTGAAAGGTTCAAATCAGAGGATTCAGACCGGGATTCAATTTGAGATTTACATTCATTTTGTTTGTCCTTTAACGATCCCGTTTTATTTTTGTTGTTTATTTAGTGGTCATGTGAATTTGAAATTCATTTTAATATTCTGATTTTTTAGGAAAAATATTCATTTATTTTCTTTCCTTTTCTGTTCTTCGTTCAAAGTTCATTTAACTCTAATGGCGTTTCCTAGTCAATTTGCATAAAAAGAGGTGAAGGCAAAATATGACGTAGTCGTTTTCATTCCAACTTGCTAAAAGTATATCATACAACTTGATCTAGTCATGATGACATTTTCCTCAGAAACTTAATGTCTCATACAATCCATGTAAATCCAAAATGGACTGTGTAAACTTTTTGCTGATCCATTCAAAAGCGTTTGTGAAAAAATCCATGTCTAAATAGTATGAAACATGGGTAATAACATCACCTTCCAAGCCACTGCTATTTCCCATGTAACTCACAGCTCGTAGGGCCAGAGACTCTCCAATTCTGGATATAGCTGAAAGTGGTAAGACATTTTTCTGTCATCTATTCTTCTAAAAGTAACTGAGATCCGCTCCACAGGCACTCCTGGAAGGCAATGCTTCACAACGTCTGCTCTGTTTTCTTTTAACACCAGGACGGAACCTACCGGTAGTGGTATCTCTACCGGCCCTCGGAACTCACCGGGGCCTGCAATTCGGAGGTCAGATCCGAACATGATGTTGCACTGGTTGACGAATGACACTGTGCAGAAGGGTCTAACAAAGATATCATGGTCTATATGCGGAGGTATGCAGTCGCCTTCCTTGTAGATGTTGATAATGCGGCTGTTGGGTATGCAATCTGCAGGCAGTACCCTCCATGTTATCATCCTCTTCACCATTGTCTTGATGATTATTGGCATTGGATCCACCTCAGTGCAACGGAGTATCCCTGGTGGATTTCCTTTTCTGTCTGTGACAAAATTTTAGTATCATCCGCATTGGATTGTAACTCTTCCCTTCCCTAGCATCCATCTTTAGGGTTCTGAATATGTTTTTTCTCTCAGGCGGCCAGCTCGACCAATTTTCTGTAATTCAAGGATGCAATCTACAATTTGTTGTTGCTCATAATCTGAGAAAACATCTGTATGTAGCTCGAGGCCTTCCAAGATGTTGACCATCTTGTTTCCAATTCTTTCAAAGTATTCAAAGGTTTTCTTCTCAACTAGTTGCATTTTCTCCGACTCGTATTCGGGATTATCTGAATTCCTCGGTGTCTAGTAACATACTGCGGGATGTATGGCTCAACCTGAGCACGTTCTTCTGCATGTCTTGGCTCCTCGGGGATAGTCTCCTTAGGGACATCCTCTGGGGTTGCTTTCACAACAAGACTCTTCGGATCCGGTACATATGCTCGGCGTCGAGGTACCGATTCTATTTCTGATTTTCTTGGTATTCCTTTTATCTGTTTTGACCTTC